>MQTX01000185.1:369862-453320 GCA_009735665.1 Angiostrongylus cantonensis | reverse complement strand
TCGCACGAGCTGCAGGCAACCGTGAACTAACGTCAGAGCTGGCGAAACAATGCAGACGAGCGATAAAAGAAGACCACAAAGAGAGAAGAGCAGCAGTAACGGTCGAAGCTGCAGAGGCTGCGAAAAGCATTCGCAAAGCCCGCCGAAGCTTCGCCAATTACAAGACTAAGATGATTACACTCCGACGCCCAGACGGAACAATAACAGCGTCTAGAAAGGCAATGGAGAAAATCATCCACGATTACTACTCAGATCTCTTCGATAGCTACGTCCATCTCCCGTCTTATGAAATAAAAGAGGATGGATATGTTGTACCACCGGTTCTCCCTTCCGAAATCCGACATGCCATTTCGTCGGTGAAAAATCGAACAGCACCAGGTCCGGACAGGATAAGATCAGAACATCTGAAGAACCTTCCGCCAGTCCTCGTAAGCATACTGGCTCTACTTTTCACAGGTTACCTGTCTGAATGCAAGGTCCCTGCTCAGTGGAAGACCAGCAAGATCGTGTTGTTGTTCAAGAAGGGCGACCTACACGATCTGGAGTCATCCTAAACAGGATTGACAGAACACTGGACAAAGGACAGCCATGTGAGCAAGCAGGGTTTCGAAAAGGATTTAGTACGATGGACCACATTCACACGTTAACAAGGCTCACTGAAGTATCGCGAGAGTACAGAAGAGCGCTCTGTCTCACTTTCATCGACTTAGAGAAGGCTTTTGATTCAATTGAGATAGAAGCAGTCATGGAAGCCCTTGGTAGTCAAGAGTCCCTACTCAGTACCTAAAGATTCAGCGTGAGCTGTACAAAAATTTCACAACCAAGATTCCACCATTCTACAACGATATTAACGTTTACGTCAAGAGAGGAGTTAGGCAGGGCGATACAATCTCGACAAAATTTTTTACAGCCTTCCTCCAGAACGTCATGCGAACATTGGAAAAGGATAATATGAAAGTGAAAATCGACGGTCGGCAGGTACATCACCTTCGCTTTGCTGATGATATCGTTCTTATAACACCAGACATTAGCCAAGCGGAACGTATGCTTGCGGACTTTGATAAAGCGTGTGGAAAGATTGGTCTTCGACTAAATCTCAAGAAAACCATGCTCATAAAGAACAGATTGGTTTCGTTTGCCCTATTCACGCTCAACGGAACGAATACCTCCCAATGCTCCAGTTCTGTCTATCTAGGTCGGGAAATCAATATGATGAACGACTTAGCTCCAGAGCTGAGCAGAAGGAAACGGGCATCTTGGGGAGCATTCAAGAGCATCGAGGATGTAGTGAAGAGAGCAAAGAACACCCGACTCCGTGCCCACCTTTTCGAGTGAACGGTTCTTCCTGTCCTAACGTATTCGTCAGAAACCTGGTCGCCACGTAAGCAGGATGAAAGATCACTCAGCGTTATCGAAGGCGCAGTCGAAAGGATGATGCTAGAAGTACCCCGTTTCACACATGTAAGGGATGAGATCCGAAGCTCCGATCTACGTCAACGATCGAAAATCAAAGATGCCGTTCTATATTGAGATCGTTATCGTTATCGTTTTTCTTATATCGTTCTTTATTATATCGTTCTAGATTGAGTCAATTAAGCCTCCCTGCCATCCCTGCCCACCAAACTGTTCTATGACATTTCCGTGCCATCCTCCATTCAAACGAGCAGGAAAGTGCTTGTGAAAAAATCATGTGAGCGCTAGAACTACCTATGTTCCATAGATTATCAGCTTGGATAGCATTTAACTCACGTAGGTGATGCCTTCCTTTAGTGAGGGCAGAACTCAAAGGCCAAACCGGTCCTTTCACAGGCGATCAATGTGCGACGTCGACGTCACTGGATTACATACTAAAGTTTCTGCACTAAGATTATTAACATACTTTAGGCTGGTTTTATACAGTTATAGACCAGCTTCTAGCTCTTAAAATGTGTTTAATGAAAAGGTTCGAATGGGAACTGCTTAAGAAGGAAAGCTGAATGAACATAAGGTGACAAAATAGAGCGAGAGAGAGGGAGAGCTAGAGAGGGAGGCAAGGAATGAAAGAACAATTGCGGCGATTTTGGGATGAAGATGAAAAAAGAAGAAAGATGAGGAAAACCAAGACTGAAATGGCGGTGGAGAATAGGACAAAGCATCAAAGAAAAGGCAGAATGGTGAATGGAAGGGCGAAAGAAAGAAAAAGATAACGGGAAAAGAACGGAAAAGGAACGACTATGGGAAGCAGAAATTCAGAGTATGTCATCTAACCAGCAAAAATAGTATATGAACGATCCTGGCTTTCATTTCATAAAATTTCTGAACCTCATGACCACTTCGACATTTTTCGATCAAAGGCAGTTGCGATAATCCAATTGATCTTCGGACTAAAGCCAACATTGTAAGCAGTATGAAGGCTTGCATCACCTACATTACCTGTTGCTCCGCTGGTGGTCAAGTGACTCATGTGGGCGCCAGTAAATCTTTCATTTCTCCCTGTCGCGTGCAAGAGTAGCCCATTTGGTACTGGCTCCTCTGAGAACTCTTTGAGCATCGCAACTTTCATCATCTTCCATCTTTTATTCATCTTTCATATCTTTACATCTTTCTTTCATCACATTTTTGGCAGATCTAACAAGCGATATCCACAAAGATGATTCGCATAGAATGTACGATTAAATTTTGAGCGAAAGAGACAGAGAGTTAATCATCTGAACCCTCCAATAATGTGGAAGAGATGAAACATGATATGAACGCCATTGATTTAGGCAAGTTTTCCCGGTCCCCTAATTAAGAGATTGTTCTTCTTCTCATTTTGCTTAGGTTATATATGAGCTTCCGTGTTGGGTAATTTCACATGTATGTTCGCCCACACACAAGGTCTGTTTTTCCAAGAAATTCCTGCCATCGTAGCTTCATTTTTTCGCGGTCTTTTGGATGTTGTTTGCCGGTATCGAAAAGGAATCTGCGTCACTAATTATTAAGTAAAACGGAGAAAAATCCCGCACTTCCACACAAAATACAGCTAATGTTAAAGAGCTTAATGTTGTAAACTAGGTTAATGAAGCAGAAGAACAGTACACCTATCCTACAGTAATTTACAGCAAGCTGCCGATGACCACTTTGTTATAAAAAGCAATGACAAAGAAGGATCTAGTTTTAAATGCGGTTCGCTGCGTGCTTTGAGCAAGAGCCAGTCGATCTTCACTGAGCATTATGGCACGAGGTGAGGACGAACGGTGAGAAGTGTTGTCACCTTCGAAGAACTCGACGATTTGGCGGTATAATAGGTGATGCGACTCATCATCTGGCCACAAAATCAGTTGCTCTGATGTTTATATTGCTGTGAACTTTCCCTGTTCGAAAATCTAAATGGTGAAAAGTAGTCAAATCTGATGAAATAGTGCAGTCCGTAATGGTAGGTGCATAAATGTACGACAGCTTCTTCAGTTCGAGCTCGTAGAAATAACACGTCGCGAAAATTTTCTAAATGGAAACATTCCTTCTTTGTCTGCACCAGTACTGCATCATCCGACGATCGAATGGTTCAAACACGAACCAGTGCCCCTATTTTTCCTGTATAATCAAATTTGCAGTTTACAATCTCCACATTTTTCTGGATGCTTACGGTTTCCTTCTCGAAAATGTGAACGCGCTCCTTCTCCTTCTCCAATAATTTCCAAAGTTGTTCCACCTAAGAAAGGAGCCTGTTTGATGAAGAACTATTTATGTGCTAATCATACAACAGAAATAGTGAATCAGAAAACCGATTGTCAGCATTCAAGCAGACTGGAATTTCTCTGGTGAGGGATATTTCCTCAAATCTCATCTTCGCATTGTATAGCGGGACGCATATAACTTTGTCCGATAATTTCATAAACGATGTCATGAGGTGGGGTGAAATGAAGGGCAGAGTATTAAAAATCAGGTGACCATTGGGCGATATATAGCAATGGAAGAGTGATGCTCCCACCAGAAGGGCATCTACAGCACCTACAGTTGAATGTCGTAAGACAGAAAGTTCACACATTTTCTTCAGAGAAATACAACCAAAATTATAAAATGACATTTTGGTGTCAATATACTACCAGGTGACGGAGCGTGCGATGCACCGTGGTTTTTCGTTCAATACCGCGCCCTAGCCCACCAGACCTTTCACTGCTTTGGGGTGGGCAACCTGGTGCGAGACTTGTCTACGAACATAGCAACACTGATCTAATATATCGGTAAACCACCGCGAACCACTGCATAGCCCAGATATGCATACAATCGCTTCTAATGTTGTTCATTGAAGCCGAATGTGTGGCATCTTTCTCGGCGATTGGTGGATGCTCAGAGTTTTATCCGTTATCTTTTTATACTACCTCTTCAGTATCTTCCCGCATTTCTCTCGCAATAATCGCATTCTTTTCCACGACGACAGCACATGCTGCAAGATTTTCTGCTTCATGGAAATCGACAGACAAAGGGACAAGTGGTAGGGAGCGGCGCACTTCGGAAACAGAAGTTTTCGAGTAATCATTACAATAGTATAATACCATTTTTTCACGGTGTTTCCTCCAGTCTACTCTTGAAGCGTTATATTCTTCCCTTTACAGTTCGCCGTTTCTCCTCAGCTCTTCGATTTCTTGTCGTAGGCGTACTCGATCACTCTCTGCGTCACTGAGTAACTGGAAGGTAGAAACAGTTGTGTGATGTGTGTTCAACTACAAGCAGGATTTAAATTCAGCTTTCAACTATTGCTCAAATATTTTTCCATTACTGACTTCCATACCACCTTCGTATGGATAGTCATTACGATGGTTTATTGATAAGCGATGCATTCATGTTTAATAATTTTGTTAAGCTCATCAACAAAGTAAAATATTTCTGAAATAGATGACCATTTGTGCCAGTTAGAGCCCAGTGATGCGTGCATTGGTTGTAGGCTTGACGTAATTTCCTTTGGAGGAAAGACACGACGTTGCCTTTGGTACAAAGGCCTTTCTCGCAACCTTAGTTAGTCGTTGCCTGTTTTTCCTCAGTTCTCTCAGATTTCAACTGCTAAATATAAGCATCATTTTATAGTCCAAATTTTAAACACTCAGGGTACGCTGAAAATCAAGTGCTCTGAGATCGGCATTAAATGCCTCTTTTTCAATTTCATAATAAAACTTTATCTGTTCCACCTCCTTGCGCAACATTTCGAGTTCAGACTCCACTTCTTTTTGCGATTGTTATTACAATTATATAGCACGTATGTACAATTTCTCGTTGTTCTCCAGCTCCCTTATGCGCTTATCTTTTATGGAATTCCTAAATAAAGTTTGGGGTAAAGATTGTATCATTAAATCTTATACCTTGATACTTACATTTCCACAGGCGAATAAGCCTTGCATTTCTGGCTTCGGATTCCTTTCAATTCTAGTTGTTGCCCTCTGAAAGCTTGCTTGATGAATACTCTCAACTATACAACCAAGATGATGCTAAGATATTTTTCAATACCCTGGACAGCAGGTTACTGCGATGGGGAACGACCGCCATCTCACCCTTTCTGGCGCATAACGCGTTCACCACCACACTATGCGGATCCTTCGTTTCTCGTGACTCATTTAGTTCTGTATCTACCATTGCCATGCACCATCATCCGTCAACGTCATCTTGCTTGATGAATACTCTCAACTATACAACCAAGATGACGTTGACGGATGATGGTGCATGGCAATGGTAGATACAGAACTAAATGAGACACGAGAAACGAAGGATCCGCATAGTGTGGTGGTGAACGCGTTAGCCCCCAGAAAGGGAGAGATCGCGTTCGTTCCCCATCGCAGAAACCTGCTCTCCAGGGTTTTGAAAAATATCTTAGCATCCTCTTGGTTGTATTTCACATTATAACCTCTCATGAACAATTGTAATAGGCATCGTAATGTAATGTGCGTAATGTACGTAATGTATGTTTGTATTGTATGTAATGTAATGTATGTATGGATGTGTGTATGTGTCCACTGATCTTTAGGATTATATAATACAACAAGTTCCAAAACGGTCCGAAATAAATTAGTCGTCTTTCGACTCCTAAAATTAGTTCGAAAAGAGCAAGCCAATGTTAATACGTCCTTACGCTCACTGCTAGACACAGTTGGCCGACGGGAAGGACGCGGTGTCGCTGATATATTTCGTTTTTCTCTCGGCCGTTAACAAAGTGGTTACGTATTTAATCGATTGGAATATCCAGTAAAGTAGAGATTCCTTCATCAACTTTAAAACTGAACGCACCGTGATCGATTCTGGGTGGTTGGAGTCTTGGTGACATGCATTTCGTAGCTTCTTCGTTGCTGTACCGCAATAGTTAGAATGCGACGAGTAAAGCTGTCGGAGCTCGTCAGAGGTTTCCGACCCGATGAGTTTCACACTCGGAAAGCATTGCGCCGGTGCAGTCATTATCTCCAGGACGCGTTGTCGTTTAAATAACTCATTCCTTTCCTGGTCCTCAGCAAATTTTTTTATATGTAATCGGGTAGAACACAAATTACTCAGAGATTATTTCTCAAACATCCTGAAGTACACCTACCTTGAAGATTTTTTTTTAGCTTCTAGTCTTTCTCACACGAATTTCGCAGCCTTTCCCCTGTAATGCCGCAATAGTTGGAGTACGACGAATAACTCCGTCGGAGCCCGTCGAAGACTGCGGTCCAGATCTTCTACAAATTTTACTCACCAGTTCATTTACTTATCGGCTTGTTTTGCTTAAGGGTGGCGTGGTTTCCATCTCACAAGAAAATTTTCGTGATTTTAAAAATCTTTCAATCTTGGGTTTTATAGAGATTTGATGATATTCTAGATTACTTCTTTACAATATTTGTATGCATAAAACTCCAGCAGACATTTTACTGACTGACACTATTATTACATTTCACAAAGTTTTCGTGGAATTTCACTTGTATTTACATGAACTGGGAACAGTGAGTTTTACTACGGCCGTTCCCAACGAATCGTCCATGTTTTAAATCATTTCGTCACTAAAGTTCAAAATCTCCGTAAATTTAATAACTGTTATGTTATGAGCAAAATTTTTAAGTAGAAAATGGTGAAAATTTTTAAGCTGCCTTGCTATGCTATCCTTCCATCTGGACAACACATTTGCATGAGCGTTAGACAAGACGAGCATGGAAATGGTGAAATGGTGTTAAATCTCAGTTCGCCATTCTAGGCTGCCGATATCGTAAAGGACTAAGGAAGAAACTACTCTGCATCTAATGCATGCTCACTTGCAGCTGAGTACTCGATAAAAGACTTCAACATGCAGAACATGCAGTCAAGAAGCATGAGGTACGACCACATCGGTCTGGCTAAGACGAGACGACGCCATACACTTGACGCCGACTAAGGCACAGAAAGACTGCTGCTTCTGAGCTTCTGGGATCATGTGACGATGCAGTTGACAGTGTCGGCTTTCTCGTCGACACGAGTTTACCCATGAACCTCAATTCATTCGAACAATTAACTACAGGAATCGAATGCTTACGGTTGATGAGATGCGGATCACTACCAGATTTGATAATCTTCGTCGTTCACGTTCCGACATCAAACTATGACGAAGAAGAATTCGAAGCGTTTTATATGGACTTGAAGAAGTTTTACAGAGAAGAGCATACATTCTGTAAGGTCATCACTGGAGATTTCAATGCCATGATTGGACCAAGAAGATCCTCTGAAACTTCGACAATTTTTGCTGCTTTTCTTTCATAAAGATCTTCTTGTACCATTTGTATGCATTGTTTTGGGTCTGTCACATAACGAGAAGTGTAGGCGTTTTGCAGATCACGGCGTGAAATTCGCGCGTTCCTACTGCTCGGAAAAACCCATCGTTATGGACGACTATTGCGTGGCAAAGAAAGGAGTAGCTAATACGCTGGACTCCTCACATCTCGTGAAGGCAGACCGTCCAAGCATCGAAGGAAGTAAGTGTACACTTTCTTTAGATTAGGTGGTTACTTTTTACTGAGGTTAGATGGCGGTCGGTTCCAAAATTATTTTTTTGCTACTCGCCATGTGCAAACTAACGAAATACCGACTGCTGCAGGATGAATTATTGGTTTAAGAACAAATTATCATCAAGTGACGGTCATTTCAGCAAAAACCACCCTGTATAAAAGAGCCTCACGGCGTAAGTATGGCTCATTCAAGATGATCAACTGAGGAAGATCCGACTCGTTGCGAGACGAAGACGCCACATGGAGATGTGCAACAACTGTGAGCTATATACGAGTATCGTCCGCTCTGATGAGAACGAAGACGTGGAAACGTTGGCCGAATAAACATCTCATGTTAACCTCGTGTAAGCTCAACAAAATAAACAAATAAGTATGTATTGTTTTGCCACATAGGACGTGGGTTGGCGGTTCCCGCTAATTCATGAGATGTTTGCGTATTAGCTCCAGTGTTTCTTGATGTAGATGTATCCTGGTGATCTTCGAACAGTTAGCTTTCGTAGCGCTAAAGTGAAGATGACGAAAGAGCCTGTTGCATTCCTTGTTGGTGTTATCAATAACGGAATCTTCCAAAGAATCGACTAACGACCTGAATGAATCGCTGTTTATCGTGGTTTTGGGACTTCGCCTTTTGGAATTCGTCTCCTTTTTCTCGCTTCCACGGCAAATGAATTTTTGGACGAACCGGTGGGCTGATCGCATGCAGAATTTTAGGAAGACAGCAAAATCGGTTAGCCTTCGATTTACTATGATTTCGCCTATTCCGTTATGGCACTCGTCGTCTCGTCCCTATACTGGTTTTTTACCACGGCTAGCGCTAAGAGTGAATCTTCTGAAATTGAGAGTTACCTTGGGTGGTCTTTTTCGCCGAGATAAATTCAGAGAGCCGCTCACCCTGCTCGTTCCATTCCTATTCGCAGGTCTCAATGTGACGTTATTCAGTCGTTCTTCTTCTTCCAATCATGGCATTGAAATCTCCAGTGATGACCTTAAAGAATGTATGCTCTTCTCTGTGAAACTTCTCCAAGTCTATATAAAACGCTTCGAATTCTTCTTCGTCATAGTTTGATGTCGGAACGTGAACGACGAAGATTGTCAAATCTGGTAGTGATCCGCATCTCATCAATCGTAAGCATTCGATTCCTGCAGTTAATTGTTCGAATGAATTGAGGTTCATGGGTAAACTCGTGTCGACGAGAAAGCCGACACTGTCAACTGCATCGTCACATGATCCCAGGAGCTCAGGAGCAGCAGTCTTTCGGTGCCTTAGTCGGCGTCAAGTGTATAGCGTCGTCTCGTCTTAGCCAGACCGATGTGGTCGTACCTCGTCCTTCTTGACTGCATGTTCTGCATGTTGAAGTCCTTTATCGAGTACTCAGCTGCAAGTGAGCATGCATTAGATGCAGAGTAGTTTCTTCCTTAGTCCTTTACGACATCGGCAGCCTAGAATGGCGAACTGAGATTTAACACCATTTCACCATTTCCATACTCGTCTTGCCTAACGCTGCCGTACCGGTGGCGCTTGCAGTGTCAGCGGCATGAGACTCGTTTATTTTGCAGTGATTGCAGTTCGATACCAGCGTACAGATTGCTGAACTCTGAGCAGCGTGGGGCTTGTGTATATTTATGGGTAGCGTGCCAGTTTTTCACGGACTATGTGGGAAATTTATCTGTTTGAGGCAGCTTCTAATCGGCTACGACGTACTTACCACTCACTTAATTGTGGGCATTTTACCGATTTGATTGGTAGAACACAAACCACATAAACGAGTAAACACCTTCTCGGTCATGCACGAATGTTTTTGTATACACAGAAGGCATGCATCAATTGAACGCTGCGGAAACAGGAAACATATACCCTTGAGCCATCTGCGTCTTAGGGAAGCAAAGGTCGGTTTTGTCCGTGATTAACTCGCTATTCGCTACCTGGTGACGCACCATGTTATCTCCAGACTACCTGGCTTGACATCCCTCTATGAGCGATATTCGTGATAGACTAGATAACACGTAGATAACTTAAAAGACCGACCTGCTATGAACTCCTTCATTAATTATTAAAATATGTAATTTTCACAAACTGGCCTCGTTGAGCCGACGAGAGATTGTCATGTGTTGTAATTCGAGAGCCCTCCTTTCTGCGATTTCGCCTTCTTCAGAGCCATTGACTATGTTGACTAAGTTGCTGAGGCTTGAAGGTGATGACAGCGTTTCAGCTTCCACACTTCTCCCCGCTTTAAATGTTATTGAGGGTCCTAGATTCTAGCGCAGGATTATCATTTCCAGATAAGGGAAAATAAATGAGCCATGCCTGACAAATTCTCGGTGTAAACATTGCCAGTATACACGAATCTTCGTCATTTTGAAAGCTGTCGTTTATGTTGTTTACCCGCATTTTTCTTCAAAGTATAATGAAGGGTTGCGGGAAAAACGTAGACTGAATTGATTCAGGAGTCAAGAAATGCTGAAAGAGATAGCATCCTGCAGTTGTTCACGAGCAAACTGTCGTTGCATTGCATGCACTTGATTACTGGGAATCAATTGCTTTATTCCAAATTGATTTGGTCAAAAATCCACTGGATTCGTGAATTGGACATCATTTTGAATCATTGCGAGCGACTAACCTTTGCTTGCTCTGGAAAAAGGGAACGACAGGCTACTTTTTAGCATGGTAAGCACAAACAACAGGGTTCATCAAGCATATTAATGAGGGATGTAATCCTCCAACACAATTGAACTCCGATATGGCATCCTTGAACAGAAAAATGCGAAAATTGTCCTAATTTGCCCGCTTGGCTATTTGATTAGCCCGTTTTCATTGACTGTGAGAACTCCAATACAATTTCCATTTTTTTGGGAACTTCTCTTGTTTAGTCATTGTAGTTCCCTGGGGTCTCACGTTTAGCCTGGCTAATGCCTCCCTAGGTCATCACAACCAGAGCAGTCACCGCACTTGTGGATCAGAGCGGAATTTGCCACCATGAAACAAGCTTGATACCAGGACGGTGGCGAATCTTGGTATTGCTTTACTCTTAGCTGAGCTTCCTGATCAAAACGCTGTACTCCTTTTCAGCTTGATAGACCTTACCGAGTGGATAGAGCCCGCGCTGTACATCGCAGCCTGACGGCCAGAAACACCTTCCAGCCATAATGACACTGCAAACCGTTGGAAGAAATGCCGAGGCGGCGAAAAGCCAGTGCTCGTTGACGGTAAGCGAGCGATGCGAGTTTCATTGTTCTAATCTAGGCATTTATAGTCTGACAACACCTTTGAAAGAACTGTCAATCTTCCAAGAACTATCGGTCTTAAATGAAGACGACGTTGTTGGACTGGAAAGAACACCACACTTTAAATACAGTGAATGTTAGTAGAGAAGAACCGTTCATCGAAACGTGCGATAAGAGTGGAGATGGTTGAGTTGGTGTTTTCCCTATAGGTGAACTTCGTTTCTATTATACCATCAACAAACCGAATCGAGCAGTTGAGATTGAAAACACTGCTCAGTGCTGACGAAGCCACAATAAAACTGCGATCGACTTGCTTTCTTAGAGCAATTTGAAGAATTTAACATTAGCAGCAACAAAGTTAAATACAACTAACAGGTGAAAGGTTACCTGAGTACACCAAAGCAGCTTGTTTATCACGAAGTACAATGCAATTCCGGAAGTCCTTTCACAATGTCAGAGGTCGAAGCACTCAGTAATAATATTCTTGATAAAATAAACACCTCACTGTGGGTGGAAAAGTCTGTTTAACGGGTGTGGCTCCTCTATCAAAGCTCAGCATTGATGGGACCGCTAACTCATTCGTGCTGAATTCTCTATTTTGCAGAAACGAGAGACAACTCTCAAATTTTGAAGAAAAGAAATTTTAAAGCTGTGTCTTGAACCTTTACTTAAATTGCCTTTAGTAACGAGTTTTATTATGGCAACGCAAAAAAATCTACAAGCTTGAATATCACGAAGAAAAGCGTATTGTAGAGAGAAGCGCTCTCGGCGACACGCCGGCGTGGAACTAAGCGACAATGAGTAACTACCAATTTACTTCCGAGTTTGCGAACTGTTGTAGAAACTCGACGAAGAGCACATTAAGCCGAAATGTTTACGAGGTTTTCTAGTGATTTAGAAGAGTTTCATTCTGCAGACTTGTCAAATATAGGCCTCGATAATTGTGGGCACTAACTGACCTGAAACTTTTAGCTAAATCTCGTGATGTTGTCTAGTCTACGAGCCGCTGTGATCTTCACGATCTTCGTCGCTAGTCATATGCCAGAGAGTAGAATGGAAAATACAATTTTTGACGCTTATATTCTGTAGATTGTGCTTCTGGCAGCATAACGTTTATTCGAATCTGGCACACGGTCCAAGTTTTACGAATATCTCAGTATCACTGTGGTTGTATCTCACACAATAGCCCGCCGTGAAAGAAATAATAGGTAGTAGGTGAAAAGATAAAGACCGTAGTGTTCTTTGTTTCCTTGCCTTGTCGCTTGATGACTTTGCGTTTACAAGTGCGTGTAGATAAATCAAGAAAAAAGAATTGTGGAGAAATTCGTCCAAATCATTTTGGATGAGGAAACTCCATTATTAGTGTTTTGTAATTTAAATGATGTCAAAATGCATTTTTTAGGTTTTTCCATGATGCAAAATTAGATTCGTCTCGCTTTAGAAATGACGCAACCGGTCCAAATTTGGCTCAATTCTCTGAGACATTCGTGCCTTTCATTTTATTATGTTTTAAATTCTTGCGAAATGATCACGACGATTATCTCAAATCAGTTGAATTTGTTAGTCTTTATTGTAAATTTAGCATTATTCTCGAAGGCCTTTCCCCACAAAAACGCTAGTTTTTCTTTGGTGCTCAAAGAGCTTTCTTTTTCAAGGAATCCTGCTAGTGAGATTTGTGCTGGAAATTGTAAGCCATGCGATAATGTAGCGTGCACGCCACAACCTTATTCACTTCTCTGTGGATCTCATTACGAATGTGTCAAATATTTCTTTTGCGATTTTGTTACTGGACTGGAAAATTCTTCAAAGTATTCTATAGGAGTCGACGATGGAGCATTTTTTTCCGAAGTTCAAAAGTAAGAGGAAACGAAAAGTAAAAGCAGACGCATAATGCTTGCAATGAGGTCTTTTGTATTGTTGCTGAGGTCAGCTTCTCATCGCTTGGAGACAGCACTCCTGCAATTCCACAAGGTGATTATAGGCAAATGCTCTCTGACACGTACTCTTAAGTCTATAAACTTTTTAGCTGAAAGATCGCACTATTTTAAGTGTAATGCGCACTTTTTCTTTAGTTAAACGCCCTCAGAACTATTTATTGCGACTCGTTCACTTGCTACTTCTCAAAATGGATGTGAAACTTCGATGTTACCATCTTCAGGTGGTTTTAGAGGTCCACTAGTATATGTGAAACCTCGTGGTCCATCACCTGCATCAGCCGGATATCCTCCTCCGCTTGTGCCAATCTGGGCAAATTCTCTTTTGTATGGTTTATTTTACTTTTCCCTATAGCTCTTTCAAGCGATAATTTAGTAATCTAATTCCGAGGGCGTGTAGACGACGGGAATCGACACTACACGCATCCAATGAAACAAGTATCCTCTTTAGATGGTCCCAGCAATGTCCACATGAATTGAAATGCGGGGTGATTTCAGTGATTTCAGGTAGTATGTGAAACGAATCATCGTATAAATTGAAAGTTCTAGTGATTGTAAGTCGTATTTCAAGTAAGTTAATTTTTAAGTTGTAGGACAACAAGAAGAACAATTACCTAAACCACGTTGGTTGTAAACACCTAGTTGCATACAAGCTGAATTGTATAGTGTGGTAAATCTCACGTGTAATGTGGACATACATTGATGAACAGATAATTCCTTCAGAGATAGAACATTTGGTATCTACCACACAACTTCTACGATGATGAGATATTTGCAAAACTCTGGACCACAGGTGTCTAAGGTGGGGAGCGAACGCGCTATTGTCCTTTCCAAGGAGTAATGCCTTGCGCAAATATCCAGAAAAATGGAACCAGTCATGAACTTGCACGAGAGACTTTGTGAAAAGCTCGGAAAGATAGCTGAAATGTGGTCACGGTAAGTGCTCCAAATATAAAATTCCCCGAAGTCACGTTTCCTTCTTTTTTACTGACATCCAAATCTGGATAGGCTATTTCAGAAACAATCACTTAAGGCTGTTGCATACTTTTCACGCAAATTTGTTGTCCGGACGGAAAGATTCCATAGTATGACAGCTTAAAAACACTTTCAGCATTCTCTATTCAAATATTTCGCCTATAACATTATAGTTTTGAACCAATGGAGACTCTAAACCGTAGTGACAAAAATGATTTGAAGCATAGAAGAATCCTAGAGAACGGTGGAAGGTAAAATTACTGTTTTCAATCTAACCAAATACAAATGAAAATGCACAAAAACTTTGTACAACTTTATATTAGTGGTCCAACGGTTCACCGCCGCATTGTGGCTGGGGGGTGTTTCTTGTTGTCAGGCTGGAATGTACACCGGGGAAATTCATCCCCTATCCCCCAACCCCAGCTGAGTCTCCTATGCTAAGGAACAGTCTGGCGTTTCCATTAGGAAACACATCTAAGAGTAAACCAATACCAGGGTCCACCACCGTCTCCGTATCAAACTACTCGCATGGTGGTAAATACAGGGTGAGAGTCTGTCTGACTTCATGACGTCGAAAAAGGCAATTCGTAGTAAGTCGCAATTCCAGAACCTCCGCCCTGAACGCTGGAAGTGGAATTCTGCCAATGGAGATTACATTAATAAAATAAGCTACATCATAGTAAATCGAAAGCTTTCCCCAACCGATTACGCTGTTGTCCCAAAATTCTGCATGAAATTAAACCATGGCTTCTTTGGTGCAAGATTTCATTCCTTCTGGAAAGGAGAAAAGGTCTCCATATTCAAAAAAACAAAGTCTGAGAATCATCATAAATTGGACATATTTAATTCATTGGTCAGCTGCTAAAAATATGCCGTTCTTCACAGCGTCAACCAGGTATACGATCAGCTCATTTAACATTGTCAAGCTAGCGTTGTGAAAGCTAAGAGTGCGAAAGCCACCAAGAAGCCTCCGGGTGGAAAAAACGTTTGAGCTGATAGGCTAGAGGTGAATCGCGCGAGCTACAGGCAACCGACCACTCACGTCCGAACACAGGAACAATGGAGACAGGAGATAAAAAAGGTACTAAAGAGAGGAAAGCAGCAGTTGTGATCGAAGCTGCAGGGGCTGTGAGAAGCAGTGGCAAAGCCCACAGAAGTTTCGCCAATTACAAAACTAAAATGATTGTATACCGACGCCCAAACATAACAGTTACAGCGCCCAAAAGGGCAGCTAAGAAAATCATTCACGGTTTCTACTCAGACTTCTTCCATAGACACGTCCTCCCTCGCTCTTGTGAAATAAAGGAAGATGGAGATGTCGTACCACCGGTCCTGCCTTCCGAAATCGAATATGCCATTTCGTCTGTGAAAAGTCGGACATCACCAGGTCCGGGTCTAATAAAATATGAGCGCATTTCTGGATGCAAGGCCCTACTCAATGGAAGACCACAAGACTGTGCGTTTTTTCAGGAAGTGTGACTTCCAAAATGTCGGCAATATAGCCCAATGTGAAGTAATGCTAAACAGAAATGACAGAACACTTGGCGAATGACATTTATGTGAGCTGGCACGGTTTCGGAATGAATTTAGTGCGATGGACCACAACCATACGGTAAGAAGACTCATTGAAGTACTATGAAAATACAAAAGACCGTTCTGTCTCACTTCCATCGATTTAAAGACGGCCGTTGACTCAACTGAGAGAGAGGCAGTAATGGAAGCCCCTCGATAGTCAGGGAGTCTCTACTCATTTAGTAAATATTCTTCGTGAGCTGCACAAAATTTTCACATTGAAGATATCACCATTTTACAACGATATTACCATCGACATCAAAGAAGGGGCTACAGAAGGCGGTACTATTTCGACAAAATTATTTTCCTCCACCCTCGAGAATGTCATGCGAGCACTGGAATAGGACAACATGGGAGTGAGGATCGATGGTTGACAATTATACCATCTACGCTTTCTGACGACATCATTTTTATAACACCGAACATTAGCAAAGCTGAACGAATGCTTGCCGACTTTGATAAAGGCTGTGGGGAAGTTGGTCTTCGACTAAATCTACAATAACTATGTTCGTGAGAAATACGTAGCGCTATTAGTGCCCAACGTAATGAAAATCTCGGAGTTCAACTGCGGCTATCTGGGTACGAAAGTCAACGTGATGGGCAAGAGGAAGCAATCGGCCTGCAGTAATTTCAAGAGAATAGCTGTGGTAGCGTAGAGAACAAAGAACACCCGATTCTGCTCCCACCTTTTCGACTCCACGATTCATCCTGTGTTAATGTGTGTGAAAAAGCAGGTCACAACGTAAGCGGAGGCAAGGATCAATGAGCGTTATTGAACGCGCAGTCTAAACGACGATGCTGTGTCACATTTGTAAGTGAAGAGATCCGAAATCTAATCTACATGAACGATCAAAAATCAGAGGCGCTGTTCTTCGCGCTCAACTGTGGAAGATAATGTGGGCCGGACGCCGAAGGCGAGTCAACGATAACCGATTGAGAAGAGCCGTTAGTGACTGGATTTCCCTGGATGTCAAACGTACTGGAAGAACTCCACCGACCAGTGGTCGTAGATCTTTATAACGGTCAAAGAGTTCCCACAGCAAGCAGAACCAAATGGGCTACTCTTGCACGCGACATAGAGGAATGGAAGATATTCTGACGTCTGCTCGAGTCACTTGACAATCAATGGGAGGGACAGATGATATACACTTTTGACATATTCGTAGTGCTAACTGTCATAGCTTTTGTTCAACGAGCAATCAGTTTTCTACCACTACTTTTCATCAAAATATCGAAGTGCTAATGAAGTTCTGATTTTTTTTGAACAGAGACTTAGCTTCAATCGCGTACTACTTTTGCCACCTTCATGACGCTCTCAGAATCTTTTCACACCTAGGTCTTTCTCTCCGGTTCTTTTTCCATATATCTCTTTCTTTTCCACATCTTTCCCTACACCTGCCTCTTCTTTGATGCTCTGTTGTTTCTTGCATGGCCATCTCACTCTCTGTTCTCTTTGCCTTTCTTCTTCTTTCAACTCTTTCCCAAATTTTCCACATTTTTTCCTCCATTCTTTCTCTCTCTTTCCATCTCTTCTCCTTTCTCTTCCTCTTCCTTTCTGTCTCTTTTCTAACCTTTATGTTCATTCAACAGCGGTGATCTAACAGCTCCTCTTCAAACCTTTTCGGTAAGCACCTCTTAACCGCTGGAAACAGTTCGCATATAAAAACAGCCCACAATGTATCATTAATCGTCATTCGAAAATTGGAGGCGCCACTGCGACACGCACGTGGAATCGATCTCTGCGCCCATGGCCCACCAAGCCTCCCATCCTTCCGAGGTCGGCAAATTGGTACTAGACTCTTCTGGAAGGATAGCAGCACTGGCTCGATACATCGGCAGGCCACCGCGAGTCATTGTAAAGGCCAGATATGCATTCAATCACCTCCAACGATACTTAGTGAACACGAATGCATGGCGCATCCCTCAAGGATTGATCAACGCCGAGAGCTTTAGAGCTTTATTTGTTTATGTGGCCTAAATTTACATAGCGTGCACACCTCATCATGTAAATCATTCACCTCATTATCAGTCATTTATTGCCCGCAATGGTCACCCGATTGGCTTTGGGTTCGGCAGTCACTAAAAGATGCTGTCTTCTTCATGGGTGTCGTAAAATTCTGCCGTAGTTGATTTTCTATGGAATAAATGTAGCTTTAACGTTCTCAGGACTTTACCACCAGCTGTTTCTTTTATATTTGGGCGGAGAATGGCACAAAGAGGTCTTTAAACAATTTGGTGAGCAGGAATTGAAGGAAGACTTAGTTGACTCAGTGTAGAGTAGCACGAGAAGCCACGCTTTTATTGAAACTACGCTGCTTGTTCAAAGTCACCTTCACTGAGAGTCGGATTACGTCAAAACTGAAAACGAAAACCATTTTTGCATCTTTTCTGACGTAATGCATAAAATACGCTATTTATGAGTCAACGAACCAAAAGTTGTGTGCCATAAGACTTTGAACGGTTCTGTCTTAAAAATATCAAAATTCAGTCGTGAACATCAGGGTGAACATGGCATGTCTTGTGGAATTCCAGAATACTTGACTAAATTGCGTTGGGGAACAGCGACACACAGGAAAAACGAGGAAACACGTGTTTCAACGAAACTCTGCACAATTGCAAGCAATAAACTCGATTGATATGATTGTCAGCTCGCAGCTATAAGGTGAGTAGCTGAACTGTTCTCAAACAAATATTCCTTTACTGCTCTGAAGCTTTTCATTTTCCTACTCTGGTTCTTCTGGATTAAAGCGTCTCTGCAATGGAGAAAAGTGTTTGTTTTGTGTGTTTGTTTTTAATGATGCGGTCAATTCAGTTCCAATCATTTTTCTGTTTGGTTAAGAACTTTGGATGTTATTAACTCGTTACTGAAAGCTGACAATCACACTAATCTAATCTATTCGCGGTGCTGGTGTTGAGTTTTCTAGAAGAATTTATTCTTACCTTTCTTCTTGTGCACGTCTCATCGTTGATTACAATTCCTGCCCTCTATCTAAAATGTCACAAATGTTGTTAAGTTTGCATAGAAGGTTCACATCTCGATTCTTACCAACTTCGACCTGTTAAGAGCTTGCGACTTGTTGCTAGCCTCATGCCTTTGCTTATTCACTACAGCATCATCATTTTGTGCACCAATGAGTATTCCAATGGATATCTTATATGTTATTTTTCATGTTGTCTACGACGAAGCACTCGTTGTGAGAAAGCATGATAAACAATAAAAGGATAAAGAATAGTCAATATCCGTGTGAATTGTGCCTTTAGAAGACTCCTATAACCATTGGCGGTTTTCTCGCTTTTCAAAATGAATTCCAATGGCGTTCTGGGCTAAGAAGTCTTAAGAGACGGTTTCCATTATCATTTCTTTCTGCTATTCCAAGCTTCCCTGTCCTGTATTCATTTTCCCTGGCAGTTCTTAATCTGCCATAGTTTCCAAGAATGATTTTACAGTAGTTTTCGTTGTGGACTGCTTCCTCCAACTAGCGGTATAACGCATCCACTTCACTTTAACCAGCTGTACAAGCTAGCTAGCATGATTAAACTATTAACGATACGTTCTTTTAACATAGAAATTACAGAAGAATGGCTAAGCGCCGTGATAGGATTTAGTATTTGATGACTAAATGAGAAATAGATTTTATGTAAAGCAAAACCAACGCCTCCGCCAATTAGTCACAGAAATTTCAGTCTATGAATGACAAGGGTTCTGTCATCTAAATCGCGTATTTCGCTCTACCCGCTTTTCGTCTCCTGTAGTTGCGATTCCATGAAATTTGATGCAATTGGCAGCCTCAAAAACAGCGTAAAGCTAGGCACCCGATGATACTGTTCTCGCGTTATAATGTGAAGATCAAGAAGCAGCCTCCAAGGCATATCTTAAACGTGTTCGTCTTATTTTTTTCTAATGACGTTATATGCAAATCGACATGCATCGCAGATGGGCGTCCCCAGGAGTACTGGAAGCATTCGTTGGGTCGTGACGACCACAAGGAGTCGTCGGCCCTTGCTAACAACAGGGAAATTTGCGACTTTGGAGCTGCTTTGATATAACGACAGCGCTGACTGGTTGTATTGGTTTACTCCTAACTGGGCTTCCGGATAGAAATATCGGGCTTCTCATCAGCTTGGAAAACGTCGTTGAGAGGATGGGATAACCCCCTCTCCTTGCATCGCAATCCGACACCCAGGAACGAATCCCAGCCACGACGAGGCGGCATTCATAAGTGATAAGTTTCACTATATATCTCTTATACTGCGTTCCTCCTAGCAGTATTTACTTCTGAAACGTAGTTTGTTTCAAGTCACTTAACATAAGACCTTCAAGTCCTAAATGCATATTTGTCCGTAAACCACCGCCGCTCAAGTCAGAACTGCTTAGATCGACCTTGTGACCTTTACCTCCCATTTCAAGCATTGAGTAGGGTCATGCCCAGTCGTTTGGACTTTCTCCACAACACTTACATCTCCATCCTTCTTTATCTAAAAAAAAAAGACTCCAGTTGTTTAGCTCTGTTCACATAAACAGTAATTGTAGAAAACACTTTATACTTCATAAAAATCTATTGTTGAAGAGTTTACGTCGCTGTTACGGCAATTCCTTAGCATACTGTTTTTGTCTACTGTATCGTGCTACCATGTAATTTGCTGTGTATGTATTTCAAAACTTCATTGCGTGACCACTGCGTTAAATATTGTGTTAAGAACGGCCAAAATTTAACAAAACTCACTAAAGCGAGTCATGCTCTGTTGTACATCGACACATTGTACTGTTCGATGATTGTCATAAATCCAATGATCTCTTTAGTACATCGTTGTCACCACGGTAAGGCGAAATCAAAAGGGCGTGCATTTCGTATCAATTACAGAAACAAAAAGAAAAGGATAAAGGAGTGGGCAAAATGATATCCTTACGCTAATTGGGTGACAACTCAAATCTCAACGCTTCATTTGAGCTCAGTTCTTTAATTTCTGGATAAAAATCTAAGAAATTTGTCAAAAATCTGTCAAGAATATCACATCACAACGATGAGTTAAATCTTAGGACACAGAAGACGAGAAAAGATTCTATACACAACTGAGTTATAATGACAAATCTATTAATAACAATATCGTGTAACAACAAAAAGTATTCACTACGAGTTTTAATAAACATATTAATCTATTGTTAACAAAATAAAAGAAACAGATAATAATATTAAATACCTATAGAATAATGCACTAGCAGAAACGATACGCGTAAGCACTTTTCTTGCCACAGCGAGAGGGTTATTTCAATCGGAATGTGGTGAAGTATTCAAGTGCCTCTGGATTCCGTAACGACGAAACATTCACTACCTCAAAAAAAAATTGTAAATGAAATACAATAACAATGATACTGGGATATTTGCAGAGCTTGGATTCCAGGCTAGATTGAACCCGCGTCCAAGTTTTGCAAATATTTCATCATCATTGCGATTGTATTTTACGTAATACCCAGCCGTGAAAAAAATAATGGGCAGTAGATAAAATGTTATAAATTTACAAATTCTCCAGTGTTAATAGTAACACTTACGAACCGAAGTTAAACTTTCGCACATTACTGATAATTTTTCTATAACAGTAAGCATAGCTCCTCAAAAGTGTTTCAAAATTTGTTTAGAATTAAAAATCCTAAACGAAGTTGGGTAAAATTTAAACAGTTGAATCCCAAACGAAATCTGGCAGCCACAAGATGGATGTATTTCTAAACACTATCACGCTCTAATGGACGAAATGTTGTTTGTTCAAATGTTTTCATCTTCCAAATACCAACTTCGACCAACGGAGTGGCGAAGTTGCTAAATTCACGAAAAAAGCGACATCTTCAAGCAGCACTCGAAACAACACGCGAAATATTCAAAGACGTCCGTGGATGATAAGTGCGATGAAACGAATTGAGTGCAAGAAGAACTGGGATCTGCACAGTAGATGTGATGATGGGTCACGTGAAATGTGAAAGAAATGGTAACCAGGATCGACTTTCTATTAACCACAGCATTGGATTATGAATTCGTCGTTCTCTCTCTTAGCAATCGCGAGGTTGTTAAACAGCATGCGTTTACTTCCATACAATAACACACATACAACACAATCGTAGCTGACGTTTCCGCAGAATCGCCTTCTTCAGAGCCGCTTTTTTCGAGAAGCCGTAGATCTTGCAATTATGGCTCAGATTTTTACTTTCTGTTTGTGCTGTTGAAGTGTTTGACCTAGTAACTTGCGTATTGGTGTACCCTCCCAGGCTATGAAGAAGGTGATTCTGCCAAAACATCGGGTACTGTTGTATTGTATTGTGTGTTTTCCTATGGAAGTAAATATATGCTGTATAACAACCTCGCGATTGCTAAGAGAGAAAACGATGAAAGAAATGGGTTATAGCAATTCCCGAATGAAGCTGACACATAGGCTTTTGACAAGTTATTGACTGAATACAAAAAATCTGCGAGGTAAAAAAAAAAACTAGTGAGGAGAAAATGCATTGAAATCAAGGCATCCCGTTCATTTTGTCCTAGAACAGATACGCTGAACACAATGGATCTCAACGTGAATATGCTAATAATGTTACTACTGACTCGACTTACTGCTTAAAAATCTCTGTTCAAAATCTCCTACTAATTTTGCGTCGACTTAATAAAAATTAGGAGGGATACTGAACAACATGGATGAAATATTCGTTCAATATCAAAATATAATCTCCTCTTGGAGAGAAACTTGTGGCTCACTGTCGAAAACTCGAATTCAAAGAACTAATGACGCAAACGAAACTGTATTTTTCTTTAAATCTGGACACTCAACCTAAACAGAACGGTTCCATGAGAAATGGCTTCCCAATAGGAAAACGACGAAGGAAAGGATAGAGCATTTCCTACATAACAATTAGCATACCTGTTCACCATTAATAAATTGCTTAACAGCTAATTCGACTTTTTTTCCAGAGTTCGTGTACTGAAAAAGAACGCATTAACGCATTCACAGCAATCCTAGATCATTATAGCAGTTGAAGAGTCAATGGCTTCACAATTACAGAAAACATACTTTGCTCAAAAGCTTTTATACAATATTATTAAACTTCTAAATCTCTTTAAAAGGAAAATTGCGACAATTGAGAATGGAGTTTCTAAAGTTTCCGCGCAAGCGCAGTAGCCCCAAATACAAATGATACATCAGAGAACATCATTACTCTCCCGGAGGAAATTGCGTTTTTTCCAACTAGTCTCGTGTTTAAAATACCATCGTCAAAGTGAAAGCAAAAAATACGTCTTGAGGGTTTCATAAAATCAAAATTTCTTCTCAGTAAAATAAGACAGCATATAGGTTGGCTAGGAGCTGTGGATCTAAATGTTTCTTCGAATTGCTGAAATTCACGATGGACTGATACATGTTGGTCTAAAGTTCAAACTGGCTACCGTTTTCGCCCTGTATGAATCATATATGGCGCATACGATCGATATATACCGAATCTAGAGTTAGCGCAGTTGGAGACTTGCAGAAGACAAAAAAGTGCCTTGCTGGTCTAGAAATGTGTACACAAAATCGTTTAATAATATATTAGTACCCCCCCCCCCCTCCAAAAAAACCCAAAAAATACTACAATATTGAAAAAATAAATCTAAATTTAAAAGCTTCAGAACATTGACAATACATCAGGGAACACTACAGCGTCTTGTAGAAATAGATCACTCATGTCTACCCACTCCGATGTTCAAAATACGAGTCTTGACGAAAAAAAAAGCAGAAATAATAAGTCCTGTGGTCTCCAAAAACCGGAATTCCATTTTGGTGGAGAAAACAAGCAGTTATTTTGCTTTTAAACATATGTAGATTCCAGCGGCTTTACTTTTGCAATAAACCCCACTGTGAGCTGAAATTTATTTGAAGATAGAACGTTAAAATATTTCCGAAACGGGCGCATGGACATCAATTCATAAGTCACGAATGTGTAAAATCATGGTAAGATACAATTCTCACAATTCAGTAAAACATACAGGAATATCCTTGACAGCATAGATAGCGTTAGGAACGTGGCGAGGAGACATCATCGTTCGTATTTGAAAGCATATACGACATTTCAGATCATCGGTTAACTTGTAGTTATCAGCCATTCTCACGAATAAGAGGATCTGCTCGTCGTTATATTCAGGACTAAATAATGTTATATGACAAATACTGTATGAAAACCAAAGAAAAGAAAACTAGCACAATTCACTCGTGTTACGTTTCTAAATCAAAGAAACTACAATTGTTGGTTTTTAAATAATTATCCACGAGGCGGAAAGCACAGTGGTAGTGATGCTCGTCATCAGGAGCATGGTACTAGTTCCACTCCGCTCCGGAGAACGAAGCCTCTCATCTTTCTGGGGTCGGAAAATTGGTGCCGAACTTTTCTGGAGGAAAAATCATTCTCTGCCATTCAGTTGGGAAGCTTCAACCCGACTATTTTAAGACTCCAGAGAGAATCGTTCGATCAGCATTCTACGACATTCAAGGTAAAATGAGAATGCTCAAACAGAAACCATAGCCACACGTGAAGTTGGAAGATCTTCGTGGACAATAGATTCGAGGAAACCGTGAGAAATGCATGAAGACGGGGCAGATAAAATAAAGTTAAAGAAATTTCAGTCCGCCCCGTCGTCCCGGAGTGCCCTCGACCACTGAGTCACACTTCCCTCAGCATATACCATACTCAAACAAATTTACAATGCAAATGTACGTGAAAAGTAACTCTAACTGCTCTCAAAGTATGCTCGGAAAATGACCATGCCTAGTAAAATGCTCATTTTTCGAGCTTTTGCCTTTAAAAAAAAGGTAATAGTTTGGCACTCTTTACTTATAGATCGTTCACTTTTATGGAAGCATGATTTTCTACTGATCATATTGTTTAAAAAGCACATTATACGATTCAAATTGTGCAGAATACGAAGGTCTAAAACCAGAAATTGAACACGCCCAAAAAAAATACTCCCTTAACAGAAAAAAGTCGCTACAGAGGTAACATATTGCACTGAAATAGATAATATGCAGTCATTGTCAATGTAAAAACTGTTAACTAACACAAACTGCCCGGCCACAATGCTGTCACAAATCTCAGCAAATGTTTCGACGATAGAGTAAATTTCTGCTGTACCAATTCGTACGCCACCACGATTCAATGTTGCGTCACTTCTTCAAATGTAAAATCCAAATAATTTGAAGGCAAGAAATCTCATTCGATAGAAAAACGACAAAATCATTGACAAAAGCAAGTCGCTCACCGCCCAAGCATGACGACTCCACCAGTACTCGCATTTATTTGACAAAAATCACCATGTGCCCAAACGCCTTCGAATCTGTGAAATGAAAAAAAAATTCTAGAAAACACAAAACAGTATGAATAACCACAGCGATGCTAAGATAGAAACGCAAAGTAGGGGCCTCAGTGGTGCAGTGTGTAATCACCATGTGCCCAAACGCCTTCGAATCTGTGAAATGAAAAAAAATTCTAGAAAACACAAAACAGTATGAATAACCACAGCGATGCTAAGATAGAAACGCAAAGTAGGGGCCTCAGTGGTGCAGTGTGTAACATGCGAGCCCAGGAAATGGTAATCGTAGTTCGATCTAGCTCGGGATCCTAGTTTTGCGAATATCTCAGCATCGTTGTGGTTGTATTTCACAACACATCCTTCCATGAAAAGTTGTAGTACGCAGCAAATAAAAGGGTAACAGCATGCATAACCTTTCGAAATACGCCTTTTTGTACCGTATGTTGTTTACGTCACCAACAAAATGAGAAGGCATAGAAGGAAATGGTGTTAAACAGACAAGCTCTCCTTGCTGATCTTCAACAGCTTGGCCTAAAGGAAATGTCATCAGCGTAACTACGGTCCAGTTGAAAATAAAATGCGTATACGGTGAAACCTGACCGACACTTCAACTACGTGAACCTTCATAAACACCTCTTACCATTATGGTCAAATGTCTTCACATTCATTCCAAGATAGAGGCACTGACATTCTCCAGCGTAAACTGGCAAGGATAAAGAGCAGCCCATAAAACATCCTATTATGTCTGTTCCACCAGAGATTGATCCGATGATGGCCTGAAAGTATGATACCAAGACGGATAGAGAATACCCAAAAACGACGATCTGGTTTTCAAAGTTCCTGTTATACAGATGTGTTCTGACGAAATAATTTGCACAAGATAAATCTAACCAGTGGATCCTGAAGGCTGACTAAAGGGTTTACTGCCACATCAAACGTCCGTTACTGTTTTCAATCTCTACAGCGTGCTTTATGCATTACACATATTCCGAGATGTAGTGTTATATAAAAAGATAAAGGACAAAGCTCGGTGTTGATCAATCCCTTAGAGATGTGTCATGCATTCCATTTCATTCGATAGAGGCGATTGAATGCATATTTGGCCTTTACATTGACTCGAGGAGGCCTGCCGATGTATCGAGCCATAACTGCTATCCTACCAAACAAATGTCGCACCAATTCGCCGACCCCGGAAAGATGGAAGGCTTGGTGGCACAGGGGAACGGGGATCGATCCCATGTGTATTGCAGGGCGTCTGCGACCAGTGCTGTACAATACAAAAGTGCGTTTTAAAATTTAGACCTAGTGCTGTCACAATAACCAAGAACTATGCAATGGTGTTTACGCAGTGTGACTGGCATACGAGATAACCAATGTGTTTCGCTTGCGAATAGCATCTCTTAACACAACAGTACTGTTTCTTAATAACTGCTGTTAATATCCCAACCAGCAAAGTAGCAAAGTTATGGAATGAATTATGTACATTATTACACAATCATATGCGTACTAATCATACACAACTATTCACTTAGTGTGGTGATAAACTAAAAAATTCTCTAGACTTCTACTATTTAAGATCATTCTGCACTTTCTTCTTTAAGTTCGTAACATCCCGGACAAATCCCGCATTGTTCCGGTAACAAATAAACGTTTCCAATGCAGAAAAATGCAATGTGTGGCTTTTACTCATGAGGCCCGAAAAAGGTAGTTAAAAGCTACCTCTGGAGCAATGTTTCTGTTGATGAATTCAAATGTAGCTGGTTTCAGTGGTGATCCAGTAGAGTAAACTAATCGAACATGTCGTAAGCCGTAAAGAGACTCTGAAATTACACCAGTACGACGCTAGCAAATGGTTGGCATCGAAATAAAGAGTGCATTGAAATCAGAGATGTTAGAAAGTTGGACTTTAGATAATGCTTTCAACTAAGAAATCAAAACAAAAACCTATAGAAATAGCTTAAGAAGGCAACGTTTAGCATTATTTAAAAGAACGCAGTTTAAAATCATTAAATCCTCGACAATTAAACTAGCCGACTACAGAGACCAGTGCAGAAATTTCAAGAGAAAAAAAGGTACTTCACACGATGCGTCGCCCACAAACCCACATCATGACATTCCCTACGAACCTTGTTTTATACAAAAAAGATAGACTAACATAAATTTTAACCCCAGCATTGGAGTCAAACAAGACGCGTTTAAAAGCTATTGTGGATCTTCGAAATTGTCACTCCGTATGGACCGCAACAAAAAAAAAAAAGAAAAACATTACAGTGATCACGAACCATGTCAACAATATCACCGTTAACTAATCGTAGACATTGTTCATTGCAAATAAGTCTTAGACTTACGAAAAAAAAATAAATAAATAAACCCCAGCAACCACCATGCATTAGGGAACACCATCGTGCTCCGATGGACAAAATCCAGATTGTTCACTTACATCCATATTTGAAAGACGAGCCACGGTACAAAAATGGGTGGAATAAATTCGCACCATGAGGTCAAACAGAAACAAAATTTCACTTCAGTAATTTATATCACCTAGGTATTGATCTGTAGACTTCACTTCAACAATGTGGTTCACTATTAGTTGATAATTGTCGGATTGAAGTTGAAAGCGACCATTGTCTTCGAACCAAATTCATTCCTTCAACTACACGAAGAATCAGCCAAATCCCCTAACGGAACTAATCAAAGTGGGAAATAGGATGATGAGCGTAAGATGACCAGTAAGCCCGCAACAATAATTCGCAAAAAGATATTGACCCTTTTTACCCGAATCATAGATGTTTCTGTAATTTGTAGACTTTATACAACTTACGGAAATCAACATTCATTTTTGAGTACTCATCGTACATCTTAGCTCCCATTCCAATAATGGTGGCATTTGATATAGACGCGACCTGAAATATAAATATAAACATACATGTGAAATCACTTAGCATTGCAGAAATCACCTTTAAAATGATGTGCGGATCAGGCTCAAGAGGACTTTCATCAAATAAAACGATGGATCCTCCGCAGAAAAGAAACGACATGACCCTACAAGAAAAGGCTTGTCATGAACAATGTCATGGTAGCTCAAATATACTAAACAGTTCTCCGAAAAGAAAACTAGGAATGAGGTATGAGATTGTCCGAAAACTAATATCAGTTGTTACACTTGAAGTGGAAATATAGTTATCACAGCCCTTCATTGCTACTAATCAAAACAAACAACTATAAGCTGAATAAACCTTATTGCCAACAAGAAGGAAGGTGAAAAATTATTAACCCTATCCCAGAAAAGCGCTTCAAAAATAGTAGATAGTTGGCGAGGCAAAGATTCAGTGAATACCGTAGGAAGGGTCCGGACGAGACAGTTTTCAACATTAGTTCCCCAGCAATGATTGTGTAATGGGGAGCCTGGCTTTATCGTACGGCAGCAATGGGATGTTTCCACCGATACCTGCATAAACTATGCATTAAGTGAAGTTCTATGAAAACATCCTGGCAATACATCTTTAATATAATGGTGAGACCATGTTCTGATGTGAACTTAGCTTCAAAAAAGATTTCGGCACTTCGAAACTACCCTTCCAACGAGCAGAATGTGTCGGCTATTGTATAGAGTCTTGACTTCTATATATATCACAATGCGATAATAAAACACTGCTTATGGTGCTTGAAAGAAGACTAAAACATATTTCATAACAAAGAATTCCTTCCATTCATTCAATTGGTGCTTCACGCATAAGTTTCTTTATCAATTTTCCAAACAGATATGCTAAAAATTATCCTCATATCCACCTCAAGTTCGTCTGGTAGTTCAATCATTCAATAAGCAGCTCCTCGAGTGATAGAAGTAGATTATCTCGAAGTGAGGTCAAATCAGTAAGCATCTACAAGCTATATAGTATTTCTAACCAAGGCACTTCATGCGTATCACTTATTTTTCAAAAAGGAGGTAATGGACAGAAGTCATTAGAAGAACTTACTTGTATACTTGAACGGCCCGTCCTTACTGGTTTTGGGGACACCAGCATATTCTCCACTCTTCAGAGTTTTGCTGGTTTAGCCATTATGTTTCTTTCGAGTTCTGAGGCTCGCCTGGCTAAAGTCTGCTTCACGTCGTCATCACCATAAGCAGTCGTCGCCTTTGTGGACAAGGGAAAAATTTGCCACCATACGACTACTTTGATATCAGGACGGTGGTGGCTAATGGTATTGCTCTACTCTTCGCTAGGATTCCTAATGAAAAAGCCGAACTCCTTCCCAGATTGAGAGAACCTGCCGGACGATGAATTCCCCGCTGCACATCGCAGCCCAACACCCAGACACACCTCCCAGTCACACTGAGGCGGCAAACCGTTGGTAGGTAATAGAAAAACAAGAGCATTAAGCAAAAAAAAAAAAAAAAAACAGCGCCTACTCTGCACTCAAAGATAATTATTACGATTCTAATCACTTGATAAATACCAATAATTTTACCATAACTGCAGCATTGTGCCAAACATAACACTTTACATACATGCTTATAGAAGAGATCTCACTCTACCGAACTTCATTTTTCCGAAATGGTATTTCCATTTTTAATTTATTAAAAATTCAAAATCGTAGACATATCAGAGTACTAGAGCTACCCGTAACTGCACCAAAAAATTTTGGACACTACAGTGTATGAAAAAAAACCGCCAGTAGGTTCGACAAAATTAGAATCTCATGTTGGGATAAGAAAACCTCCATTCAAAAATCTATGAAATAACAGTTCTGTACTTCGACTGGTGAATTTGACGAGTTGAGAAGTATTTGTTAACATTCCAAATGCTAAATTACAATTAAATTACCAGCAATGTTTGCTTCCAACAAGATTCATAACGTCGCGAATGTGTTAATATGGCATTCAGTTTGAAGATAAAGTATTCAGGTTTTACTTGAGAAGAATCAACGAAGTTGAAAAGTGACTAAATCGACATCATTTAAGCGATGGCCCAACAGTGATTATTAAATCCCCAACATATTCGTGTCTTATTTTTACTTTCAGGAGTCGAAGAATGAAGACGACAACGACATTGAAACTTACCAATTCCACATCATCCATCCACAAGTGGTATAGAACAGTATACGGTCGCAAGACTGACTATTAGCCTGGATTAAGTGTTCCTCTACGTGTTTTAACAGCGTTCCCTTAATAATGACGTTGATTTTCCAGGAGAAAAAAACAGACCACATGATAAATTTGAATAATTCTTGACGTACAAAAAAAAGGTTTAACATAAAATCTAACGTACTCCAGTGGTATGAATCATTGCCTTAGGAATACCAGTTGTTCCACTAGAAAACATAACGAAAAGCGGATGAGAAAAAGGTACCTAGAAAATCTGACTAGAAACATCTTTTTAGCTGCTATACGTAGGCTGCAATTTGAAACAGTACTTGAAAGCATAGAGACTTATGATTCAGTACTGTTTCGATTACAGAAATAGTTTCCAGATAGTGAGCAAAAAAAACAAGATCTTGAAGTACCTTATAATGCCACAAGAAACCTCTGCTTAATTCCACATCAAAATATTCTGTGTTATACAGCAAATCTATCAACAATTTGGTATAAAGGATGAAGGATAAAGCTCTCCGCGTTGATCAATCCCTGAGGGATGCGGCATTCATTCGACTTCGATAAGCATCGTTGGAGGTGATTGAATTCATACCTGATCTTTATAATGGCTCGCGATTGCTTACCAATGTATCGAGCCAGTGCTGATATTCTCCCAGACAAGTCTGGTACCTATATTCTGGCCCCGTAGGGATAGAAGGCTAGGAGAGCCTCGGGCGCTGAGATCGATCCTATGTGCATTGCAGGGCACCTCCTACCACTGTTCCATACGTGCCAGTTTGGTATAGCGGATGTAAACAAAGCAAGAGCTAAAACATGTAATATGTACCTTTTCGAAAACAAAAGGATGTGGAACGCATTTCACCGAATTCAAAAAGTAATCGAAGCTCTCGTATTTCTCTCCATGCTGATATTTGTTGAAATCAATAGTGGAGTTCAGATTGTTGATCTGCACCACCTTAGCAAGTGACGGAATTCCTAAGCATTTGTATTTGGTAGTCATCATGACAATACCCGCTATTTCATTATTTTCTAACTCCTTATCTGCCACACCATGATACAAAAAACTTTGAAGCCTACATAACATAACATTTGACTCAATGTCTCCGTTATGCAGCTACTTTCACATAAGAAGCTTAGCTAGACTAAATTTCATGGTTGTCATTCATAACTGCCGTATAAGCCTTGAAAACTTTCGATATCCGTGAAAGTATTACAGAAAAACATTGGTGGAATAAGATCCAGGAAAGACTTTGATTTCAAAAACTTCATCGGTAGAAGCGCAGTTCCGTTCATGTTTGAGTAAATCAAAAGACTGACTTTCTACAAACCTCGTCCTAAATAATCGATATATTTATTTAAACGTTCTTATAAACTGATCTTGTTGAGATGATCCGAGGTTGGTATAATTGTCGTTGTTGGTCGATGGCTGATGTTTGGGCAATTTAACCTTCCTCAGAGCCGTGCTGTTACGAGTGGAACTGCCCCCATGATCTATTCATACGGGCACATAAATTTGAGTGAATCGATCGGACACCAGTAAACCTCATTCGCATGCTTTTAGCACTACAGCCGCTTCGTATGTTTGACTGTTGACTGAGCCAGTGGACATGAACAGTATCACTTTTTCGGCTTGATTCCACTTTGTCACTATTTTCCGCGAAAACTACCTCGTCATGCTTTGGATATACGTTTTTCTCTCACTGCCTACTGATAGGAACTTGGCTACTTAGCTTGGGTCAACGTGTAGGTGATCGGGTTACAATGCGGTTCAAATACCTATGGTTTCAAAAAAAAAAAAAAAAAATCCGCGTGCATCCATGAAATCGAAGAAACAAAACAAACTATCAATAATTTTGGATTTGCTAGAAAACGTCGCACAAAATCATGAAAACATAACAAATAGGCGTAAGAAAAACTTCCTTAAAAAGTCGTACACAAAAAAAAATAAAAACAGAGATAGTATACCTGGAACAATCAAGTTCAACTTTTCCGTCAGATCATGAGTCTTTCCTTTATAAGTTACGGCTTCAACGGTGAACAGCACTTTCGGGTTCACCTAGTTTAATAGACATCAATTTTAAAAAAAAAAAACAGATGAAGAAAAAACAACCAGCTAAAAGAACCTGTTTAAACCTATCGACAACCCCACATGGGCCAAAGTCTACTGAAACGCTGCACCACGTAGCGCCTATGGCAGCAGTGGCAAACATAGCAACGCTAGTTTGATATGAATTTGGAAGAAAACCACATATGACATCAGCAGGCGTGATTCCTGAATTTGAAAATGAAGTAGAGCATATAGATAAGCACTGAAAATATTTGGAAGTGCTCAGCAGCACTCCTTAACTTCCATGCTAAAGTTAGCACTAGAAAATGAAATATGGTCGTTTCGCAGTTCTGCCCATAGCACACTGTACAAATCACTGAACATGAGCAATTTCTCAAGAATCATGCTGGTGCCGATACATATTACAGTCCTACCACATATTCTAACTGTTCTTTCCATCTTCATAATGTGAAGTCTTTCTAGATGATGACAAAAAATAAAAGTATAAAGCACCATGAGTTGACCAATCCCTAAGGGATGCTTCATGCATTCTACTTCATTAACATCGTTGGAGGTGATCCAATCTGACCTATACAATGGCTCGCACTGGCCTAGCGATGTATTGAGCCGGTGCTGCTATCCTTCCAGATCAGCTTGGTTCCAATTTGCCGACCACGAGGGATGGAAGGCTTGGTGAGCCTGGGACGAGGAGATGGATCCTACATGTGTATCACATGGCCATTCCAACCACTGCGCCACACGCCACCTCCCTCCTTGCAGATATAATCAATAGAAAATAAACTGATAGAGAAAGACTATAACAATATTCCCAACTGTCACGTAAACAAAGAAACCATGAACATGAACATGAAAATTTAACTCACCAAACAACCTCAGAGCTGTGGCAAGTCTCGTGACATCATTACGCAACTCAGCATAGGAATGGAAAACCAACTCGCATTTGGCATCTTAAAAACAACATATGAATTGCAAACGTGGATTCAAGCAGTGACGTAAAATAACAGTTACTAAAAATACATGTCAGGAAGCAAAGGCACTAGTTCGATCCCCGCCACAACGCTCTCCTCCAACCAACGTGGGAACTACTTAGCAAGGTTATGTCCAAGACTGCGAAGTGAATTCACTCGACCAGCATTCTCCGACATACATAAAGAATACAAAATCCTCAAGAAGCAGATGATACACACGCAAAACGCTCGAGGATCGCGGCGGATGAATGTGAGGAAAACGAGAAGGCAAGAAGTGCTGAGCCCCTCAAAATAGATGTGACGAAAGGTCATTCAAAATAAAAGGATAGAGATAAAGGATGAAGCTCTCGGCGTTGATCAATCCCTGAGTGATGCGCCATGCATCCGACTTCATTAAGCATCGTTGGAGGTGACTGAATGCATACCTAGCCTGCACAATGACTTGTGGTGGCTTGCCGATTTGTCAAACCAGTGCTGCTATCCTACCCTGTCCTACCAGACAAGTCTCGTACCAATTTGTCGACCCGAGATCGATGGAGGGCCTGGTGGGCCTTGGGCCCAGGATCGATCCCATGTGTATTGCAGGGAGCCTCCGACCACTGTGCAACACGCACCCTCATGAAAATTCAATGAAAGAAAATTAATACTACATACTTGCGGATATGAAAGATACATCTTCGTCTTTTCCACGAAGACAATTTTCAGCGTAGTTGAGAGTGGCACCGCTGAACCAACGAGGAAAATCCGTTATGCGCATACTCGTGTCCACCACCTACGATGACAAACAGTAACGCATGTGTAGACAACAATTACAGATTAAATTACAAACTGTATCATAGCTCGAGCCAAGCTTAATACCAGTAAAAAATAGTAGAGCCTCCCAAAATTTCGCGTAGTTCTCGCAACTCCATCTATGGAATGACAAATATGAATCTGAAAAACGTTGAACATCTATGCAAAGAGCTGCAAAAAAGTGAAACGATTGAAATAAGAAACGACCTATTTTTACTCCGAATTTGTCCTCAATGAAACGTCTCAGCTGATGTTCTTGAATATCATGCCTTGGCTGAGGTCTGTACAGAACAGAATCTTTTGTAGACTGTGATCTGTGAAAAATGTTCGATGTGACCATGCTGAAATGAAAACTGTAGCACATAGGTGATGAATAGCTCAGGAAACAGAAGCAAAACGACATAAAGGATAAAGCTCTCGGCGATGATCAGTGCCTGAGGGATGCGCCATGCATCAGATTCCACTAAGCATCGTTGGGGTGATTAAATGCATATCTGGTCTTTACAATGACTCGTAGTGGCCTATCAATGTGTCGAGCCAATCCTGCTATTCTCCCAGACAAGTCTGGTATCATTTTCTCGACCCCGAAGTGTTGGAGGACTTGGTGGGTTTGGCGCGGTAATCGATCTCGTGTATAACGCGCCTCTGACCAGAGCGCTACACGCGTTCCTAAAAGCAAAAGACATATTAGTGTTAACTGAAACCATGCTGGAATACTACTGTTACCTACCGAATCTCCGATTAGTTACTTCTAGAGTGGAAAAGTTAGTTATGAAACCATAAACTACAGTACGACGATTTCCAAGGGCACACGTCAAGGAACAATCTCAGCGGCAGTTACTCGTCACGAATTCAAGACTAATAGTAACGTTAAGTATCTGGATTTTTAAGGATTTCGGCTTATAAGAACGAACTGATAAAAAAAAAGGGCCCGAGTGGCGCAGTGGTCGGAGGCGCCCTGCAACACGCACGTGAAATCGATCCCCGCGCCTATGGCCTACCAAGCTTTCCATCTATCAGGGATCGGCAAATTAGCACCAGACTTGTCTGAGAGGATAAGAGCACTGGCTCGATTCATCGGTAGTCCACCGCGAGCCATAATAAGGGCTAGGTAGGAATTCAATCACCAACGATGTTCAATAAAGTCGAATGCATGGCGCATCCTTAAACGATGAATCAACGCCGAGAGCTTTATCCTTTATCCTTTTAAGAACAAATTTCTATGAGGTAATAGATGGTACAGCACAAGTAACATATCAATGAACGTAATTCAGGCATCCTAGAGTAGAGGAGTGTGACAAATGTGTTGAAAAGATTGCAACCCCAAAGACGCTTATGAAAACACTCCGTGCTACAATGGAAGAACCTTAGTCAGAAGTCATCCTAACGCTATAACACTACATTGCACAAAGATTATTAACTGAAGATAGCGTGAAAAGGGAAGCTACGCTAGGATTCTTGGTGGAGTGTTTCCCAGACAGCAGGAGTAAGCAAGAACAGAAACTGGTGCCAAATGCTCATACCAAGTACTAACCTGCCCTGGATCTCGTTTCACTCTCATTATCTCTATGACATCACTGTGTCGAATGTTGATCTAGTTTTCAATGAAAAACGCCAACAATCCTACGATGGACGAGAATCAGGGAGGAGTGAATACGCATGGACGGAGATAAAATGCCCAAGACCGATTTTCTGCTAACCTCGGTATTGATTGATGATTCAATGTTTTTCGTGAATAAGCAGACACGAGGTTGCTATTATAGAATTTATTAGGACAGAAATAGAAAGCTGACAAATTTGAAGCAACCGGCTGTGGATAGAAGAATGGCAGCCAACACTAGTTTCAATTACTCTCCCCGCTCATATGCAAATATCACTAGGAGTTAAACGAGATTTACCACATGCTTTCGAGAAAGCCATTAACGTCTTGTACGTCTCGTGCTGAAGTTTAAGAAACTTCTTCACACATATCACTGCCATTCAAAAATTTCGCTCACTAGAGGATGTAAAGGGGGTTTGTAAGGGCGCGTGTAGCGCAGTGATCGGCGCCCCTGTAATGCTCATGGGATCGATCTCTAAGCCCCAGGCCCACCAAGAATTCCTTCCCTCCGGGATTGGCAAACTGGTACCAGATTTGATGTTCTCTTTCAGTAAGTAGACACGAGGTTGGTATTATTGAACTTATTAGGACACAATAACTAACGTCTCGGCGGTTTCGCCCTCTTCAGAGCCTGGAAAGGTCAAATTGAGATGTAGTTTACTCAGTGAAACACTTCCATAACCCTAGCATAAGAAACAGCTCCGTTCAAACACTTACCGACCGCTTATTTGTTGTAAGTATCTAAATTAGCTGGTGGATAGCAGCCGCACAGAGCAATACATGGGCGAGGATTGTCCCTGTGTCAGGCCATTACATTAGCCTGAGGTTTGGCGCCAAGTCACCCGTGATGACAAGACACTTCTCCTTGCGGTTCATTTTGGAATTTTTGGAATTGATCCAAAACGCTTCAACAGTTTTACGCGTTGATGTTTTCGATTCCTTCGTGAGGACAGTGACTCCCAGACAGAGATAAAATGTGAGTGGAACAATGCTTCGAGCACTCTTGTTGCGTAATTAAAGTCTGCTAGAGTACTCTCTTTCGAATAAAATAAGACAGACGACAATAGAGCTGGAAAGCATACAGGCCTAAGAGCTCTTGCCATTGTGAATCCTTGTTTTGGAAGTCCGGCATGTTAAACACATACTAAAGTCTGCATCACTAAGTGTAAAAGAACAAAGAACTATTTGTTAGAAACATCGTTCGTTAAGGGCCAATAGTGAATAAACCATCGTTTTATGATCAGTCGTTGAATGAAGGCTTCCTTCTATTTGGTAGTAGCAACAATAATGTAAGGTAGCATTTGTTTTCGTTAAGAAACCATCCAAACCAAGAATCCCCTCACTAGGAATTAGGCGGCCGTTAGCTTATGACCCTAAACTTGGTAGACGTTAGCTTATGACCGTATTTAGTTTTTTGCTCGGGAATTTCAACAAGTCGACGTGGTCGCACTATGTGTTCCTAAATCGACGACGTTCACATGAAGTAACAAAGTAGCTATGGAGCAATTTTTCATTGTGCACACCTTTTGAGATGCTTCGGAAATATCTAAATTATTAGAAGAACGTTAGACGTTAAACTTAATTTTTAACTGATTCATTGTATGCGAACATCTGAACAGTACAAGGAAGATTAGTGTATCTCTCGCTCTACGACGAAGTACAAGTTCTTTCGACTCTCACAGGAAAGAAAAAAGGAAACAGTGGAGTATGGATAACACATTGCCTAGAGACACCGTGCAACATAGGCATGCTTCCTAGTTCCAACCCACATCTGGCCAAAAGAAATCCCATCCCTTCCGTAGCTGACGAATTCGTAGCAAACTTCTTCGAGAAAACCTCTATACATCCAAGAAATGCCAGTGACCGCTTATGGTGAAGATCTGCGAACGCTATAGTTGAGCAATCTGAGGATTCCAAGGAAGGCGAAGTGGCCAGCATTTAAAGTCATTCGTGAAGGAAGACAGAGTGCTAACTAACGGTCGAACATACACCCTATGCTGAATACGTTCGTGGATCACTGATCTGAGACAATAAAGCGAATGAAAGAAAACATTCCGCTGTCATATCTAGTGGGCAAGAGTGGGATTCATACCATTTCGAAATGTAACATGTAGTAAATCACATGATAATTCTCCTGCAGTTTTTCTGTTCTTTAGCCGGCATAAATGCACTTCAAAAAGGGCGAGAGGAAGAACGACAGTGGACCATCGACTCGGATCTTCGGCTCTGAGAAAGACGAAGACATTGGAACGTTAGCCAGGTAAACATCTTTGTCAACCTCGTGTTGACTCAGCAATCCGAGAAGGTATCAACGTAAGTGTCATCAAATTCTTCGACTGAAGATCACACAGAGGCTTTCCTGTTTAAGGTTGAAAGGGGGCGAAATTATGGGAGAGGACACACTCCTTGGATGGAACTACATTAAAACGGGTGTCCGTCAAACTGGAAACTACAAATTAAGCACACATGCCTCAATCTACAGAACAAAGGATCTTTATTATAAAGCAATCTCTAATAGAAGAAGAACCAAGAGGACGGTCATTTTACTTACTAAAGGTAACTGAACTATTTTTTTTGTATGTGCTTAGAAAGCTGCTCAGATTGTCTCATCATTGGTGTCAAGAACGTTGAGTGGAACTCATCCAGCTTAGTAAGCAGAACTGCAACTAGCATGCTATATGAAGCATTTCAAAACCGCAGTTCTAGTCCTCGTTGACTAGAGATGTCGTCAGTGTTAAAAGGAATTTCCATCGTGCCAATGATCGTCAGCTAAGGTGTGGATCCGTAATCGGTAAAAACTCTAGCTGGGTTCATAACGAAACCACAGTTTTTTTTTGTGAAGCCACAACTCCTAATTCCATCCTTTACCGTATTCACAGGAAATAGAGCTTGAGGCACCACACCATCCTGCTAAAGTTCTTCATCACAACATCGCAGTGAATACTCATGTTAAATTATTGTGTCGTCGATGACACCGTCATCTTCGAAAGTTCGAATGTAGCCGTTGCCCAATGTCGAAATCAACTATTCCTTGACTAACGCAACCACATGACATGCGTTGGTATACTAACCACTTCGGTAATTTTGTGCAGTACACAAAGAGCAACAGCAAGATGTTGTCTAAAGCTTGATTGGCACACTGTTTAATAATCCCTAGATTTCGGTTGCATGGTTGGCATGTTCTTCAAAGCGCCATTCCTCGTGTGTTTCCAGCCTATTGAGGAAAACCAGCAGTATGAAGTTAACATGAGGAAGGAACGTGTGTGGGTCGGGTAAAAAAATCAGTCTGAGGTATGACTCAAGCTCGGACATGATTACAATGCACTCCTCACTGCGGTGCGGTTCACTTCCGAATTTCTGAAATTTGTCCAAAATTCGTCACTTCAGTAATTTTGCCCGCTGATGTTTTAGTGTTTTATGATCACGCGGTTTTGATTTCAAAGTCTTCTCCTGTATGCTTTTATGTCTCATGCATGCTTGGTGGAGTGTTCTGCTTATGTTTTCCGTATAGGTGTTCTTTCATACCGAAACATCGTGGTCTACCCTTTTCGTTGATGTATTCATCTCCACATCTTCTATAAGCGATCGAGTACACCGTACCGGAGCTCTTGGAAGTACCGTATCTATCGTCCTGCAAATCCTGCAGTTTTGACAATAAATAGATGATTGTAAAAGTAGTAATGAGTTAGCAGATGGCGCAGTGTTGAGTGGCAATTCAACCACTGATACCGATTTCTTTAGACCAACTCGTTCCAAGCATCGTCTTGTAGCTGAGCTCACTGCGTTGAAAATGGAACAATACTAAACAGGACCTGTCTTTCGCTAGGCTTATCTCTTGGAGGAATGATTTTTTCTCCAAACCTTTCACACGATGCTACCACTTCTGGGCCGTTGAAGACGACCATTTACCATGCCAAGTCTAGTTATTTGTCCTTCTGCTTTCCGCTTCTATTAAGGTATTATAAGAGCTTTCTTCATGAGCAGACACAAGGTTGTCATTAGAGCACTTATTCTGAACTCGGAAACGTTTCAGCTGATTCCGCACTTCGGGGTCTGAAAAAGTCTAAATTTGTGCTCGATTTCCTCAGCCAAATACTTCCATAGATCTGATAGGAAGTCGATCGTACGAATTATTGAGAAGACATCTGACTGAGCAGATTGCATATTAATGCGAGCTTTTATTAGGTCTGAAGAAGGCGAAATTCGCCGAAAAGTTAGCCATTGTGAAGTAATCTTCGTTTAACAATATTGTGTCTGTTTGTCGAGAATGCATGAACTCATAGCTGGCACAGGTAATATCAAATGATTGAACGAGATCAGACATCGGGAAACCACCATCATCGACAGCAAGAGAAATAAAAAGGGCGAAGCATGAAATAGCCAGTAATGTGATGAGAAAAACTGATGATATACGATGAAAAGCTACAGTGAACCCAATGGGGCGCAAAAAGAAAGGCTTTGGTTAGGCTGACCACTGGATTGCAGGGAACCGCAGTGGTTCAGCTAGTAAATGTAAATAATGTTTGTGCCTTCAAAACAAGTGAAAGTGGGTTATGAAGTATTAAGTAATAGGAGGCAAACACCTTATAGGGTAACCAGTTATTATACAGAAGGGCAAAGTGGAATCTAACGAATGAGAAATTTGGAAGGGTGTATACGACATGTGGAAAGGGATGATCTAGGTGGCAGGTGAAACGGTAATCTCTTGACAGCGATTTATTCCGCGTTTCAGAGCATTTATGGCTTGGTGTAACTTGCATTTCACCCCCACCTTCTTTGAATAAACCTTAGCATCTAAGTCTATTTTCTAAGCTAAATCAATGACTTGAAGCAGTGGTTTCACAGAAAGGCAAATGTGATCTGTGTCATTGCCTCACGATTTAGCTACATGCTTCACACACAGTGACCTTTGTTACTTGTATCATCCGTCCTCACATTGACAGTGGTGAAAAATGGCCAACTGTCAGTATTGGCTCGTCTCTTCTATTCTCACAGTTGTTCAATAGTTGTTAAAGCCACCTAGAGAGACGATGAGTACCAAATCCTCTTCTAGTTCTCCGTAAAGATCCCCGTTTAACGGATTTTCTCCAATGATCTTCATTATATCATTACGAGTGCAGTCCATCTTCCGATTTTCCACAACTTGGTGCAAACTGCAGCCTCCTTGATGTGCGATCGTCGACCTAGGACGGAACATTGGATTCGCTCTCAGTAATGTGATACGAGATACCCTCCGTGAACGGCCAATGGGACATCAGAAGAGAAGCCGTTACTTATCAAAATCGTCCTCTTAATTCTCAATCGAAAACCGATCCCTCCACGTATGATGTTGAAATCGGTTTGTACCTATCTCACATGGATAATAATTGATGCTAAAAGGACGACGTCATCATCAAAGTGAAACTGCTGTAGTTGTCAACCATCGATTTCCACTCTCATATTTTCGCATTCCAAATTTTCCAAGATGCTCACTAGAGAGACATACACACTACTTGTCGGAGACGATCCAGAATCATCTCGGATATCATGCTTTCCGGTTTGCATATTTTTCGCCGACTAGACGGGTATTATGTTCACAAACAACGTCTAAACAATTACAATTGCGAACGAAGATGCAACAAAGTAAATACCGCGAACCAGAGACAGAGAGAGAGAGAGACAGAGAGAGAGAGACAGAGAGAGGACACATCTTACGAATCTACCGCCGTCTCAACGAAAATACATTTTCTACTAGTATAGCCTTCAGAGCCTATAGCTAGCCTTGCCTATAGCTTCACACGTTACCTGTCTGAATGCAAGGTCCATACTCAATGGAAGACCAGCAAGACCGCGTTATTGTTCGAGAAGAGTGACCGACACGATATAGGCAACTATCGCCCAAGCTGCTTGCTGTCTGTCATCTATAAACTTTTCACTCGAGTCATCCTAAACAGGATTGACAGAACACTGGAAGAAGGACAGCCATGTGAGCAAGAAGGGTTTCGAAAAGGATTTAGTACGATGGACCACATTCACATGATAACAAGGCTCATTGAAGTACCGCGAGAGTACAAAAGACCGCTCTGTCTCACTTTTGTCGATTTACAGAAGGCTTTTGATTCAACTGAGATAGAAGCAGTAATGGAAGCCCTTGGTAGTCATGGAGTCCCTACTCAGTACATAAAGATTCTTCGGTAGCTGTACAACAATTTCACAACCAAGATCTCACCATTCTACAACGATATTAACGTAAACGTCAAGAGAGGAGTTGGGCAAGGCGATACAATCTCGCCAAAATTATTTACAGCCACCCTCCAGAACGACATGCGAACACTGGAATGGAATAATATGGGAGTGAAAATCGATGGTCGGCAGTTACAACACCTTCGCCGTGCTGATGATATCGTCCTTATAACACCAGACATTAACCAAGCGGAACGAATGCTTGCGGACTTTCATAAAGCGTGTGGAAAGATTGGTCTTCGACTAAATCTGAAGAAAACAATGTTCATGAAGAATGGAATGGTCTCGTTTGCCCCATTCACGCTCAACGAAAGGAATATCTCCGAATGCTCCAGTTATATCTATCTTGGTCGGGAAATCAATATGATAAACGACTTAGCTCCAGAGCTGAGCAGAAGGAAACGAGCGGCTTGGGGAGCTTTCAAGAGCATCGAGGATGTAGTGAAGAGAACAAAGAACAACCGACTTCGTGCCCACCTTTTTGTCAAAGGTTCTTCCTGCTCTAACGTATGCGTCAGAAACCTGGTCTCTGCGTAAGCAGGATGAGAGATCACTCAGCGTTATCGAACGCGCAGTCGAAATGACGATGCTAGGAGAATCCTGTTTCACACATGTAAGGGATGGAATCCGAAGCTCCGACCTGCGTCAACGATCAAAAATCAAAGATGCCGTTCTATACACCAAACAGTCGAAGATAAGGTGGGCCGGACACATAATGCGTACGACTGGTAACCGATGGACAAGAGCAGTTAATGACTGGAATCCTCGGATGTCAAACGTACTGCAGGAAGACCACCCACCCGATGGTCAGAGTTCTTCACGAAGAGCCCAGAAGAAAGATATGATGCTCGATGAGTCCCTAGAGCGACCAGAACCCACTGGGCTACTCCTACACGCGACAGGGAAAAATGGAAGATTTACTGGCGCCCGCTCCAGCCATTCGACGATCAACGGGACTACAGATGCAGGTGATAATAGTATAGCCGTAAAGTAAGTAGCATTCCCGGATTTCCACCCATGAAAAAAAAATGAGCGAACAAGGAAGCTGATAGCAACTGTAACTCCTGTGTAGTGTTTCAGTAGGTTAAATACGACCGTTGTTAAATAAAAAAGGGATAAAGCTCTCGGCGTTGATCAATCCCTGAGGGATTCTACTTCATTGAGCATCGTTTGGAGGTGACTGAATGCATATCTGGCCTTTACAATAATTCACGGTAGACTACCGATGTAAGAAACTGTAACGCACTGGAGATGAAAGAGGATAGAGAAGGAGACGGTAAGATAGAGCGGCGTTGTGAAACGTTTCTGAAAAATGTAAGAACACCACATGTCGAATCTCAAACTTCTTATCAAAAACACGCCACCACCTCGCCACCTCGATGGGTAAACATGATAGTCTGATAAATCGTTGGTGAAAAAGTTTCTGAGGCTTGATTATGGCTCTGCAAGTCCTTCGAATGAACACTTACATTCTTTTTTTTTTGTGAAATACTAACCTGATGACTCACTAGAACGAAATGCTTTGCAACTAATTTGTGTTGAACGATTTAAATGTGGGAATCAAATAAGCAATTGAGAAAATTATCGAGTGAAGGTACCGAAATTCAAAAAAATCTCTTCCTTATTTAAGAAAGACAAGTTATCTGTGCTTGATATATACCAAATTTTGAAAAGTCTACGCTGTTTTCCCCTGGGAGGGGGGAAGATAAATGCGACGCTACGTGTACGTGGTGAACGCTCTGCCGCAAGTTAGAGAAGACATCTAGTTATGACACAAAAAAGGGGGTATAGATCGTCACAGCACTCCTCTGAATCCTCACATAGAGATCAGAAAGCCATTGAGGACACTACGATGAACACTTGGTTTATTCTCAAAGCAAATGTTGCGTAGAGATATGCTGCGGATGCTCTAACTCTCTCAACAAGGGGCCTCATTTACTTCTCTGACACAGTGAAAACGGCTATCAAGCACATACTGGAGAGACGGCATACAATCGTCAGACAGAACGACGCATCCATAGTTGACGAAACGTTGTTGAGAAGACTTGCATCAACGCAATAAATGTCTTGTCACTCTTTAGTGCCATCCATAGCCTAATTTATGTATGGTAGTGTTAGCGAACTCCCTTCCACGAGCACTGTTGTGTTAAGCTGGAAGAGCAGTAGTAGGGAACAAGTATACGTTTAGCCATCCTATAGGTGGTTCTGTTAAGAACGCCTGAATCTATTGGCCAGCGTACTGTCAATCTATAATTCACTGTAGTTGAATTTTCTCATTAATTGCTGATATGATTTCCCTCGTATGTACATTTTCAGAATGCTTCCGACGTTTGTGTTCTTTCTAGAATCAGGTTAATAGTTATGTATATGCTAATATCGAGCAGCTGGCTTACTGTGTGTTCACAAACTAGTTTCCCAGTAATAGCTTCTCAAGACTCCTGTTTTCTGAGAGTATGCAATCTCCATACATTTTCTGACTATGCAGATGCTTGGAATCGAAAGGTACGAACAGAAAGGATAAAGCGTTCGGAATTCATCGACCCATGAGAGATGCGTTATGCATTAGACTTCATGAAGGATAGCTCGGAGTGAATGTTATGTGGCCTGTACAATGACTACCACTGACCTACCGATGAAGTCTATGCAGCTACCCTCCTAGACAGGTCTGGCACCATTCAGCCGACACCGGAGGGGACAGATCATCGGAGCAAGATCGGACCAAAGAGCGTGATTAATTTGCAGGCATCTTTAAGCACTGGGTGACACGAGCCCTCATGACATACAGATATGCGAAAAAGATTTTATTGCCTTCCTTACCAAGGCTGGTAACAAGAGCTAGCACAGACAAGAACCACAGAATGGAATTTTATCCGTTGCTACACGTCCTCCAAAAGAACAATGATTTAGTGATCACGCAGGCTAATCGATGGTGCTTCTGTGAAGAGATGGTTATGTAAGCTGACATTTCTATTCGGAAGTACGGCTAACAGGTAGTAAACTAACGTGAAGAATAATTGCCTCCTTGGAACAAACCTATACGCAAACAGGCAAATATCGTTGTGTTTCAAATGTGTTGACAGGTGTCTATGCAGATAACATGGCAACATCGTTCCATTTGGACCCCAAGAGGAGGATGCATTGTCCAACCATATAACAAGACAATAAAAAGTTGTGATGAGGACTGTGATGAGGTATCGACGACTTCACAGCAAAAATCGCCATTTAAGAAAGTGCTTAGGAAAGGAGACCGTGGTGAAACGTTCAAGGAGTTAAAGTACTTTGACTCTGAGTGCATTTAGCACACATTTAGCTAAGATTAATAAGCTCGAACAATGAGTTATTGAAGCCATTATGATTCAGTAGCAAAAAGTCTAAAGATGTACATATATGTCGAACACGGGTTATTCAATGCTAATTATTAACGTCGTAAACAAACTTTAATGCTTCGAAACCGACTTTCCTTGAACCTCGGTGTGCTTAATCAATACGTATTCTTTCTTTGATGAGCTTACACGAGGTTGATATTGATACTTTCACGAGCCGCTACATCGAGACGAATAACAAGCGTGGACCATCGACTCGGATCATCGGCTCTGATGAAGACGAAGATGTCGAAACGTTAGCCGATAATAAACATTATTATCAACCTCGTGTAAGCTCATCAAAGAAATACAAACTTTAATCTTATCACATTAATAATTCTTATCCGAGGGATAAGTGTTAGACGAAGGGCTATAGATTAAACATACCGCAGTACAGCTTCCAAAAATTTCGATCTCAGCATCTCTTCTACGAGCTCGAGAATTTATCCCACAGCACAAACAGTATTTGAGAATGAAGGATAAAGGATAAAGCTCTCAGAGTTGATCTATCCGTGAAGGATGCGCCATGCATTCTACTTCATTGAGCATCGTTTGGAGGTGATTGAATGCATATCTGGCATTTAAAATGATTCACGGTGACCTACTGATGTATCGAGCTAGTCCTTCTATCCTCTCAGACAGGTCATGTACCAATTTTCCGACTCCGGAGGGATGGAAAGCTTGTTGGGCCTGCGCAACGGGAATCGATCCCATGTGTATAGCAGGGCGCTTCCGACCACTGCGACACACGCGCCCTTGGTACTTGAGATTTGGGTTCCAAAATCACTAAATGCTAATTTTATGGCGTTCCAGTGTCTCACTACAGATGCAGATCTCTCAAAAACAACCTCGAACGACGAAAGTGCGATACGCAATGTGTTCGCAGCCAGACTAACACCAATGATCTTAAAGCTTACTGTATGCATGTCTTTGTGGTCTACGGACAGTATGCAAACGAACCGCTATCGACGCCTAATTTTGGTACAGTGGGGAGTTTCTATCCGTACTTGTGTAGTACATTTCACAAGTATATGTGGACTTGATAGCTTCTGTATGCACACTGCTCTTTCTCAGTTCTACCTGATTATATATGTATGTGTGGCATCAACTGTGTTTACGATTGTGTATGCTCATGCTATGAAGAACATTGGTATGAAACTAGGCAAAGAAGAGGTACGTTTCATAGCATGTCTAACGTAGAACAAGTTGCAAAATCCTTTCTGCGTATAAAGTCCTTCTACCTAGGGTCTGGCGATTCTAAGCGATTTTGATCTCATTGCCATTGGATTCCGGGATACCATCAGTATTTATAATGAGCGCTTCATTACCGACCAGCATAGTGGAACAGGTGTTTGTCGTTTTTAAAAAGTCGAAGTTGTTCTTTTTTTGAATACCTGGTTGTTTTTTTGAAGGTCCTGTTGTGTCGATACCCCTATTGAAGCCAGTATCTGGCAGAGGATTCATTGAGTTCAAATTCATGAGCAAATCGCAGCTGTTCTATTGTGATTCTTCACACTGCAGGTTCGTGTAGTTCAAATGGTTTTGTTTTCGATAACCTTGGTCTTCTTTTTTTTTGTTGGCATGGTTCAAATCTTCTACTACTTGTTTCCAGCTTGTGCACAATGTTAGCTGAGGGCTCGTCTTGTGCTGCACTTTCCATTTTCTGGAATGGAGTGGAAGCTTCGTCGATGACAAGTGTATCTGTGGCTCAATCATCAGAGAAACTCTTTGTTCGTGTGGCAGAACCACGTAGAGCTGCAATACTGTCATATTCGCTCAAACGTGCACAGTTAGTGTAAATCATTTATTTGCTGCTTACTATGGTTTTTCACAGCATAGTATGATGTGAAATACAACCACAACGACGCTGAGATATTCGCAAAACTTGGACTTCAGGCCAAAACGAACCATGATTAGTTTTTCCGGGGGCTTGCGTATAACACACTGCACCATTGAGGTATGCAATCCAAGTTTTGCGAATATCTCAGCGTCGTTGTGGTTGTACAATCAGTGTTTCCCTTAATCGTTCTATTTGCATACTATCTATGCAGGGTTAGGTTATTTCCTTAATTTGTTCCACGATGACAGGCTATTGTAGCTTCCACTTCAGGAAAATGATGCCTGATCAAGTTGCTATTGATCCACCGTACATCAGCGATTTCTCAACTGTTGAAGGATTTTCGAGAGGCAAACACACCTACTTTGTTGGTTCTGCTTTTCAACCGTATGAGCCTTTCATCAATGCGAATATTGAAAATGAGAATCGAACGGTGGCAAAGATAACGAGGTGATTCTCTCCATCACAACTTGATCGTTTTGTAAACGTTGGATTTGTGTAAAGCGAAATAGTTTTTCCAAAATTTTTGAGTTGTTCGATTCATCAAACTTCAGTTTTCTTGTTTTGAGTTTATCACTTTTATTTCACAAACCCTGCCAACGGTTTACCTTCTCATCGTGGCTAGGAGCTGTTCCTCGGTGTCGGGCTGCTGTGTACAGCGGGGAGATTCATACCCCAACACGATCTCCCATGCTGAGAGAGAATCCCGGCGTTTCCATCAGGTAACCCAGCTAAGAGTAAACCAATAGCACTGGCGCGTCCTGGTAACAAACTAGTTGCATGGTGGCAAATATCGTTCCGATCCACAACGGTGGTGAATGCCTGTGGTGATGATGACCTGGGATAAATTCTGGTCATGCTGACGTTGGGATTTCATAGAACCACATTGACTAAACCAGCAAAACTCCGAAAAAAATGAAAGTGATTGTGGGGTCCGCGCTACCAGGCGGGGACGGGGTATCCAATATCCCAATGCAACAAATAAATTCATGTTTTATATGGCTATTCTCCAAGTTGCAGAATGATATGTGCTACATATTTGCGATTTAAACGTTTCTAGCAAGAATGAGTTTGTTGAAAAGCGAATTCTTCTCAAAGAGGAGGCAGTTGTCGAGATGCAAGAAGTTGAAATTTGGTAAAAAAAAAAAAAAAGAAGAAGTCATTTGTTATTTCTGACGGTCTTTTTTTGCACTGTGACCATTTTTGCTAGCTAGCGTACGGTGTTTGTGGGTAATAAGTGTTTTAAAATGCTAAAAATGTTCTTTTCTATTTCATAGGATGTTTTTTTGTTTTCACTTTCACGTTAGTATATACTTCTCCTGTAAATTGAAACATCGTTTTTTGTTTTCTCTTTTCAAAAATATTTATTGATTCTTTCTTTCCCGAGTCACCTTGGTAGCTTTCCTGTGGATCAGCCACAATTACAACGATTTCTATTCCTATTTCAGCCTGTTGAGTCTGATTAAAAAGTTTGTACTGTTTAGTATTCGTTTCACAACTGCTCAGTTGTAAACTCTAGATTAACCTGAAAACGAATATCCTTAGATCTTGTTTACTACTCTATAGAGTGATCAAACTCGACTACATCGAAATTGTGGTCAGTTTTTTCATATTGCAGACTGTATTGGAAGTTGTAAATATTGTAAATGATAATAGAACACTCTGACCAGTTGAGCAGACCCTATTTCACCACCTGTACTAACATATGGGTAGGACATAGTGTCCGTATGTCTGACTGACCATTTGTTTTGGGATTTTATTAACATACGTGAAACAATATAGATTTTTTCGTCGTTTCCTTTCTTTTAGGATTTGCAATTTTGACACAACTCCTGAATTGGAATCACGAATGGACGTTGCTATTGAATGTGGGCTTGATGGTACGTATAAAATCAATGTAATTTACTTAGTTTTGAATACCGTAGTACTGAAGTTCAACTAGCATCATTTTCGATCTTTCAAGATGTTAACCAGCGCGTTGAAGTATCTTCTTACGATCCAAACCGAGATCAGATAACAATTGTCGTTGCTAGTACCACTTCATTTGTGAGTCCTGATTTTTTTTCTTTTTTCACGTAAGTAGTAATATAAACATATGATCTCGTTTCGGCAGTATAATGTGTTTTCTTCTTAAGCCTTTGAAGCGAGCCGTTTGTGTTTTCTCTATGGCTGAAGTTGAGGAGCGATTTGAACGTGATTGGAGGTTGTGCCAGAAGTGGACACTTCGCGAAAGAGCAGTGGTATGCGTTTTCGATGCCATCAGTTGTATATCATTTCTGAGAGTGATTTCTCAGCAGTTTTCAGTTGGGCTCTGTCATAGAAAAGCACAGACGTACAGGTACAATTAGTCAACATGCATCATTTTTCATCTCTTGTTCTATGTTGTGCGTCTACATCTGAAATTGGCTTCGTATCACTTTGAAACCTATTTCCGTTGAGTTGATGCATATTGGTCAGTTGTGTCCGTTTAAGCAGAATTATGGCGTAGACTTGGCGGGATTTATAAAATAAATGCGTCGTTTACTTTTTAAAGAAGTAGCTAAGTCTTCGTGTCGACCTGGTCTTGTTCGTAGCATGCAGCACTTTTGTAATTTGTTTGTGTCATTCGTTCGCGTTTTTCGAGATACGTGTTCAGTATGGAGTGGTTAGTGACATGGAGATGGAGAATTTCTGCATTCCCTCATCGATGTGGTCTTTCTACACCCACTTATCGAAAAAGCTTTTCAGATTATGAGATACTGTTAGAGCCTCTGTCTTTAAGATTCAGCGCCACTAGAATTTTTGAAGGGTCGCAGATCTGATAATTGTTTTACCCATTTCCGGTTCATTTATATTCCATGTCCAATTCTTTTTCGGTTTCTTTCAAAGGCATTCGGTTTCAGTTCATAAAATGGAAGTGAACAGTGTCGTTCTTTTCCCTTATCTATAAAGTGGTGATCATGAAAGTTTGTTGTCATTTGATCCGTTGGCGTTCTCATTCCCTAGTGAGGCTGGTACTTCTAAAAGTGAATATTTTCTCAATAAGTAGAGGATTTGAAGAGCTTAGAAGGGAAGAAAATTATGGAAGAGACTCTATTGTATCGTATAAGTGGTAAATATAATTCTGGTGAAATTTTCTGTTCAAGATTTGTTGAAAATTAAAATTTACAGAGTATCAGAAAGCAATATTTAGAGCAAGCGCTGCTACTGCAAATATTTGTAATATATTCAAGGATATCGATGTGTCCTGCTAAGCGAAATTCTGCATGTTCAATCACTCTTGGGCCGAGCCTCTGATAAAGCGCTTATAAAAACCATTTTGGGCCAACACAACATTTGAACTTCGTCCTCGTAGTTTAAGAGAACGTATGCATTGTTAGCAAGTCGCACTAGAATTTGACTATTTTTGCTCCAAGTAATGAACTTCGTTATGAGCTAGGACATGTTTGCTTAAGCTTGAAACGTTAGATTTTTTCGGTCGCCTTCGCAGTGAAGTCATTGCGCATTGTTGTGGAATAAGTTGGACCTTACTATTTATTTCCTCTTATTTCGACGGTAGGGAGTGTATAGCGCAGTGGACGAAGGCGCCATGTAATACATATGGGATCGATTTCCGTGTCATAGACTCACCAAGCCCTCCGGAGTCGGAAATTGGTACCAGACTTGTCTGGAAGGATAGTAGCACTGGCGCGATACGTCGGTAGGCCACTGCGTGCGTGTCATTGTAAAGACCAGATATGTATTCAATCACCTCCAAACGATGCTTTATGAAGTCGATTTCATCGTACATCGCTCAGGAATTGATCAACGTTGAGAGCTTTGTTCTTTGTTTCGACGGTATTTCGTACTCTTCAAAGAATTAACGGTTATTATAACTCATGGTCCATAATATGAACATTCGAACGTTTTTATTAATTAGCACTGTTAAGGTCACGCGGATGAGAACAGTTATGTTGCATGATTGTTTTTGTTGAAATGACAGTCTGTAAAGTCTTTGTTACAATTGATTATCACCCTTATGTAGTTTAGCACTTTCTTGTAATATCTGTGCACAAATAATATTTTAGAATTGTGAAGCGGCTACAAGTGAAGCGGAATTGGATGACCACTGTTACATTTTTACTAGAAGAACGGATGCTTTTCGAATGCAAACTTGTACTCGCTTTGGGCAGGTAAATTGCTAGGGTTTTAAATATTTTTTAGATTAATACTTGAATGGAGCAAATAGTGTCTTCCCAAAACGTTCTCCGAATTGGATGCTCCTACCACAACTTCGCGATTTTCAAATGTAGTGTTTTATATCTTTATATTTGTTACTGCAGTACAACTTATTAATTCTTTGTATTCTTGTTGAGCAAACGCGAGGTGTTATTATTATTCTTTATTCACAAATAAGCTGACGTTTCGGCGAACTTCGCCTTCTTCAGAGCCGCTTTCTATGAGGCTTCCACTGAGTATGTCTAGTGGAGAATGTCTATTCCATGTGAATTCTGTGCGGTTGGTCTCCACTAGACATACTCATTGGAAGCCTCATAGAAAGCGGCTCTGAAGAAGGCGAAGTTCGCCGAAACGTCAGCTTATTTGTGAATAAAGAATAATAATAACACCTCGCGTTTGCTCAACAAGAATACAAAGAATTACTTTATCTATTCCGAGGTTAATAGAAAGTCGGTCGTGGAAGTTACTTCAAGATATAACTTATTAGTTTAGGACGCCCATCATGTTTACGAAAACTGTAATCTACATCGATATGTTGAGAACTCCTATCGGTATAGCTGGTTAGAGGATTTTCGACCTATCAAAGGAGCGATGACAGCGATGTAAGGCTCTTCGAATACTATTTTACTTCCTCGAGTTTTATAGCACAGCCATGTTCGCCTGTTAGTCATCTTTTTCTGTTTTTCAAGTTGTGTACTGATAAGTTCTCACGTCGAATAATCTTACGTTGCTTTTTATTTACCTGTAGTTTTTTAGTAGGTTGACGGAAACATCGGGAAAAAAATGGCTTTCAAATATCCGCTTACAATGTTACGTTTTGAGTGCTGGTAATTGAATTAGTTGTGTTACGCAGTGAAAAATAGAAGCACTGAAAGTAGTAAACCACATAACAAGTCTGTAGACTTTTTTGCCGTGTAGCCTGTGATTTGATGTGGGCCGATAGCGGTACTGCAACGCCTAAGAATTGTTTGACTTCCTTATAGTAAAGCAGAAAAATTTGAAGCTAATGTTTCGCATCCTTTTTGTGAGCGACAACTTTAAAAATGTGATCTGGCAGTAGAAATGTTTTATACTTGTGCGCTATTATAGTCAGAAGTCTGCATTGTTTTAATGCCTTGTAACTGCGCAAATTAGTTCTCGATTGGGGAGAGAGGCGCGTCGGCTGTAGATGCTGCCCTATGAGCGCGTGGTCTTTGGTTTCACACGTGCTCCGCCCTATTAAACCTCTCACTCCTCTGAGGTTGCAAATTGGCACTAGACTTGTCTGGGAAAATCTCGCTCAAATCCTCAAAGGACTGCGACTGCCTCTCGTAAAGACTTGGAAAAGCTCTAGTTGAGCTATCTCAGGATTCCGTAGAAGGTCATGTGGAGCAGTGTTCAGCGACATTCATGACGAAAGAGAAAGTCGTCAGTGACAGCCGGATCCATATACCTTCATGAATAATGGCTAAAAACCGTGTGTAGGAGGTATTAGAATCCGCCAATATGTGATATCGGTTTATATAAATAACATAAAATGTCACAGTTAGTGGTTCAGTAAATTCATATCTTTTCTACATTCTCTACGTTTTAGTGTTGACACTGATTTGGATCAGATCGTTTCTCTTATACCTGATCAACGACACGGGGCATATTTTATTGCAGGTTATGCTAAGGGATCAACTATTATATTAAGGGTAACGTTGAAGTGATTTATTTAGTAATTCTCAGAATTTCTACTGTTCATTTGTTGTGCTAGTTGTTCAGGTATTGTGGTCTACTGTTCAGCAACACTTTAATTCTTCGGTGCTTTGGAGAAGAAGAACTTTTCCGGTTACGCGTTTCGCGATCGGTCTGATTAATGATGAAAAGGCTGTCTTCATTCTTAATTCAAGTGTGGTATGTTTTTTTTTTTTTTGAGAACTGAACTATTGTTGAAATTTTATCAGAGAGTATTTGTCACATAAGCAGGTATTCTTGGTTGTGAGCAGCATATTTCGAACTAGCAATATGTTTGAACGATTTGGTTACAGTAAGTCCCTGTGACAAATTCATCTGTAGCTCTTTTTTCTCGTAGCATAGTCACATTGGTCCTTCCTTAATAGTGTGAAACGTATCTAGGTGAAGTTGAGCTGATTTATTTTGTTTATTTGGCAAAATATTATTGGTTCTATAAGTTGTTAGGATAAAAGAAATTTTTAAAATATTTCTAGTGTTTTTAAAGCGGTTTTTGTAAAAATAAAAGCAATTGAGGTGGTTACTTGAACATAATCCCTATCTTTGCGTCACATTGGCATCTTTTCTTTAGTACCTTGATGAGTTTAGCACCTCGACTATATCTTAAGTTTAAAGTCTTTCTTTTGCGTAGGCATGTATTCCAAAAATCCTTTAAATAGCTTGGAAAAAGTGCGTTAAAGATGAACTGTTAAGAACTAAATGAATTAGTTTTTTTTAAAGAATAACGAGAGTAGTAACAACTGATACCATTACTAAACGAGATTACTATGAATTAGCACTATTCTTTTCTTTGCGAATCCTTAAAAAGCATTCATGTAATTGTTAGAAAGCAACGAGGTACCACCGCACAACTACATCCGCGTAGATTACTTCTTACTTACATATGTGGATTTTCTTTAGCTTCTACAAGTGTTCTGTTTTACGACCAATGACTTGAGAGCACCTACAAGGCTGCTCACAACTGGTTATTTATTTATTATGTATATGATTTGTTTTCACAAATCCACACTGCTTCACGCGCTTGTTCTAGTTATTTTTTGCTTTGCATCTATAGGATTCGCATTCAGTCATATGTTGAGGTGATGTATAAGGATTTTGCAGTTGATTCAAGCAGTGTGTACAGCTTGTTAACATGTGCAACGAAGACGTTGGTCCATGTTTTTGGAGGTTTATCTCGGGGTCTTCTTGGTTGTCCTAGGATGTGGCCCGTTTCTTTTGTTCTGTTATCATGTTTTCCAATCATTGCATGATTTTGCATGACCTTGCATGACTGATCTATCGACGTTTGCTTCCAACTCTTCTTCACTTTGTTGAGATCAGTAAGCGTTCCTCTGCGTCTTCAGTCAGTACTGCTCGAAGAGAGGATAATGTTATCGGCAGAAAGAAGAAATCGTACTGGAGCACGTAACGTTTTGTTGGCTTAGTTGAGTGACACCACTGTAGTGCAACGGTAAACAGTTTTGACGGTACAGATATTGTACGATATATTGCTCTATCACATGTTTTATTTATTTTGGTGTTTAAGTAATGAGTGAAAAGCTGTATCCTCGTTGCACAGCGAGTATTTTATTTACTAGTTTCTTTGTCGAGCGCGTCTATGTCTTAGTCAACTATGCTGAAGAAAATGGTATTTATCATTATACTGTCGTTCTCGTAGTAAATAGTAAACAATGATTAGAGTAAACAGAAGATTGTATTTCCATCATATTCCTTTAACTCTCGACAGTGTTTTGACTTGGTCCACTCAATCAAATCCTTTGTGAAGTCCAGCTTACTCACTTGCTCATATCATGCTTCACTGTTTCCCATCTTGTGCAGTGGCGAGCTGCATAAAGGTTTTCATTGCATCCGTTCTATCTGAAGGTGTGACGTCGTGTGTGTTACAATTACATCATGTAGGTGGCCTTCAGCTCAAAAGATCAGTCGAAACATTGTCTGGTCTGGCTGCTGTGCTAGGCTTCAAGCCTCCAACTGTGGATCTAACCTGCGTGTGAAGAGTTGGCTCGAATGGTATGATCTGGTACGTTTGATACATGTCTTGTAAATAGATAGAAATTTTTACAAGGCCTCTATAATTGGTTCCATTTCATAGATGGAAATTTCAACCTGTCCGTTTTCAAACAGTAGAGCAGCATAGCAGAATGCGGAATGTTGTATAAACGAGGATCTCAATGTGACATTTATCTATACTCTTCTCTTTTGCTCAGCCGCTGGAATTTTCGCCTTTCGATATAAGTGAAGATCATTCTGTACTGATGCTTTGCAAGTTACATTACTGAGAATTTACTTGGTACCGTGTAGCGCAATAGTTGGTGATGCTTTGTGATACACATTGATTCGGATTGCAAGCAGGCACTATCACTTCTACGTTGCGTGATGAAATCGAATGCATAGGACAGCTGTTTACGGTTGATCAACGCCAGACGCTTCATCCTGTATCGTTTATCCTAGGCTTTCATTTCATATGTTTAACAACAAAATTTCATTGCAACTATCTTTCCTCTTTCGGAAACTGTTTAGTCTTGCCTAGTGAACATGCAGAGCTTATTTTTGGATCAAGAGGAGGTTGCTCTGCATGGATAATAGGGTTTCGTTCGAAATCTCGTAGTGTTCTCTGGAATTCCCACTTTTGCGCCACTTATAATTGTTTACCAAGAGCATGAGAAGGGATCTTTTGCGTATCGCTTCTTTTCGTGTTTTCGCTCAATAACGGATTTTTCTCCGCTTTGTAGTTGCATGTGTAATTCTTGATTTATAATGAGAACGAATGTTTGAACGAAGACGGCGACGGTCTAATCCTGTTGAAAAAGAGAGTGACAAATAAACTCCGTCTTCTTTTGGCAAGAATGCGATCGATCTCCAGAGAAACAGTACCATTTCTGTATTCCCTCATGCAGCTCCGATGATGGTCTTTCCTTTTGAAGAATGAACTTCCACAGGAGAGCCAATCCGTGAAAAATCATGCAATAAGACGTTCTCTATTCTATCGCAATATGCTCTACTTTCCCATTTTTCATTCCTATTCTTGTAATTCTTGTATTGAAGTTGTCCGTAATGGATCAGTAAGACTTATCGCTTCCGACCAGTTCCTCAAGAACTTCATAACAGTTTGCGACTTCCTTGTCATAAGTAGTTTATATGAGTGAGTAGTAGGCCGTGATACTGATTTTCTTCAGATAAGGAATAGTAAGATGTATAATAGAAGAACAAAGTGGTAGGGCAAGTTTTCATAAGAGTGGACCAAGTAGTTAACATCTGTGCGCGCCACAAAGCAAACACCACTAATGCCAGACAGTGGAACTTTCGCAGCTACAGGTGACTAGGATTCCATCGTTCATCTTCAAATAGACGTCAAAAATCAATTCGACAAGCTTCCTGCTTTTTTTCAAATCTTCCGGCAAATGTTGAGTTTCATCATCATCATTACTCGATGAAGCGCTTGAAAATTTGTTTGAGGACTGCACTACTATTTGTTTATATTTTATTTTCTGCAATGTTTGTGAACTACAAGGGCTACATGTCTGGAGGAATGTTCTTCCTCCTATTATATAAGTTATTGCTAATGCTACTGATCCATTGGTATGGAACACATTACACACTTGATTTTGTTGCCTTGCAGTGCATTGGAGATTACTAAGAAAATTGGATGCTCTTTTTTCAGGTGTCTCTTACTCCAATAAGCTGCGCTGGTCTTTACACTACGTGTGATGACTTAACACAAGGTTATATCATATTTTTGACTATTTATTTTTGAATAGTACCTAGGTTCGACTTTCTATTAACCTCGGCATTGGATTATGAATTCGTCGTTTTCTCTCTTAGCAATCGCGAGGTTGTTAAACAGCATACGTTTACTTCCATACAATAACACATACAATTGTATGGAAGTAAACGTATCTTTTTTTTTTTTGACGGTGTTCACGGCAATTTTTTTTTTTTTTTTTTTTGTTTCACTCTCTTTTCCAGGTGGTTGGTTGGATCCATTGTCTTGCGTCTGGTGTTCTAATGATGAAAGACATTTTGTCACTTCAGTAAGCGATAAGTTCTCCTGTTCTCAACCATTGGTCGGAATTTGTCCTCCGGTTGTGGATCATGTTGGTTGATGTGTATTTCTGTGTATACTCATCTGTTTTCTTCACACTGAAATTATAAATGTTTGAGTCATATTGAATCTATATGCTGACCTAGCTCGACATGTTACCAGTTGTGGTTTTTATTTCTTGTTTACTAGGCAAACCGTAACGATAACCATTCGGAGTGGGAGGTGTATGGTTCAAATTTCGACATACTGGAGAACATTGAAGTCTACGTGTGTGATCAACTGTGTACGCTCAATCAACTTATGTCGACCAGTTCTAGGTAAACATCAAATTGGTCTTTGTTCTAACCGCGTTTATAAAGTTGCAATTCTGGATGTTTCCTAGATTGATGTGCTTCTTGTTGGATGGCTCTGTACAGGATACCACCTGCCCTATTCGGGTCGTTGGCCGGTTGGGAAATTATGATGATTTTACTTTGTATGTTAAGAAAACTACTCATAGTGTAGCATTAATGACTGACAATTCGGTACGCACAAAGTCTGCGAGGTAATATTTATATATTTATATATATATATATACTTATATACATATTCGTTCTGAGATTTAATGAGGTTTCATCCAAATTATGATTCACTGAAGAATTTTGTTTAGGACATGGAAGGTCGTCCTTGCAGTTATTGTTGTTGTTCTAATTTTGATAGTACTTGGAATTATTATTTATCTCGCACGGAATAAGATGAGAGTACGTTTCCCTCCCTACTTCACTGTCTTTGTAACTAATCTACATTTTTAAGTTTTCGAAACAAAACGTCGAGGCATTACCTGTTCATTCATTTGGAGACTTATCGATAACGAGAAGTAGGATTTCTGCTACAAATAAAACAGACAAATCTAGCCTCATTAATTTATTGTCAATAGGCAATTCGGACAAAAACAACGCATGTTTGATGGGCTACTTATCACCCTATGAGACCATGTTCAAGTATGTTTTGTTTGAGAATGAATTTTTTCTTTCAAGGGCTTTTCGTTGTAGTATAACATGAAGCTGACAAAAAAGCTATTTTAACGTTGCTAGAGCAGAGTTCTGTATTAAGTCTTATCCTAATTATTTTCTTTGCGTAGGAATTCCGTATTTAATCGGATTCTGTGCAGTGGTCAAAAATGTCTGTGTATATGATAGTGTTTCAGGAGTATTGACGATCGGTTGAAAATAGACGTTTCGTTACTTCACTTTGAAACTGAGATAGGGCGAGGTATGTTTCGGATTGTGGGATCAAAGGATGATTTCACATGTGAAGTTTTCCTTACAATGGTTTGTTAAGGCCATTTTGGTATTGTCAGCCGAGCAACCTACACTACCGCAAATGGTACGAGAAAAAAAGTCGCATGTAAATTTTTGAAAGAGTCAGTTGCTGGTGTAGGTGACTTCATCCTTGAAGGTCAGTTGCTTTTCGAAAATTTTTTCGTGAATGATGTAGTGCGTTCAACATGTGTAGATGCCATTTGTTTGTATTTTTCGGGAAGTGACATAGTCGAGACCTCGTAAAATAGCTCTGAGTTTTTTATGTGTTGTAAAAGGTTAATAGTCTACTATCTTATATCTCATAGTTTTAAAAACTGAAGGCTGAATAGGGAAAAATAAATTCTAAACGTCATGTTTAGAATTTATTTTCTACGTTATCTACCAACTGTTTACACTTAATGTGTATTCTTAATTCTCATATCCTTCTCTTTATGGTCTCTTATTACTGCGATTGTTTTAATAAGTTGTTAAATGTAGAGAATAACTTTTCGCGAACCATTCAATCTCAGAATCTGTTGGGTAAGTTGTCTTTTAAATGCAGAAACTATGGGAAATAAACGCTTTGCAGCAAAGTAAACAGAAAACGATGCGTGGACAGCAATGCATACGGCAAGTCTTGACCAGCCACATGTGCATTGATATTAGTTCATACGGTTGCTTATCTGTTGATATTGGTTTGCTCATGCGTCTCGTTCGGTACTTCCAAAGTTTTATGAGCTATCTTGGCTGTAAATTGTCGTGAATTCTGTCACGTTGAATCACATTTTCAGCTCCGTATGTTGGTAGCACTAGTTGTACAGCATTCATATCTCGTAAACCTATTAGAGTTGTGGCTTAATTTCATATCGAATCGTTTTTGTTAATCGAAATATTTATGAACAGTGATTTACAAATTTTGAACAATGGAGATAGCATTAGGTTGTCCGGTGTAGCAGTTTTTGAGGTACATATGAAGTTTGGAATCTTTTAAATCCTTGAATTAAACAGCGTGTGAAGTTCTGCAAGTAGACAATTAGAGTCCGGCCTCTATGTTTTTAACAGCCTTATTTTTCAGTGATATCTAAATGATTGTACCAATAACCATTAGGTCGCAGAAGACATACTTTGTTTTGCACCTTCTATTTAAAGAAAGCACGTAGATAAGAAATTTGCTTCAAACTCCACCTTGAGTTTAAATCGATAGCAAGCGGTAAATAGTAAATTAGCTTGTTAAGGCAAATAGCCACTTCCAACGTATAGTAATCAGTTGTGATTAGGACTGCGAATAAGATTAAAACGCAGCCTTGAGAATGCCATTACCTTAGTTGTTGCTTGATCTCACCATATTTCTCGTTTATTTTCAATCAAATGCGCAGTGCTACTCAGGAAAAGTGGGCAGATTTGGACAGACTATTGGTGATGAATAAACGGGAACCAAAACCTTTAGGTTATCACTTATTTTATAAAAGTATTCTTGACCATTTCCTGCATAATGCATTGCTTCACCATTGATAGAAGAAAGTCACGTGGTTGTTGGTATATTACGACGACTTTGTGCAGGGGTATTATACGGGAAAATGGAGAGCGGAAAAAGCAGTTGTGTTTTCGCAAGAGCGGAAGAGGAGTGAAATTTGACGAGGAATCCGGTATCACCATCTCCTAAGACTATTGAGACATTTGGGATCATCTTACAAGTTCCTAAAATGGAGTAAGGTCTGCATTATCTCCATTCATATCTCAAATTGGTATTGTGATCTGAAGCATGTGCTCATCGTTTCACAAGTGTACTACGCGGTAGCGGTAGACTAGAACGGTGTGCAATTTTAACGTTGTTGTGGTTCATTAGCTCTACTTTGAGATTTAAGAGTCGTTCGATTGAATTATCTATCCATGATGTGACCATTTCTGCATCTGAAAATTGCGAAATTCGCCGAATCTTAGACCGAAGTCAAATGAATATTGTGCAGGAACTAATTTTTTTTTATGAGAACGTGAAAGTTTTGCCATGAAAGTGTTATATTATGTTAAGTTTTATCTGCTAGGGTTATGAAAGTGTTAGGCTGAGTAGACCGCATCTCAGTTTGACCTTTCCATGCTCTGAAGAAGGCGAAACCGCCGAAACGTCAGCTATTGTATCCCAATAAATTCTATAATAACAACCTCGTGTCTGCTTATCGAAGAAAAACAGTGAAAAAATATACCCATGTACTTAAACACGTTATCTTTTTAAAGAAATCTTTATTTCTTAAGCTTGCATTTAATGACAAATTAAGAGGAAAATTTTGTTCTGTTATCGAGAAGTTCAGTGTTTAGGATTAACAATGGGTCGCTTCAATCATCCTCACTTGATGCAGCTTATTGGAATAGCATTTGCGGACGGAAGAATTCCTATAATAGTTACAGATTACATGGAAAATGGTGATCTGAGGTCTTATCTACGTGATATTTCCAAGGTATTTGTCAACGTCAAAAAAAAAATCGAATAAAAACGCTATGAGTTGTTTACCTTTTTCCATTTATGTTCGAGTAACACAACTTCCACTCTTGCTGTGTAGAGGTCCAAACAATGCCAACTTTGTGTTGTTTTCTATGTAGAAATGGTTTTAAATCCATATCTTAGTGTACTAGAAGAGAGTGATACAGTGGTAGTGATGTCCTTCACGGCGAGCACGGTTGTAGTTCGATCTCGCTCCGGTCTTAGCAATTCTTTCATGCTTCCGGTGTCGCGAAATTACTCAGATTTGTGCAGGAACGACCCACTTCCTGTAGTTTTAGTGGGAACTTTCAAGGCCGGTTATCTCAATACTCCAGGGGGAATCGAATCCTCCAGCATATAGCGACGGCAACAATCCTGCAGCAGCGTCTGAATCCACATATGAGAGGCATGAGAGGCTTGAAAGACTTTGTTTATGATAGACGTCAGGAAACGAATCGAATGTAAGAAGTGCTAGGATCCAGACAGTAGATGTGAAGACGAGTCGTGTGCAATAAATAGAGGATAAAATCAGTACACTTTTTATGAATATTTTCTCACAATCCCTTCTAAGGCGTTCATGATATCTTTTTTTTATTATTAAATAAAGCATGCCTTCCAAAGGTTTATCTCCTCATAGTGTCTGGTAGGTGTTCCTGCGTGCCGGGCCGACGGACAACGGGGGATTTATCCTCCTGACAGGGTATCCCAAGCTGAGAAGGAGTCCGACGTTTCCATCAGGAACGCCAGCTAAGAGTAAACGAATGCCAGGATCCGTCACCGTCCTGGTATCAAACTAGTCGCGTGGTGGAAAATTTCCCTCTGATCCCTTAAGGCGGTGACTGCCTGTGGTGGTGACGATGTGGGGCAATTTATGGCGTGGTTGACCTCGGGACTCCAAAGCACCACAGTGACTAAATCAGCAAGACTCCGAAAAATTGGTGATTATCCCGGGACCCGCACAACCAGTGAGGACGGGCCATCGAACTATTCGAATAAGTAAATAAAGCATAAGATGTTGCACATGGAGCTATAATTTTATAGTAGCAATGAAGGTATTGCTTGTTACTAACAGAAAACATGTCATCGAGTTGGTCAAACCGTTTTCTTGATGTTTCTGGGCAATTCACATATTAATAAATAACGTTTCAATCGTTGGATCATGTTAATCATGATAGTCGTAGATTTTAAGCATGTTTTCAGATAATCACAATTCGCAAACTTTTAAAGTTTGCGTGCCAAATTGCGGAGGGAATGAAGCACTTGCACTTATGTCGGTCCGTTCATTGTGATCTGGCTGCACGAAATTGCATGTAAATGTTCTCGTTCTTTTTTCTTATTTGAAATAATTTTTGGAATCTTAGCCGTTTTATTTCTTGCCCACTCTTTTTAATGGCAGAGTATATTACGAATTATGACTTCAATGATACTGAGATATTTGCAAAACTCCAGACAGCAGGTGTCTGCGGTGGGGAACAAACGCGCTGTTGTCCTTTCCGGGGAGTAACGCGTTCACTACCGCACCATGCAGGTTCTCAGGTTAGCTGGGTCCATTGTCGATTCGGGCTCCCCAAATCAATCTCGCTGACGGGTGATTGCTGTTGACAGAGATTGATAGAACTAACTAAGAGACACGCGAAACGAAGGACCCGCATGGTGTGATGATGAACCCGTTACTCCCCGGAAACGACAATAGCGTGTTCGTTGTCCACCGCAGTCACCTGCCTTCCAGAGTTTTGCAAATATCTCAGCATCATTGAAGTTATAATTTTTGGGAGTTCAAATCCTTTGTAGATAACACTGTCTACATTACCATATCTTCTCAATGTTGATTCTAAGGTTGGACTCCGATCTTAACATCAAGATTGGCGATTTTGGATTGTGCCGAAGAGTCAGTGATGAGAGTGAGTGTTACAAGCCTTCTCATAAGCATCGTGATGTCCCCTTCCCATGGATGGCACCGGAAGCGATGAGAAGCGAAACGGTAACTGTTGTATTGTTGCATTTTTCCAATACTTCTGTTGTGGTCATCGACGACTTGAAATTTGCTACGTTCCAAGACAGCGATATGATTTATATTTTGCCAAAAATGACAATAAAGAAGATGGAGCAATGTGGAACCTCTTGTGCTTCCTGGTTTTGAGTCTAATACAATGAATTTGAGCATTAGTATGGCGATGGTGGTGAGGATTATGATGAGGTTAGTGGTGAGTGGCCATCACTTGAGTCTCCTTTCTTGGGCAGGTTGACCATGCACAATGTTCCCCACTGGTCTGGAACTTTTCCTTTTGAAAGCAGTGTGTCGCACGGGTTACAAAAAATGCATTCGTCTTACGGTTTCAGGCCCAAACTCAACTGTGATTTTATTGAGATCTGGCGTTGTGCCTCTTCCGATATCCCGATCAATTGCAATTTTAGCTTTGGAAAAAGTGAATCGGGGGCGATCGGGTTTTTCTTGGACTGGGACTGGGATTTCGATATAGCAATATTAGAGCTGAAACTTTTCCGCTAACGATCCTAAGTGGTAGCGGAAGTTGATCGCTGTCGCATTTTTTTGGATCGATGATGGTACGATGTGGCCACAGAAAATGCCGACGACATTTTTTTGGAGTGCTTTTTTGAGTTGCTTTCAGAATTTTCTTTTGCCTGTAGCTATGCAGACTTTCCTGCCGAAGCTGAAATCTGTTCAACACAACTTTAAGGTTCTTGAATAAGCAACTGAAACAGTTTTTATGTTCGATGAAGCGTTCCTGTGGCGGTGGTTTTGGTTTCAGAGAGTGACTGTGGAATGGAAAAGACTTGTGTAGAACTTATGAATTACTAATTCCATATCATAACTACTGATACATTACCTTTTACCTTGTTGTCGTTACATAAGCCTATTGTTTGTTTTCAGTTCACGTTTCAAAACGATGTATGGGCATATGGCGTTGTTCTTTGGGAACTCACCACTCGGGGTTTGATGCCATATGCTGGCAAGAGCGGAATCGAAATATTGGAATTTCTACGAGCTGACAATAGGCTGGAAATGCCTGAATATTGCCCTTCGGAGTTGTACGTGTTATTTTTTCTTTCTTTTTTTTTAAAGAATTTTTCTGCGTTTTGGTATCTTTGTTCCTTAAACTTATTCAATTAAATTTGTGATGATTTCAGGTATAATGAAATCATGCTCCCTTGTTGGCATACTGATCCTCAACAGCGTCCAACTTTCGCCGACTTGGTGACCTTAATGAGTAATCTAGTCGCTTCTATGGAAAGTAGTCAACTTAATCGTCTGTCTTGTAACTACGAAAAAGTGAGTTCTACAGTTTTCCTGCTATTAGGTTCTAACTGCAAAACATTTACTGACCTTGCCACCAATGGTGAATTAAAAAGACCTATTTGTGTTACAACTACATGTACCAGTGTTTTTGATAAAAGTGAAAAAAAAATCAGGGCTGAGCATTTGAATCTTTTTACAACAATGTGTTAGTTTAATTATAAACTTATGCGGCATTGTTCTTCAGTCTTATTGTGGCTAATGCTTAGGCGCAGCCACCTTTTTTGAGTCAGAGTGATTTCTTTCGAGTGTGAATAGCTGCTAGTACTTGTAGTACTTATGACGTAAACACCTTAACAATGTTGAGATGATTTTCTTCGATCTAATAGGCAATCTTGATAAAGGTGCTCTGGGTGGGTGATGACCTGAAAGTAGTATTGCAATGGAATATACAAAACTTGGAAATAGAACTGGAATCCTCTTATATCTCCATCGAAAAGTACCTGAACTGAATGGAATACCGTAAAGTATAATCCGGCTGTACACCCTGCACTCTGACCCACTACAACTGTCGTCCAAGTTAACATTTCCGGTTTGACTTTGTCTTGTTTGATTCACATCGTTAAGGCTTAACGAGAGCTGATTTTTAGCAAAAATAGTGTGCACGGCGTATACACTCTGAGCAGCGAATCCACCGAATTACCAGAACGCGCATCTACTTGTAAGGAAGCTGATTTCATGTCTTTTAGCACTCACAGAGAATGTTCTCAGAATTGCTAGGATCGAGCCAGTTGATCAATGCCAAACGTTGTACAGAGCAACTGTGCATGCTCGCTACTCCCGTGGAGAAAAATTGATCCAGAAGACTCAGAGTCTGGTTTTGCGTGGTATGGTTTAGCGTAACATTACAAATTTGGTACATAGGTAACTGAATTAAGGATTGAGTGGCTACCGTGTAAGAAAAAGTCGTACTCTCGAGCAGCGCCTTTATAATACTACTTGTTTGGGGATCTGAAAGAGCATTTGAGCAACAAAAAATTTGATAATTATGAGAAAAGCGGGTATAGGTCTTCTCATTGCTTGCCTATGGTAAAAATCGGCAAGAAGATATATAGGAACGTAGTACATCCAATGAATGCACTCAGAATTTGCGTGATAACTTATCGAAGCTGTGTGTTGTGTGATGTCCTAATCATTCAGAAGCGGCATTGTATAAAATCTATAACATTTTTCTTGCAAAAGTTTTATGCTCCCATGCAGTCTTATTAATCTGTAAGCTATATTGTTCGACCAATAAGTTCATGTGGAACTCGTTGCTCAAGAATTTTTAGGTCATTAATTTTTTTTTTTGTTCGGCAGTGTATTTTTGTAGTGCTATTTGTGGATTACACTAGTTCGAGGTGCGAAACGGCATCAGTCGTTTCCCAGTTTTTTTCTTCTGTCGACAAGTTTCTGAGTTCTTGTTGAATCAATATGGTGTTGTGAATGTATGCTTAAATACGATGATGATATGATGCTCTTAATTATCGTTTGGACTTCAATGATTTCTTCACTCGTTTGGTTGTTTCGAACACTAGTTTATGGGAATAATTGGATTACTGCTGAAGTTTGACGATTTATTGCCCTCCGTTGAATTGCGATGGAACATGATTTTCACAGAAATCTAGATATAGCTATGTTAGTGCATTTAGAGGTGTACAACACAGTCATCGGTTATCATAAATCGGAATAACGTTCGTTGCCTCGCGGCTATGATTCTTCGGTTTCTTGTATGATGGCTAAAGTTATTGTGATAAGCTAACCGACCCGGTCAAGGTCGATGTAACCGGTCGAGTATGACGTTATAAACGTGTTTGCAGCTATGCATTGATTTCTGTGCATTCATCATCGAAAATACTCTTGGCCTTTGAATTTCATAATATTATACCTTAGCTCCTAGTGAGATTCATCAACTCCATTGAGAACAGTCAACTTTATGGGTATTTGTCCTCAAGGTACAAATTTTTTTTCTACCACGGACGGAGAACTTTTTCTCTTTGGTGTCAAAAAATCATAACTTTATGTATTCTTTCTTTGATGAGCTTACACAAGGTTGATAATAATATATTTATTATCGGCTAACGTTTCAACGCCTTCGTCTTCATCAGAGCCGATGATCCGAGTCGATGGTCCACGCTTGTTATTCGTCTCGATGTGGCGGCTTCGCCTTCGTGTCGAGTCAGGTCTTCCTCAGCGGTCCGTCTCCTCGAATCGAAGTAATCATAACTTTTTCCGCTTTTCTTCATCAAGTCTCGTATTTCGAGCAGAGAAGCTATTGAGAAAGCGGATAATCGTCAAGCATGACGCAACGCCGTCCCGGTACAGGTCATCAGTGTGTTCCTTTGCCGCATTTGCAACAGCACTTTTAAACTTTTCGGTGTGTATGTTCTTATGTATTTGTTTGTTTTTTTTTAGAACGTTTTACTTTAAATCTGCTCCAACTTTCGAAATTTAATTTTAAATCTAACTTTTCGTTGAAAATTTGAATTTTATGCAGATATAAAACCAACTCTCTACACTTTAGAAAATTTATCTACAGCAAGAAAATTTGTCTACATCCATAGAGCGATGAGCAATATGCTAGCAATGAAATCTGCTATAAATTTGTTATCTAAATTCGCAAGTTTTTAAGCAATTACTGGTGGTTATTAAAATCTATGACTGTTGCGGATTTCTTGGCATAAGATTTGGTTCTTGTTCGCTAACTTGCCATGTCTTAAAGGAAACGATATCCTCCAGAGCATTGAGAGTTGTCGATTGAACATTATATTAGCACATTCGAAACGGTATTAATGTATTGAACAATTAATGTATTACGGTATTACAGTTATCTACTCTTCATGGCGATTCGACTTCAATACAGGGCAATGGACTTGAGAGTTTTGTTTAGCGGCTTTTTTGTATATTTTCTTGCTTGAGTCGTATTCAGAACATCTGATTACTGACCAATTTTGCCACCCAGCTTACGTTCCTGAATAATTACGCGTTTTACACATTCTTATTAATGTTAGATTATATATACATATGGGTATTGCAGAAAAGTGTATTTATTTTATCATTGTTCATTGCTTGTACAAAATAAAACATTTGCATTGTTCAACGATGTGTCGCCAGAATTTTTGCTGATGTTACTTCCGAGCTACTAAGCTGACCCTGTTAATTCGTTGTACTTCTCCATAACTGTTAGATTGTTTGTATAGAATATGTAGGATACTCTTGAATTATACATTTGAAACGGGGAGAATCATGTTTTTGAAAGAGTGTTTCCAGTTAGTCTGTGCGCTTTTGAATGTATTCCTGCTGAATATTGGACATTATTCAAAGACTGTGAAAATGATCGTTTGTGATCGAATTATGTACCTTTCATTTTCATATTTGCTTTTTCTTGTGCGTCATTTCTCCTACAATGGTGCAGACGACTATGGCCTATTCATTGCGCATAACATTTGGAGTGGTAGTTAAAACAAATGATTACTCCCATGTGGGCGTTAATTGACCTCTAAGCATTTGGAAATCCTTCAAATGTTTGGAAAGACCATTGTTGTCTTCGTTCACCATTGAAATAGTAGTATTTCGACGGCAGTAGGACTCATAGCTCTTGTTTGCCTTGATCGATTCAAAGCCGTCATGTTTGCTCAATATTTGTTCTTGATGCACTGTTGCGTTCTACGAATGAGGTATCGTAGTATAATGAAGTATTATTTCGAGTATCGAAAAGTAAGAGATTTATCATCAGCAAACGTATGCAAGGAATAGATCGCAGAGGCAGAAGGGGAACATTATCGTTTTTGCCGCTTTGCCACAACGTAACGGAAATGATGAGAAAACGGTGTGATAACCAAAATGCAAGGTTATACAAGTTAAACATTTTTCTACTCTAGATCAGTTCCAAGCTGATGTGTGGTTGAAAGAATTGGCATTTTTTAATGGCTTTAGAATCACAAAGGTGAAAGATAGCGTGATGCTTCTTGTTCATTGAAGTGATAGGAAAGTAGGAAAATCGCATCTCTTGTGTGCACTAACCCATATGTAAACTTCATCTTCGAAGGAGCCAAATATTAAGCATCCCTGGTAGGTCAGCGACTACATTGTTGTAACGGCTAACTGTTATGACGACATTCGTATGCTGGATAGTCTTGTCTCGAGTTTCTCTCAATTCCATGGAAAACGTGCCAAACGAACATATCAATGGAATGATAAATGGGCCGAGTCCTAGCTACAATTGAATGCGAGTCGTCTAATAAAATACAATTCTAGTGCGTTATTAACATACCTGTGAACATGGGAAATGATTCGAAGGCGTATGTTCTCAAATGAAATGATTTGAGGGCGTATGTTCTCAAATGAAATGATTTGAAGACCTATGTTCCTGTCTGTTCTCCATGCTTTTCTAGATTTGTGGTAACATGCCTCAGTTTACTTTTTTGAAATAAAACCAGTAGAATATGCAGATTTTTGCCAATGAAATAAGTGTTCCTCGTCCTACCACAGCAAAGTTTCGGTTCATGGGAACTCAAAAATCACTTTTTGTTCATTTCGCTTCGGGGATTGTTTTTTAAGAGGTTTAGGGATTGGATAGGCGGTCCACTTCAGAAAGTGCGATGATATCCACTAGTGCACCTTTGGTGTTTATGGGGCGTCCTGCGCCCGTTGTAAAACGTTAGAAATGTGGATTTCGTTTCTGTTCTTTTAAACTCGATTAAAACTTTTTAAACAAATTTTAAGCTGGAGTAATACTCTCGTAAAATCATCTTTTACCTTTGCGCTTTTCTCTATATTGTTCCTATTCTTTGTAGTGAAAAATTGTGCGGCAGTCGCTCAACATTGCGAGTAGCGCAGTGGTTAGTGGTGTCCTGCGGTATACATGAGTTTGAACACGCACTACAGGCTCACAAGCTCTCCATCTTTCCAGGATCGGCAAATTGATACCAGACTTGTCTGGGAAGATAGCAGCACTGGCTTGATACATCGGTAGGCCACCGCGAGCCATTGTAAAGGCCATATATGCATTCATTCACCTCTAGCAATGTTTAATGAAGTCAAATGCATGGTTTATCCCTCAGGGATTGGTCAGCGACCAAAGTTTCGTCCTTCATCATACATTACCCATAACGGGATAGTTCAGTGTTTCATGAGCCTATCGTGCGTTCAGATTCTCAGATATTCTTCATATTGAAGATTTATCGGCAGTAGTTGAGAAACCGGCTTCGCCACGTCTATGCTGTCTGCGATGTTAGAAGATTATTTTAAACCTATTTACATCGCTTATAGAGGTGAACAAAGACATTTCCACATTCGAGAAATTATGGAAATGTGTGGAAGAATTCGTTCAGCTGTGGATATGCTATGATAAAGTGGAGGTTTTATATTAGGGCGTTTAAAAACGAGATTCAAACCAGGGACATTTCTAAAGAGAAAAGGTGTTATTGGATGGTACATTAGTACACCTACTTAAGTGCAAAAGCATTACTAAAGAATAACCACTTATCAAAAATATTCCTAGATTCATAAGTGGATATGAAAAGCGCTTTTTTCATGAAAGTGAAGAATGAATTAAGAAACCGCGACGGACGAATTTTTTCCCGCTGCTATTTGTCGTTGCACTTTATTCTATCATTTCGTGAAGTGACGTAATTCCGGAGTTCGTTTTAACAAATTCCAGTAAACAAGGGAGGAAACGTTGTACACGTGTTGGAAAGTTTAGTGAAAAGTAAGGAGTGCTTCTCGAAGCCTCAACATTTCATACATGGAAACAAAAGCTTACGACCTTAGGTTACAATTAAAGGGTTCTTATTGTTTTTTAAAGTTGAAACTTGAAAACTTCACAGAACTGTTTGAGGCATCCGAGGTATTTCTTCGGAAAAGGAAGCAGAAGGAAGTATATGTTAGCGTTCTGGGGCAAGCCCACCTTGAGCATGGGCGTCCACGTGGCCAAGAACCCATCAAACGCTTACCAAAAGCGCGACTGAGCTGGATTTGTTATAAAGGGTGTGCATCAGATCGGAAGATCAAATGGCAGCACTTAATGAACGCAAATTGTTTTTACTCGTTGTGGGACAGCACGTCAAATCTGATTGGTCTTTCAGACCTCAGGTTTCATAAATGACGAACTTGAAAGTCACAAAAACACTTCGCACATAAAAAAGGAGTTAATAAGGAGTGCATCTGTCATAATGATTATAAACGCTTTGAAATACGAGTACGATCGTGTGTCAGATCCCGGTTAAACTGCCTTCGGTTCAGAAAGGCTGGTAACTGCATGCAGAGAAGAGCTATCAACTCCTAGGCAGGGGTGCTGTTGGCTTTCAGAGAGAGAGAGAGTCAGTTCGGGTGGAACAGGGTGAGCCATATAGAATAAAAAATAAATATACATAGACAGAATGTCCATTCGAGTTTTTTTAAACCCTAAGGTTTTCTTGCTGTATAAAGTGATTCGCAATTAGAAAATGTTTTATGAATTAAGAAGTATGTAAAAATGGAATAGAAAAATAGATATGCTCTAAGATTTAGATATTTGTATTCAGACGTTGTGTTTTTGTGTCAGGTTTCATTAATAAATGGTGTCATGAACCAGATTATAGTGAATTCAAAAGATCCGGACTTAAGGTGGCCATGTAGTTTCCAAATGAATTTATGATATAGGATCTGCCTAGTCAGTTTGCTTTTCAGCTCCGACACATGATCATATATATGTACGTATGAGCCTGTATTTTCCCTTATGCGGTATGCATCCTATTCCTCAATTTTGTGAATTGCTTTCAATCAAGTGCATGAGGTGTTCACTGAAGGACGTTAAAGGTAGTCTCCAGCGTAAATAAACATCGTGTAGAATTCAACGGCCTGTTTTTACAAAGTTTCGAACTTGTGCAGAAAGTACTGTATGAAACAGCAAATCTAAAGAGAACTCACGCATGTGGGAAAGATGGGATGAACTGCGGATTTTTCTCACCGCCTACACACATCGTCAGTCTTACATAAGTTTTAGTGAATTGGTGAAAAGCTGCTTTGTTCTTGGTAGTGTTGATTCAGTTACGACAAGTCCGCAACCTTTTCCATGGCTCTTAGAAATAAAAAAATCGACATTTTATTACTGGTATACCTAGTCGACTCTAACCCAAATTTTTTTAAGGGTTCCAGCAGTTTTTCGATTCGGCATCAACCGTGACGGTTCTCTATTCTAAGTGTCTAAATTTGGTTAATGCTGGAGAGTTAGTTGTCTTACCTCCTCGTCGATATGTTGAATGCCGCACGAGGGCAGCCTTCTCTTGGTTCTCTGGTTGGCCATGCAGCTCCTATGCCCTTGTTGCAAATAGTTGCTGTTTCTTGTGGCTTACAAAAAAGGGGTTTACTATTCTGCTATTCGGATTCGTCCGGGTCCTCAACACTTCCTTTGGAGGTAGCGATTTCGCGACATCGGAGCTCTCAGTTTGTAAAAAGCACTTCAAACTTATTTTCATAACCAGAAGTCTTAAAAGACTGTTCATTTGAAAGGCTTGAACTTGTCGTCTCCTATATGAGCGGTATGGAGTGTTTATTAATGTGAACTAAGTGTTTTCAGCATAGCAATATTTTTTTGGAACATAGATTGTATTACGTTGAAAATTAGTTGTGGTTTTGAGCGACCTCAATTTTACAGCGACCTTTCATTAAAGAGAGTTTAGTTGGCAGCGACATCTGCTTTTTAAAACCGATAGAAGAATTCAAAATACGCTGGTGTTAGACGTTTGGGCTTTTGAACAGATAGACAGAGAGACATTAGCTGCGTGGGTTTTTCGACAAGAAAGAAGTGACGATGAAACTTTTTTTTTCAGCAAACAGAAGAGTATCCTTGTTTCTTTCTACCTCAGCACTGATCAGCAAGTTCACATTTTTTGGTATGTAGGCGTGAATCTGTTAACGCGGTATTTACTTCCTGCCGGCTAACGTTTTGGCGAATTTCTCCGTTTACAACCTGGAAGAGGTCGCATTGAAATGCAGTCTCCTCAGGTGCATACTTTCGTAACATTCTCGAAACTGTAATTTCAATCCGCGTAGTGAACAGGTTCTTTAAAATACTGTTCCCTGTGTGTTTTCCATTTCGGCGGGTGACTTGGCGAGCGGAATTTGGATGGATGAGATATGTATCCCTGTAAAAAAAGAGTAATTTTTCTTTTGCGCAAGTGCCTGTGGATTTTTCACCTCAATTTTTTTAAAACATTTGACAGTTGATTATACGGTGGTACTTTCACGACCACTGTAATGTAAACTTTTCTTTGAAGGATGTGACGAGCTACTTCAGTGAGCGGAGACATTTCTTTTCTTAATTTGCAACTCATTACCCTATTTTATGCATGCTGTCGATGTTTTGACAATGATACTCCAATTAAAGTGCAGAAGTTCTTTCCATTCATCTTCCTTAAACCTTAGGTCACTCATTTACGCAGAGCTGATTAGATTATCTTACGGTACTCTAGAGCAAAAACAAAAAGTGGATGTCGTTTTGGGCGTGGCTACTTATTGAAGATCTGGCATTGCTAACGCTCGTTTGCATAATCCATCCGTTTCCTTGTCAACGTTCATTTACAACGAAATCGTTCACAGCACACAAAAAAGTGAATGCAGTTTTGTTTTGACAGCTATTTATAGAGAAACCACGTTATTTCTTCAGCTTTCACGTCCGAAATATCTATCGGAAATTTCAAACAAAGCAACTTATGACTTACTGAACACTCCCTTCCATGCGCAAATCATGTTATTTCGGTGAAATATGTGAGAAATTTATTTGTTGACTTGCCGCACTTAGGAAATCTGTTGCGTTTCACTGCAATATGGTGGTTGGATGGCGAGCATTATCTGGCCTTCTTTTGCCTCTAGTTCCCACTCTTGCTGTCTTCGGGAACGTACTCGTCATTATGGCTGTATACAAAGAGAAATGTCTTCAAACGGTTACCAATATGCTTATCGTGAGCTTAGCGGTCTCCGACTTTTTGGTTAGTCAATATATTAAGCATAAATTTATTTCTTCTCGTCCATGTAGGCAACTGTTCTCAGTAGCCATTTTCAATAAAGTTCTTTGAATTTTGTATTTTGTGGCACTTTTTGTCCAGTAGAAATACTTCTCAAATAATAAACTGAGCGGGAAAATTAAATTGACTGAAATGTGCCACAGCATTCATGTTCCGTTTTTCGTAAGTTGTGTGAAGAAGTTAATGAGGATTTGTTCTTTATAATGTCCTGCTGTTCTCCAGTCAGTGTATGACTCAGTACTGCAATCTACGCGGACAAATCTTTAAGTTAAACGACATCAATGGCACTAAAACCTTCTGTAGTCCTTGTTATTAATGAATGTGTTGCTTGTCTGACAGTAGCATATCCCTCCTGTGGTGCAGAGCTTATTAATGGACTAGTTGCAGCCCCTCCATAAATTATCCCTGGAAACACTATAAGCATGCACCATATCTTTTTATAGAATCCCACGTGTCTTCAAGAAGCCAAGCAAAACATATTCGTATTTAGAATCTCTTAGTTCAAAGTCGCTTTTTTTGCCGGCATCAATATCACATATAAGTCATTCAAAACCTGCTCCATTTCATGGATATTTCTGGAAAATAATTTTCACCAACTGAGATGTCATTAATCGCGTGGAAAGAAGATTCTATTAAATATCACTGTGGCTGTTTTCCGCTAATGAGATAATTTTGGCACTTGATCTGTAATTGGCTGACTCCTCTCTTCATGCAATTTTACTGCTTTTTTGGCATTATTCTCAAGGAAGACTCATATGCATATTCCTTCAGTAATGGACATCTCATAGGCCGGAGCGTGGCAGGTAGAATCTTAGGCTCTTAATGTAGCGCTCTACGAAGTGGCACAGCTCATGTGCGCCCTTGATTAGACAGATTCCTAAACCTGACTTCAACTGCATTAGCTTCCCCTGATTTCCCCAGCGCGTGTTTTGTAAAAAACAAGCTGCGAAACAGTTATTTGCTGTTCTTTTGAGGTCACTCTTAAAACTAATTTTTTAGGTTGCCATTTGCGTTATGTCCTTTGGAGTCTACTACGAGGTTAGTGATTCGTCTTTTCTACCACGTTCTGCAATAAAGTGGGCGATTTCATGCTTTTACAGTGGGATAAAATGGTCCTACTGTATTTGAGGCATTCAACACAATCACAGTTTTTGTGGTCTTTAACACTTGCAACTTAGAGGTGCTTTATAATATTTTATCAAGAATGGATTTAATCTAACGATAAAAAGGACTGTAGCAAATCCTCCTCAAAGCGTCCCTGTTTGTCGTCTCTCGGATAAATTCTGATTTGATGATAGTCCAAGTGAACACTAAATAAGAAGTGTCAGTCTTCTGACCGTTGCCCAGTAAATCCCACCATTGGTATTTAATCTATCGAGCGGAATTAGGGATAACCTATCTCCACTGTAAACTAGATGACCGTTGAATTTTCGGTATTTTCCGTTCATATAATCGTTTATTGACGTCATCATTATAGTTTTTTGTTACAAAGAGAAAAAATAGGTAGTGAAAATATTTCTAAGGTAATTGATGTTTTAAAAATACTGCACAGTGGATTTGACATGTTATCTTTCGTTGTACAGAAACCATTCATTCCTTCTTCATCTAGCGTTTTTCGTCAGAAAAATATTTATTTCAGCGTAACGACTTCAAGTGGAGCATTGGTCAATTTTTTTGCAACCTTTATTTGGCTTCCGATGTAACTTGCTCGACTGCTTCTATATTAAATCTCTTGGCAATATCTTTGGACAGGTTATGTTGACACGATTTTCACGATCACCACTTTTAGAGTTATGAAAAACCTACCGTATCCCATGTTTTAAACTTCGCAAATTAGAAGCCGTGCAAAGTGAACGCACGGAGGCTGAGGGAAAGTTGTTGAAAAAAATCGGCGAACATACATCTAGAACTGTGGGAAATGCTTCAATCTCTGCAAAATTGCTGACGATGATTCCATCCTTGTAGAAAATTTGGAATGCAACTAGTTTGGCCCTTAACGAATTATTTTTTTAAGAATTTAATATTACGAAAATGCAGTTCTCATCCATCCTCGAATTTAATGTTACGTGGAAGCAGTGTTCCATTAACCTTTGATTGCTTAATTCTTTTGCAGTGGAAGTTCCGTCTATGACTACTTGAGATTTCGTCGTTAGAAAGACAGATGTAGTGGATGACCGGAATTCTTTCGCATTTTCTGCACTTTATCTCGATCGTTATTCTGCTTGTTTTTGCTCTAGAAGTTATCGCTTAAACCGCGATACATACAGAATGAATATCTCTGGCCAGGAATAGACAAACACAACTGGCATTGTCACAGTGAGTGAATTTATATAAATTTCATGATGCTCAGTTTTCTCCAGGTATATCGCCATTAGTCACCCCATATCCTACGCTCAGTATGGTGCACGTGGTGGTAGAGCAATTATTTCAATATCAATTGTCTGGGCTGTAAGTGTGATAGTTGGCCTGCCCATCCTCCTCGGAGTCAATCCAATGGAAGAAAATGTAGGATAACCTTGCTTCAATGTTCTGCTTTCTAAATGCATTCAACGCTTCATATAGTTTTTGTACTTGGTATTAAGCTTTTTTTTCGTTGGCTTTTTCTTTTTAAATTCCACTTTACAAACGAGGAATGGTCGTAAGCTTGACGAAAAGTCCATACTTAACGACCTTCATGAAGATTTCAGTTATGCGAATTCAGTAATGCTTACTTTAACATTCTTTCTTCTCTGCTGTCATTCTTTTTCCCATGTACCGCAATGATTGTGCTATACACTGTTATATTCCGACGTCTTCGTCAAAGAGGAAGAGCAAGGAATCTACGGAATGCAGCATGGACAGATAGATGCAAGGTTGGTCTTATTGTCTGTACCAATACCGCTTTATATTATAATCTTAAATCCGAGTATGAAGACTTTTAACCCTGTAAAAAAACTATTCATTTGAAGTAATTGTCAGCGGTAGGTTCATCAAATCTTGACAAATGAGTGGAAGTGAAGTATCTCATTTCCGTCACTATTGCGGTAATATGCTCATTTCTAACTTTCATTACGGTTTCACTTTCAAGTTATTTCGTATTATTCCAGTTTGCTTCAAGGGTATAACGATTTGTGAAATCGACCTAGGAGGGTAATGCCACTTCTTACTATCTCTGTCCGAACTGATAGTAGGGTGAATGTCATACTACAGTGCACATCAGATATACTTCTAGTAGTACCGAAGCTGAGTTGTTCGACGCTCCAATCCAGTAAAAAAGCCAAGAGTGACGAGGAACGGCAGAGTCATGCAAACTTTCCATAGTCAGTTTAGGGATAGCCTTGACGATTTACGAAAGAGCATGAAAATTCTTGGTACTGGTGTAGGTTGCTAAATGATTAACAAGACTGGAATTGGTACGCGTGTCAGGTCATTCATCTCTAAACTTGGAACTAAACCTTCGACGTTTACTAGAGTATTTACTCCATTTAATCCGTTGAAAATCAACGCGTGCTGCCATTTGTTTACTTCAAAGCGCACAGGTCAAAGGCTGTAAGGAAAACACTTTTTATTTGAAGGAGCAATTGTTTTATTTTGCCAAATGAATATTTAGTCTATGTATAATTAATTCAAGAACAGTGTTCTTTATGGTCTTCACTTTTATTGCTTAGCAGGCCACTGTGTCGTCAATTTCGTTTTTGATGAGACATGTTATGCCGCCTAGGAACCCTTGAAGTTGATAGATTTTCACATTCCAGCAGTGGTAGTTGAATCGAAAATCTGCGACCATCTTTGCATTATACAGAATTGTACAACTTGCACCATCGGCATAACAGTGATCACGTGGTTGCGAGTACAATATAATTCTGTTCAACCAATGTGACGAGGAGAAGTGAGCGATAGAAGGAGTTGTATAACTTTTTACTTACTGCTTATTATTTTTTATGGCAGAGTGTCATGATGTTAATTAAAATAACAATAGCACTGAGATATTTACAAAACTCGGCTTCGCTCTTTTTTCGCCTGATTCGATCCAGTGTTTACCCTTTTCAGGGACTCACTTGTTACCCACTGCATTAGTACGGCCTTCGTTTGCCTTTCTCACACCCAAAAAAAGCAGTTGTATTTCAGAAAATTCATATCCCATGCTGTTGTTGCGTTCAGAAGCATGCACTCATATATACGAGGTAGCAGTAGATTAAGACGGTGCACAATTTTTGATGTTCTCCTAAGCTTATAGATCTATTTTGAGGTTAACGAATCGTTCCATTGAGTAAACATAATGTACCGTAATCTGGTCCTGTCAACATTTTAAAACCGAGAAAATTGCCGGAACATAAGCTAAAGTCGAACAGGTGTTCAATATTGATTCGGCAATATTAATGACCCGTGTTTTCACTCGTAGTTTTGCGATCTAATTTTTACTAGGAGTATCATCTACTGTTATGTCATAATTAAGCATTCGTTCACATCTTTAGCCGACTTTTTTCACTGAAGATACTGTTTTCGACAACGTTCATGAAAAATACCGTTAGCTTATTCAACAACTTCACTACTAGAAAAACAAAAGTTTGACTTCACCAAAAAGCATATTTCTGCAGAAGCACCCGAACTACTAGAAAAAAATTGGGGAAAAGTACCTTGACAGTAGTTAGACGAAGTGGAAGGACCTTCACTAATATTAAGAACCAGAAAACAACATGTTCCTGCTTCCATATGAGGTCGGAAAGGATGGATTTGTCATCTGAGAATTTTCTATTCAAAACTCTAAAGCTATATCTCGTCAGTGAAGAATCGCACTGCATCCGATCTAGATAAGTTCGGACCAAATAATAGGAAGAGGCTAAGATCACTACTTCTCATATTGGTTCAACTATCTACACGTTACCTGTCGCAACGAAAGCTCCAATCATCGGAAAATCAATTGCAGCGTTGATGCATTAAAGAAGAAATCTATGCGACATCAGCGACCACCAGCCACTCTACTTGTTCTGTATTGGCCACATACCCTTAACTCGAAGACTTCAGGAGAGCTCACAGGACGCTGGACGAAAGCAACCACATGAGTAATCAGGGTAATGGAAAAGTGTAATTCAGTTCAGATAGAAGCGGTCATGAATTTACTGGAAAACCATTGCATACCTGGCTTTATTTCCACTAACAAAGTTCCATTGTTTAACGATGGTGTTATCATTGGATGAGAGGAATTTGGCAGAGCAGTACCGTTTCGGCAAAATTATTTGCACCCATTACGAAAAACACCACATGAAAACTGCAGCTTGGTAACATGGAGGATGGTCAGGCGTTTCATAATGAATCAAGAAGAAACCTATCCGATCTATACGCTCGTACAACGAAGTCTGAGAATTTTTTTCACAAAAGGAAGGCATATGGATCATTGACTGATAGTAGTCGAAGTCGTTCAATGATTAACAGGTGGGCAGATGCTTGAAGCGATTTTGTCACAACAAATTAGCTTTGGTTTTAAGTCTTCATGCATCTGGAACTAGTTCCGACTAATGTTTTTGAACTCCTTCTTATACTAATGCCTTTAGTTGTATACCAGTTTTAAACAGCGAGATGCCTGTGTTGGTTTCTTACTGCCCTTTGAATTCTGATCTGGTTTTCTACAGTATTGACCCATTACCAAATAAGAATAGCTGCGAGAGCTCTGGCTCGCTTCTTCCTGGTCTCCTCTATTTGAAAACATGGGAATCTGCAAGCCATATCACTAGCTCTGCTCCCGACTAACTTGTTGTACGTTGCAATTTTACCTTTAATGAACACATGGAGCGTTTCAATTCTAGATTATTGATTAGGTTTCATGAGTACTGTAGAACCTTCATATTTCTGACGTGAACAATCAAGTTTTCACTTTCGCATTTTTTCATATGGCAATGAATCTCTTCTTATTGAAAGTGTTAACTTTACACTGACGTAGTTTTGACTTCCATCCAACTCAAAGCCATTTACATCTACATTTGCCGACCACGGAAAATGTTTAACCCAATTATAGAACGCTAACGATTTGACCATGAGGAACCTTACAATCCTGATATGTCTACGACAGGAAAAATTTTGATGCCTTCATGGCTTAGGACAATGTTGATTGGAGTGGATTAATTCTCTTCAGAGAACTTAATGGTGTGATAATGACAGTGAGCATCTTTGTTACAGTCAGTACCAAATTTTACTCAGAATAAGTTTCCAGATAGAAACATGTTCGAGCACATAGTTTTAAGGTTATCAACTGTAATAGAATTGAGGATTTAGGCCATTATATTTTATGTGTGCGTGGGTGTTCATGTAGGAGATTTTGTTCATGAGGCGCAATGTCAAAATCAGACTGTGGACGACTACACGGGCGTGCGTTTGACGTTCAGAAATATCACAACCAACATAATTCCCAAGAAGAGATATCTTCGTGTAATGATCACACCTCGGGATAGAATATCGGGTTCATCTACGGAGGATTACAGAGATATGGTAATGCTGCACTCTTTGAGGTAGCAAATCACTGGGCGAACAAAAAATTTTTAGGTTTCTTTGTTTCCAATTTATATGCCATTTTAGGAAGCAGATTATGCTTTAGGTTTTATGATTTAATCTTTTGTTTTTAATGAGGTTTTCCTCCACTTTTTAGTGCTGGAATTAAAACGGGAATAAGTAAATTCATAGAATTGTTTGTATGCACAAAAATTGGACGTAAGAACTCAGAAAGCTGTCGCAACATTCACTCTGTATTTCAACAGTTTTGGAAGTGAGCTTTTCAATAGAAATCGAGTTGTGGGTGAGCTATCATCAGTTACAGTTATATGCATCTTTGGAGACATTTAGTGCTCGGGGACAATTTTCGGTTCAATTGAGGTCCTCGGGACCGCACTTTTTAGCTCACGCATTATTTCTATTGTGATGCGTGTTACCTGGTGTGGTCGGGTGTACGATGATGTGCAAGGTAACACGCATCACAATAGAAATAATGCGTGAGCTAAAAAGTGCAGTCCCGAGGATTTCAAATTGAACCGAAGTTATAGTTATGGCTGCATGAGGGCTTGCCTACTAGCGGTAAGCATTGGAATAGTTTCGGAGTATCAAATTCTATGAAGACAGAAGAAAACTCAAGAGACGCAAGCAGGCTGACGTTTTAAGGATTTTGTGCACTTCTTGTGAAAAACAAGAGGAGTTTATTTTTGGCGACATTGTGGCAAGCCACTGTGAGTAGGCTGTGAGCAAAATCCGCTAGCGTTCCGAGTAGTTGATTAACAAGTAAGAAGCACCGAGACACTTCTTCCAAAAGTCAATTTTCCATCAGATGAGTGCCCTATGAGCATATTAAGAAATCATTAAAAATTATATGTATATATATATATATATGCATGTAACTTTCTATGGTTCTAAATATTCTATGGTTTCTTCAAAGCTGTAAAAATAATTAAAACGTTTTTAAGAAATTAATAGTGCACTAAGCACAGCACCATGCGTCCTCTACACAGAGACCGAGAAGACCAATTTTCTGTTGCAGAAAAATTTTCTATCATAAGTCGAAGCACTAACAAAGAGGAAGTTAAAAGAATTCAGACAAGAAACTCTTCTTCAAGTGTAGCATAATTGTCGGTCCCATTGAACTTTTCTTCAGCAGACCACTTTCTCGGGCACTTCGGCAAGTAATTGGCTGAAGAGGTCCTTAACCGCAGCTGAAAATGTTTCCAGGATATTTTTTCACCCGCAGAGCTCAGAAGTGTAGCATGACTAAGTGAATCAACGTATGCTTTGTTTAGAAGCATATGAGGACTATAATGTCTTATCATAGTTAATGAAGTCTTTTAGAAGCTGAAATAATTTTCTGAATAATTTGGTTCATCTCAGAGCAACATTTATTTGCTTAGTGACGGTAATGTTGTACTGCTTTTACGTTCTCGATCAATGAGAATCAAAGAATGGAGACCAACAAACTCAATGCTCACAAATTCAAATAGAATTCGTGAAATTCCAACCGAGGTACTGTGCTGATTTGTACTCCTCATAGATTGGTCATTTAGACACCATCGTTTCCTACTCATTCGGATTCATGGGAGAATATCTCGACGTTAGCAAATAAAGGGTGTTTTGGGTTAACAACAATATCGCATGCTCAGTCCTTCAGCGCAACGGGCAATGCTTGCAAGCAGCCGTTTTGGCAAACGCCATTAATGAGTGAAGGTTAGTTAGAACATGTAGCAACGTTCAAAGTTAATCGGTTATTCCTTTATTTTGCAGGTCTCCGTGCTAATTCTCAAAATACTCCTGTAGTCCATGCTGATCGAGGGCTTTACAAGGAAGAATTAAATCATTGCTCCAAAGAAATTTCAAGGTCTTACGCCGTTATAATTCTGTTAGAGCTTTTTGCGACCATATATTAGTGTCTAAATTTCTCAGATTCAATGAAGAGGTACATAGTGATCTAGGGCCAATCTACTGAGCGAACAATTGAATTAGAGGAAGATAGAGAAACAAGAAAGCGTGGCAATAGCTTGAAGCCGGTTAAACGATTAAGAGAAGGGAGCATCCGCGAGATATCGGAAAAACGTGGAATAAATCTATGCTAGTGGAGCACAGTCACCGGTTAATGGGCCTTAGAATTCTTTCTACTTGCTAGTATTCGAAATATTTATATATATACATATATATCTTTTATTCTTTATCCTTTATATTTCGCACATATATATATATATGCATACTATATATATGCATACTATATATATGCATACATATACATATATACGTATATGAAGTTAATTCTCTCAAAACCAGCTTTCCTTTCATTGATCAACGAATGATTCTAGCGATAGCCAGTGAAATCTAAATCTAATCTTGGTTCATTCTCGCTGTAACAATTCAAGAACACATTTTCCTTCCAGGATCTTCTTGAAAGAGTCTAACTATGAGGGCAGTGGTCGTCCTAGTTGGCCAATGAAAGCTCATAGGAGCCAGTCGTTAACGAACGTTCTTCACCAGTTGTTGCTAACATCCATCACGTATCCAACTGCAATTTTCGACATTTTAAAAGCAAGCAAGTTGAACGGTAGTTACCACTCTCATGTAGCCCTCTATTTTGTGCATCAACACGATTCTCCTGGTTTTCCAGTGATTTTGGATTTCCATTTTGGAAGGCAAGGGTGAAGAACCACGGAAATGTTTTGTCGAGGAGTGGTTAAAGGTTCTTTATATGACTGGGTCCCAACTTCTGTGGACCAGATACTGTTCTTCATCGGGGTTACAGCATGCCGAAATTTTAAGTGAAAGACATTAACACAACACATCCATTATTTCTGTCCTCATACAGAAGTAGTTAGATGCTAATTGGGTTGCGAAATCTTCACAGACGCTACTGATCTCCTTCCAAAGCTATGCAGCGTTACCCAGCAATGCTGCTTGTTTTGCGTTAGGCTTCTGCGACTGTGCATTGGCTTATCAGGTCCAGTGTTTCTGTAGGCAAACGGATCTTTCTGACTTTAAAATCCGCGTCCTTTAAACGTTCTCAGAACGTGTTTGATAGATAACCCGATTATATTCTACGTCGATGTTATCTGTAACGGTATCGTTTCAATATCCATCTGCTGACATGCAAAAGCTCCAACAATTGACGATTGTGTTTTCGATGTTGTGGCTTTCTCTTCTCTCTGCCAAAATATCACACGCCAAGGAGGTGAAAGCCCGATCTCGTGTAAAACTTTGGGCCAGCAGCGATGTCGGTGGGCAGACTCTTCGATCTACACACTGCGCCGGCCAAAACTATCGTCGGAAGCGCTTTCCGGTCTTTGAAATACGGCCTATTATTTTCAGAGTTTTCTACAACTAAAATCACTGCAGAGGTTACCTTGCCCATGCGCAGTGGATACATATACTTGCATCTAGTATATCGGTTCTTTTCGAAATAGTAGAAGAGCCTATTTATTGCATCGAAGTCTTGATGGTCATTGTACTTCCTTGTCAGATGATCGCATGCATTTGGCCGAATAGATGTGCAGAACACTATCTCCGTTAGACAAGTACACCTGTGTGAGCGCATACGTCTTTGTATATAAAAGGAAGATACATACCAATCTGACACAACCGAAACAAAACTGTTGGACTCTCTTGCTTCTCTGAGCAAGGACAAGAATCGCTTTTAGTCCATACCCTCACACACCCTATCTGCCACCTCGGAATGTGCGACGTAGTCTGGCGACCAATGATCACTTGAAAAATCTTCAGAAAGGAAGGATCCGTGAAACACTTGAAGGCACACCTGCCGAGTTTAACACTTGAAAATGGTGAAGTGTCGAATAGAAACGTTTCTGTCCGTTTCTGTAAGAGTGTGCACTATTTGTCTATGTGGAATATATATATATATATATATACATATATAAAAGGGTGAAATATGCATCCAGTGCTCAGACAAGTCTTGTATCAATTTGCCGACTCCGGAGGGATGGAAGGCTTGGTGGGTCATGGGCACGGGGATCGATTCCACGTGTGTGTTGCAAAACGCCTCCGACCACTGCTCCACACGCGCCCGTGTAAATATATGTTTTAT
>MQTX01000185.1:358491-369839 GCA_009735665.1 Angiostrongylus cantonensis | reverse complement strand
ATATATATGTACATGCTTTAGCAATAATTTATTTTCGAATGCTGTATTACCACATCGTATGTTCTAACAGATTTGAAGGTTAGGATTCCATATGTCAAAGCAATAATTCCGTCAGATATACTTATATGAATTGACTGGAAACGATTTAAAACATTAGGGATATAGGGCCAAAGAAGTGTTAATATGTGCGCAGCGCAATGTCGGCTTGGAAAATTTCGGCGTGGCGAATTAAACCTGAAGATGAGGTGGGTCGCGGACGCCATTTTGCCATAGGCAACGACTAATTGAAGGCTTCGATGAGAGTGAATGCAAGCACATCTGTAACTTGCAGGTTGTGACTGTAACTATAAGCATCCTAGCTGTTTCGGAATATCAAAAAATAATTGCAAAGTCGATGATCAGCAAATGAACGCTATTCGAATTGAATGGAAATCAAAGAAATCACAGTTTTGAGGTATCGTTAGTATCTTCTGCGCAACCAGAGAGAGAGAGAGAGAGAGAGAGAGAGAGAGAATCAGTGATTATTTCTCTACCGTATTGTGAAGCGCGGCGAGAAATGGATCCTTTACAACAAAGCGCGACAATTGTTTCAGTGGTTGGACAGCGGTGAAGGTACACGGCGCTTTCTAAAGCCAAAATTGCACCGAAAAATGTCATGCCGACTGTTCACCTATCAGCCGTTGATTTCCTGGAACTGAACCAAACGATTATGGAATAGAAGAAAGTCTAGCAAATCGACGAAATGCACCAGAAACTTTGAATTGGTCAGCAGAACGAGGATAATCATTCTTTAAGATAAGGCGCTGCTACGCGTTGCACTACTGGTGTTACAAAAGTTGAACAAGCTTGGCTACAGCTTGGCTACGAAAGCTTAACTCGTCCACCATTATCTCTCTGAATTATTTACTTTACATGAAGATGTTAAATAAGTTTTATTTGGATAGGATTTAAACGACTTTGTCTTCATCAGAGCCGATGGTTCAAGTCGATGGTCCACAGTTGTTCGTTCTCTCGATTTGGTGTCTTCGTAGTCGTTTCGAGTCGAAATCTTTTCGCGAAAGCACCGCTCGAACAAAGTAATCTCAACCGGCAGCGTCCCTTCATAGTTTAGTAACAGCATTATTTCGCTATATGCTGCCTATTCTAATATCGACTGCTGCAGGATGGATTGTCGACCTGAAAGGGAATCATCATCAGCAGACAATCGCTCAACAACTGTCATTTATAAAAGAGCGCTGCCTGGAGATGTTGCCTCATTCAAGTGATATTCCACTGAAGAAGATTCAGCTCGATGCGACGACAAGAACACCACATCGAAAAGACGAAGAACGGTAGACCATCTACTCGAATCATCGACTCTGAGGTAGATGAAGATGTGGAAACGTTAGTCTAATGAAAGCTATGTAACAACTTCGTTTAAGCTTAACAATTCGGAAACGTATTTTGATCAATCAGGATGAGGTTAGGTGAAGTTTGGTTTAGTAAAGCCATGCTATCTATTTTACTTGCTAGATCACTAGTCTACCTATTACCACTTTTTGAACCATCTCCTCGATAAGTTTCTGTGCGAGAAATGGTTCAGGAACTAATGCGATGCCAAAGCGTCCTTCGTCTCTTGAAGTCTAGACTTTTATGTTACTGGAATGGGAAAACTTCCTTCTTGTTTGCAAAAATATAAGGTTTTAACGGTTTTTCTTTCGCAATTTAGAAAGTTTATTTTGGGTCGAGAGTGCCACTTTGAAATGCCATGTTGAAATCGGACTATAATTTCAAGAGTATATAATATACATGCGCCTTTTTAAAGCATAATTCCTTTTCAGATCCTACGGCGATGCACTCAGTGACATAATTCCATACATTGATGATATAGGCTACAATATATCTATGGAAGACCTTTCTAATGATCTAAAGGCGAAAGACCCTTGTCTGTACAATTCTGAGCCAACAAGCGGAAATGTGGTGATGCAGGATGAGGAAAATAATACCTCCTCCGGATCGTCGTCGTGTACTAGTAGCAATCGAAGTTTTCTTAAGGACAGAACCCACCGCACTCCTTCCTCGACTTTCTTGTTTCACGTGTCTCCTATATCTGTTGTGAACTCAACTCTTAGAGCAAACGGTCATCAACCTCGAAAGCAGAAACAAGTTGGTGACATTCTAGTCTTTTATTAAGGAAAAGAAAGATTCATTCTGAGGTGTTACGTAAAAAAATCATAGGTTATCCCTAGAAACAATCAGAGAATCCTGAGATTAAAATCTTGCAAGTGGGCTTAATGTTGTTCTTCTATTTTCTTCAAAACAAGGTTTTCTGGTTAGCAGTAATCCTAATTGATTTAATTTTGAAAAGAGGAAGAAAAGAGAAAGAAAAGAAAGAGAAGGGCTTAATCTCCTTGTGTAGTATACATTAAGAATAAGTCGATACAATTGCCACATGAAATATTAGGAAGAAAATTATCTGGCTTAGTTTTGTTTTCATGGCTGTTTTAGGTGACATCAAGCTGGTTTAGATCCAAATTTCGTTTTTTCCTCACTGAATGGTAACTGACGTTTACTCCTACTCTGGGTCTTCTCTATGTTGTGTGGTTGCAAATTATAATCCATAACAGATTTTAACCAAACATAATAAGATAGGTGCTTACACATATTTCTGAAAAAAAACCAACTATACACTTATCTGCACTCTATCATAATTTTTTTTCGACCTTGTTTATATTGATTTGTTCTCCGATGAAATAAATAAACGATATGAGTCTATTTTTAGATGCAAAAAGATCCTTCTATCATGGAGCAGCACGTTGATCTGGTGAACAACGAAGATGTGTCATTCGCCGATTCCGTGCGGTTGCATAAAGGTCACCTCTGGAAAAGGTGCCACAAAATATTTAGCTTCATTTTCTCACCTTTACATTCGAAATGCAGGGTGATGAACGGATGGGGAAAGACGCGACCATCGCAGCAACTTGTCAAGAAAGTGAACAAGCAAATGCGTCGTGAGCACAAAGCTACCGTGACATTAGCAGTAGTTTTAGGTATCGGTTTTTGCTACTAATACTAATAGTATTAATAGCAATGATAACAAAACAGTAGAAGAACTCTCTTTCAATTTTTATTTCACACTGCCGGACCACACATATTTTACTGATTCTAGCATTTCTTTCATTCGATTCGTTGTCTCACATTCCACGAAGGTCTTCAGATCTGATTGTGGATTCGGCTGTTGCTGGACAATCATTAACCTTCTTTGTGAATACCATCCAACTACAAAGAAGATCTTTCGATATGTTCGTTACAAATGTAAATCGACTATGCTAACAGCTGGAATCAACTGTCAGATCCTCAAATCGTATCGGAATCCATGCGTGAATACGACCAGCACCATGGATTACGAGGAAGCTAGAAAGCGACAAGAATGGAAGAACTATTGAAACCTAAACGAGGACAAGACATCTAAGTAGTTAAATGCTGTAGATCTAATTTATGAGCTTTATTCCATTTTTGATCACTGCACTATACTTAACTTTAGGTTTAATTTAGTTAAAACATCAATAGGGAATCTTAAACTATCACAAGATTCACATTTCACCTTTCAAAGAGTGTTATTTTAATTTAGAGCACAGTGTAAACTTTCACTCTTAGTGTTTTCGAGCAGTTAAAACGCTTTTTTACATCACCTAAGCAAAGGCTTCGCATACATCAACGGGATGCGGTTTTGTTATAACGCTTTGTCTTACTGTGTGAACAGGTTAGAAAGTATTTCGCTACCACGTAGTGTGAGAAGAAATACTTCTTCAACCAATACTGTTCACCGTATAGCAGAGTTTTCTTTAATCTCTTTCGGTGCTTTTTGCTTTTTCTCTCTTACCCCTTAGGGCTTTTTGTGGAGATAAATTCAGTTTCTCTTAATGTTTTATTAGCCCTCATCTTTTTATATGAAAAATCTGAGCTTCACAGTGGAGTGGTTCGACCTGTTTGCTAATGTGCACATTTATATCAGTTCAATAATGATTTGGTGAACGGGTGTATTAGAAAATTGAGTTTATGTTTATTTATAAGTTCTTGTGAACTGATCTTGTTGAGCTGATGCGAGGTTGGTATAAGTTATCGTTGTCGTTGCTGCTGGTTTTGTTAGTCGACGGCTTAGGTTTCGACAATATGCTGTTCTCCCCCTCAGTGCTGTGCCGTTAGAGTGGGACTCATTGTCTCAATCTTGAGTTTCAGTCTCGAGTCCCACTCGTAACAGTTCGGCTCTCAGGAAGGCAAAATCGCCGAAACATCAGCCGTCGACCAACAACGCCTGCAACAGCGACAACGACAACAGCAACAATGGCAACGAAAACTTGTACCACCTTCGCATTAGCTCAACGATAAGTTCCTAGAAACATATAAATAAACATACCAACTATTTATGCCGAGGTTCATAGAAAGTCGATCTTTTGAGTAATTAAGTGTAGGTAAAAAAAAAAACTCTGAAATATGCACAATAGGGGTTATTTAACGGTTAAGAGACGTTGGAACAAAAGCATAAGTGGTAAGTGAAATTGGAGCTTTCTGAAATCCCAATATCGATTTATGATCAGTTGCTATAAAAAAGTTGGGCATTCGCACTTCGGCCAATTTCAACTGTTGTTACCGAATATTCAATGTGATTTAAGATTATTGAAAGAGTGCTTGACATTTGAAGTATTTTTAGAGCCTAAAACTGCTCTAAGGTACGTTATTAGATTATTATATTTATTTGCAATTTTTAACTGACGGGTTATGTACAACGATATTAGTGACGTTTTTTCTACACTTTTCAGTAAATAGCTGCAGAACATCTTTCATTTAGTGAATCGCTGTAGGATAGAAGCACTAAAGTCTAGAGGTTTCAGCAGTTTTCTTATTCTGTTGGTTGCCATTTTTTACTCTGCACCTCATTAATTCTATTTGCCTCATCAATGAGCAGGAAGATGGATGTATGGGCGTGTTTCCTTTATTTCTTGCAACATGGCTGGGATAGTAAGTCACCTTCTATACAACATCTGCTAAACATTCATTATAAATTTCGTACACAGAAAGGACGACAGTTAATCTTTAAGCGCTTTAAAGGTTGAATTTACAGTATAAACTCGTCGTTAAATCCACTAATTTACACGGTGTTCGACCAACGCTTTCGCAATGCATTTCGAGCTATTCTCTGTCGTGGAATCGTCAGAAGGTGACCTTGTCGGCATAGCATCATGTCATTCGTATTTTTTTTGAAGTAAATGGTTTTTTTTGTTAATGTCTGAAACAAAAAGAGACTACACGGGAACTGAAGCCTTACACATGACCATACGTATTTAAGCTGAAAGCTTTTTTAATTAATGGACAATTCCATACGATGTGAAGCTTGTTATATGCATGGATAGGATAAAATTACAGAAAGCTTCAAGTGTGTCGCAAATTTCCCTAAAGGTCTTTTACGAGTATTGTTTACAAGAGAGCCTCTACTGAAAGGCATTAACTTCCATGAGATGAGCAGATCGTGGACATTGTCAGTGACCATCAATTAATGCAACACTTCCCACAAAGTTCAATGCTAAATGTAACATTGGTAAGCTAGAGGAAGAGCTCACACATAGGGCCTGTAGAAGCACCATATATTTTTCTTGCAACTGATTGAGTATCTTCGTTCGAGCAAGCCAGTAGGTTTCTGAATGGGTTGAAGTATATTCGCTCCATTGAAGCTAAATGAGCGAACAAGATGTTGTTCATTGAAATTACTTACTTGATACTTGTTATTTTCATGACCCGTCCTCACTTATTGTGCGGGCTGTAGCATAATCTTCATTTTTCGGAATTTTGATGGTTAAGCTATTGTGGTTTCCTAGAATCTCGAAATCAGCCTGACCAAACTCTGCTCCAGGTCAAACTCTGCCTCAGGTCACCAGCACAGGCAGTCGCATCCCTTGTAGAGAGAGATTTAGTTACCACCATGTGATTTCGATACCAGGATGGTGGTGTACCCTGGTATTGGTTTACTCTTAGCTAGGCTTCCTAATGGAGACGGCGGACTCGTTCTCAGCTTGGTAGACCTTGCCAGGGGGATGATTGCGTCCGCTTTACATCGCAACCCGACCCACAAGAACACCTCCCAGCCGCGATGAGGCGATAAGCCGTTAGGAGGATCATTGAGACTAAATGAAACAAATGTCGGCTTTCATGAATTATGAAGAAAACCATTACCAATTATGATACTCAGACGAATTGATAGATGCACTTGAGTCTATATTGTGCGCACTCTGCTATTATTTTCCTAGTTTAATGTTTAACTTCCACAGTGAATGGTGCAATGCCTGGGCAATGAATTCACCGTATTTCTTTTCGCAAAGCTTTCTCGGCAGCAAGAAATCAGCGTGTTGGTGGGACACGATGTCGCAAACAACCGCAAACCACGCATGCATCAGCGGAAAATAGCTTCGCCCTCACGCTTGTGAAGTGGACGGTATGATATGAAACAGCGGAATATCTCCGATGACGGTGTAAACTACTTGAACAGCTACGATAGAAATGCCTGAAATAGAATGATTGTGATGATTATATTAATATATATTCTTCGTGAATCCCAAGTAGCTCGTTTCGTACATTCTCAAAATTGGCCTTTAGTATTTGGTCTCGGACTGAAACATTGTGCAGCATTTGTTGTCTACTACAAAGCGATTGAAACCTTAGCTCGAATATTCGAAACTTGTTAACAACTGATATTACATAAAAGGAGCTTTTCGCGAGAAATCGCGGCATAAACGCAAGATCAGAGGTTGAACACCAGCAATTTTGAAAACACACAAGATCAACTGCAGTGGCTTCTCTACTCAAGGAAATCGGACAGCTACTGTTTTATGCAAACTATAAGACATAATGAAGCTACCAATTACTCGTTTAGTATCTATATACGAAATTAATCGCTAACACCGGAAACTCTTTACAAAACCGTAAAAAATATTCATAAACACAAAATCTGGATACATTCGGTAAGTGGTTAGGATAATTATGGGTGGGGTGTGTTTCCTACAGAATCATAAAACGGGTGGAAATCAAATAGGAGCAGTTGGACTTCTTAGATTCCACAACGACATGGTAAATGTGATTGAAGCTAACAGCTGATTCACCACAGATAATGTCATTCCAGTTTGCTTAATCTGAGAAATTGAATCAGTACTTCATTACGTGCGGTGGCCGAATCGTCAAATATACCATCGACATCTGTCACCTTGGGCCGCTTCATATTACAATCGCTTTGATGTTTAAGTAACATGAAAAGCGTCGCTTTTCAAAACTGATAATTTTGGCGTGCTGTAAGAGACGAACAGATTTTGATGAATGTGGAGATCTTTTTGGCATACGCTCCGCCCAAACCAGTAATCGCTTTTACTCCTGCGCACAAGGTCTTCTCATGTGGCGCATCGTGATACTGTTTCTCACAGTGCAAAAGTCAGAGGCTGGTTAGTTACATTTGTGCAATTGATACTCAATTCCTTTAGTCACCTCTACGTAGGCTTAATGGTGGAATGTCAATGAGCAACAATTTTAATGGAGAGAACAATCTAGTGAGATTTTTTACAAGCAGGCATATTGAATCGGTAAAAGTCTTGTTATTGGTCCCATTAGAGGAAATGGAGGGTTGTGTTTTTAGCTGTACCAAGTAATATCTGTTGTGATAAGTCAATAAATTGCTGTCCTCTTAAAATAGTGAAAATTTAAAATTAAAATAGCGAGAGACTAACACACAGTCATCGAATATCCGCATTGTATCGGAGACACCAAGGAAAAAAGTTGTTTATTTTTTCTATGCGATTATTCAGGTCGTATTAGCATCTCTAAAGGAAGGAAGCTTTCTAAAGTAGAAGAGATCTGTGCACGAATGCACAATAACACTGCTATGGAAGGCACTGATCCGATAGGAATACTGCAGGTTTGCTTGCTACTATACCGCTGTGGGAAATAACTAACAGAAAAAGCTATTGAGGTGATGAAAACGTGTGTTCTAAGTTAAGAATTTAAAAGTAGATGAGAAAGTGTATGTGTGAATAAAATTTCAATAAGCAGCTTTTCTCACTTTTTCCATTTGTAGGTGAACGCAGGGGACTGTCAGAAGGCATGCGTTGATATGTATCCATTGTGTTCGGCAGGTTGGAGCACTTTTCAGCATTAAAGAAATCCGAGTGCTTTTGTGACGCTTAGTAAAATCTCCTCTCACGCTTTGTTCAATATCTGTAACTGTAGGCTATACCGTCAATTTTATCAGATTTAAAGCTCTGTGAACTATTAATATCTCAGCGGTTTACCTCATTGTGGCTAAGAGGTGTTTCTGGGTGTGGGACTGCGATGTACAGCCGGGGATTCGTCCTACTGGCATGGTCTTCCAGCTGAGATGGAGTCCGACGTTTCCATCAGAAAACCTAGATAACAGTAAACCAATACTAGGATCTACTACCGTCCTGGTATCAAAGGTGGTAAATCTCTCTCCAATTCACAAGAGCAGCGACTGCCTGCGCTGGTGAAGACCTGGGGCAGATTTTGGCCAGGCTAACCTCGGGATTCCACGGCTTAACCCTCAAATCTCCGAAAAATAAAGATTGTGCTAGAGCCCTTACAACCAGTGAGGACGAGTCATTCAGATATCAAGTATTAAATGAACTATTAAAACGGGGCCGGGGTCGTATATAATACGCTCGCTTTCGTTCCTAGAACTGGTCATACAAGCACGGTCGCTGACTTTCGTGCAGAAGAAAGCTGGTCGTGATTGTGTTCACGGAAATGTTGTTGGCAACATTTTCTGTTTTTTGAAGGAATCCTAAGTGATGAAATATGAGAATCTCACACTGCGTCGAACCAATGCCAAGTTGGATGTGGTGCCAGTTGCGCATGAAGTTCTCTGGCAGAAGCCCGTTTTCGTAATGCAACGGAAATAATTTTTTCTCTAGATATTTTCCAGGGCGCGTGTGGCGCAGTGGTTGTAGGCGCCACTGCGATACTCACGTGGAGTCGATGCCTGCGCCAATGACCCTCCAAGCGTTCCATCCCTCCAAGGTCGGGAAATCGGTACCAGACTTGTCTAAGAGGATAGCAGCACCTGCTCTATACATCGGTAGGCCACCGTGAGCCATTGTAAAGCCCAGATATGCATTCAATCACCTCCAACCCAACGATGCTTAATGAAGTCGAATGCATAGTGCATCCCTCAGGGATTGATCAACGCCGAGAGCTTTATCCTTTTTTTTCGTAGAAGTTCTGCATTATTTATACCATCTCATGATAATTATTAGTAGTATTACCACGCATCACTGTTTGCACTAGTCTTGCTCTTAATTTCTCTTTTTCACTTTTAAATAGATTTCTCAACACGCATCTTTTCTCGTGGAATTTGAGTACGACGTTAATCTATCGACACTTTTACGTGCCTAAACAAGAAGTGAAACAGAAAGTGATAAAGAAGACCGTCACAAGAGATTTCGCTAAATTTTCTTTTTCACTATGACGTTAACTCGACTCAGCAGCTCTTTTTTCGGCTGTCTTTTTTTGTATAGAGCATTAATCAAAAAGCGTCCAGAGTGATGAAGTGACATGTTAATGGTTGTACACTGGCTAGATTACCATTTTCTCATGCAATCGAACAGTATTTAGAAAATAGAAGAATACATGTTTTACGAGAAATGGCTGCTTTTTTTCAACTTTCTATTTCGAATGCGCATACCTTAATTAGCCGGAGATTCGAAGAGCACGAGAAACAAATAAAAGTTTTTAAGTCTACGTTCCTCTACCAAACGATATATGGAGCGATTTAGTGACTTATCATGATACAGCTCAAGGATTCTCGAGTCTATAAATTTATGGAGGTAATATTCAGATAAGGATTAGTTTTCCAATATTTTTCTCCCAGCACAAGGCTGCGGTGCTTGAGAAAAAGAGGACGAGAACAAAGTGGCTAGGGCAGATTTCATACTGGAATTTTTGTTACAGTGTTGGTGATGGATGCATGTGGTCGCTGGCTCTCTCGCAGTAGTATCAGTCTTTTTCAGTTGAGCAATACCACTCCCAGAATTTTCACTAGCTTCATATCCATCTGTTGAGCTTGGCCTAGTCAAATGTAACATTAATTTGTCTAGGAATTTCTAGAAGTTTGTATCCACAATTTTTTCATGTTAAGAAGGGAGCACAGTTGACGGATTTTTCCACAAATAAATTGTGGAAAAATCCGTCAAATTTGCTCCCTTCTTAATATGAAAAAATGAAGAAAATAGATCCTTACGTTTGTTTATTTTTAAGCAATCTGGTGCTACTTCCTAATAACCACACCAAAGAACACCACCATTTTTTAGCCCTCATGTGTAAGTAAGAGATCTTTTAAACGTTAAATCAACTGAAGCATTACTTTAATTAAACATGTTATGTAGACATATGCATACATACGTGTATATTTGCCTATACAGATACATATACATATATACATATAGGTATACACATAAACATAAGCTAGAGTGACAGTAAATTTTCTGTCGAGTCAATCGAGAGACGAAAGATCATTACACTACATTTGAGGCTCTTCATTCCTACCTTTTTCAGTATGATTACTTCGGTGGAATCTGCCATGAGATCATGAGTATGCTCACAAATATCATGCCACGGTTTCCTAAAGTTCTTCTAGAGCTTATCTTTTAAAGTACAGGTAACTAGCTCATTTTAATGTTAGGTAGTAAAAGCGAAAAACCACATAAAGCCTACAGAATAGTGCTTATGCTCAATAGGTATGAATGGAGGCTTTATCTCTTCAAGTCGTTTTCGACGTTATTTTCTAGCTGGCCCGTCAATCGAAAAATTTCCTGTGTCACATCATTAAGTATCGTTGAAGGTGATTGAATGCGTATCTGACTTTTACAATGACTGGTGGTGGCCTACCGATGTATCGAGCCAGTGCTCATATATTCCCAGCCAAGTCTGGTACCAATTTGCCGATCCAGGAGAGATGGAAGGCTTGGTGGGCCATGGGCACGGGAATCTATTCCACCTGTGAGTTGCAGGGCGCCAACGACCACTGCACAACACGCGCCCTGGAGAATTTCTAAAGAAAAAATTGTAACGTTAAGTGCTCTAAATCTGGAAAAATTCTATTCGAAAGGTAACAAAATTTTTTTCTATCCGCTTATTTCAGCAAATTCTTGCGGTGGCAACCTGAAAACATCTAATTACACCTATTTCGGATCCTATGACTCATGACACTCACTTTTTCAATCAAGGCAGATGACGATCACACACGAACCTAAGGGTTTCCATGTATTACACTTGCAAGGCAATGAAACGAGTGGAGAAGGTGCTGGAACCGGCCCGCC
>MQTX01000185.1:347255-358046 GCA_009735665.1 Angiostrongylus cantonensis | reverse complement strand
TGTATATATATAATATATATATATATGTATATATAGTATATATATGTATATATAGTATATATATGTATATATATAAAGAAAATTTTTATTTAATTTACCAGATCTCTTACGAAATTATTGAGCAAGGCATCACTTGTCGTCCCATTCCTTGTCAGCTGACTCGGATAGGCGTAGAGTAAACCTTCCATTTCTCGGTACCGCGCATGAGAGTAGCTCAATGTATTCTGTACGCTCTAGAAACTCGTTGAGCATCACAGTTTTTTCTAGTATTTTCGTTAAGATTGGGACGGTAGTCTTCCTGTTGTACGTTTGGCATCCCGACTAATCAATCCATTCACTAAGTCCTTTTTTGATTGGCTTTAATTCAGGCGATCTATGCGTCTGATCCATGTTATCTTCGACAGTTTGACGTGTAGAACAACGTATTTGATTGTTGCTTGTTGGAACAGGTCGGAAATTTTGAATCCACTTTCTCAACTGTCTGATATTCCCGGCATCGTCTTTACGACTGTTGTGCACACACAGCGACCAGGTTTCTGATGTATACATTAGGCTAAGAATAATCAGAGAGTTGAAAGGGTGGGCTTGGAATTGGGTATGTTTGTTTTCCTCATCACATCCTCGGCGTCCTTGAAAGCTCTCCATGCCGCTGGCTTCCTCTTGCTCAACTTTAGAGCTAATTGGTTCATCACGGTGATTTCATGAGCTAGGTAGAGTACGGTAAGTAGTTGGAGCCTTCTGAAATTTTTTCTTTGTTAAGCATATCCACAGATCTCCTTATAGAGGAGTCTTTTCCAGTTAGTAGCCAGGCAGCATGATATGTCCCCAGGTTGTGGATAGGCAGTTACTTGCGAACCGAAGCCACCTTTGCTTCCCTGAGACGAAGTTGGATGCAAAGATGAACCCCTTTTTCTGCTGCGGCGGCATGGCATATACCTTTCTGCATTTAGGAGTACTTATTCATCCATGAGTGCGTGGATGCGTTCTCGTTCGTGTGGATTGTACTCTTGGAATCAATTACAACGAAAGCATGTAATTAAGTGATTACACTCAAATGACCAACTTTCTATAAACCTCGGCATAGATAGTTGATATATTTATTTATATGATTTTATAAATTGATCTTTTTTAGTTGATTCGAGGTTGGTATAGTGATTACATTTTATATGAAAGGCGGGTTGGAGTCACCTCCAACAGATAAGCTCTCCGTTTAATGTGGAAGAGACTGGCAATCTACCTGCCAGTGTACCATCCTATGTTCAAAGCTCAGCAAGGTATAAAAGGGTATCAAAAAGCTAAACACAGTAAAATAAACAGACGTGATAACGAAGAAGCCCTCGATTTGGCAGTGTTGAGTAGGACAAGTACGGAGAAGCAGCTAAAATATCAAGCCCATTCTAGGCTGCTAAAATCGCAAAGGACTACGGCGACGATCTGTGCCTCCAATGCATGCACGCTTGCATCTCAGACGTCATTAAAAGACTTGATCGCGAAGGCAAGAAGGATAAGATCATCGGACTGACCGAGACGAGACGACGCTACCCATTTAACGCCACCTATGACATTGGAGGAGAAATGTTCCGTGCAGCATAGGACAGTAGAGGAGTCAGCGGCGTCGGCATTTTCGTTAACACGACTTTGGCCATGACTATCGATTTATTCGAACAACTAATAGCTCGAACTGAAAGTGTATGGTTGAAGAGATGTGGATCAATACCTGCATTGACAAACTACGTAGTTTACGCTCCGACATAAAGCTGTGACGTAGATGAGGTAGAGCAGTTCTACATGGCTACAAAGAAGAGCATATATTCTTAACTGTCATCAATGAAATTTTAAGTCTAAGACTGAACCCAGGAGAACGTCATATTGAAACCCACGGATTATAATAAAACGAGCATGGTGTCATGGTGTGGAGCTGTCAGTGCTTTTCATGAAGACTAAAACCATTCATGGTGATTCGCAATTCCATAAGCCTCCCTCTCAACGCCTGACATGGGAGACTCCCAGAGTACCACAGCGAAATAGACCACGTCACAGTAAATCAATGGTTCCTGCCATGCCAACGTTGCAGTTGTCCCAAAATTCTAAACCGGATAAGACTATCCCTCTTTCGCGCGAGATTTCGTTTCTTGCGGAAAAGAGGAAAAACCCCTAAAATAAAAAAAGTGAGGTCCCAAAACCATTATAAACTTGGAATTATTAAGTTCATTAGTAAGCTGTTGTGATGACAACATCGACGGGGAATACGATCGCACCAAACCCATCAGTGCAAAGAAAGCTGAGTGTTCGAAGGTCACCAAGAAATGTCTGTCTCCAAAAACACTCGAGCTGATACACCAGAGTGCAATCGCAGGAGGTGCAGACAACCACCAGCCCACGTCCGAACTTGCAAGACAAGGCAGATGAGCGATAAAAGAGGATCTTAAGCAGCGAAGAGCAGCAGTTATGGTGGAAACTGCAAAGCCTGGGAGAAACATTTGCAAAGCCCACCGATGCTTCGTCAATTACAAAACGAAGATGAATGTCACCGCCACTGTCGAGAATGTGAAGCGAACAATGGAATAAAACAGCATGGGATTGGTAAAAAAAAATATGGTGGGGCAATAACATCGCTTTCATCTTACTAATACCATCGTTCCAATAACAATAACACCAAACCTTAACCAAAAAAGAGACGAATGCTTGCACACAAGCCTGTGGGAAGATTGATCTTTACTAAATCGCACAAAAACGATGTTCATGAAAAACAGAATGCTTTTGTAGGCTCCATTCGCGCTCAACGGAACGAATTTGTTCGAATGGTGCAACTACGTCTATCTAGGTCGAGAAATGAAAATGGCTAATAGCTTATCTCCAGAGTTGAGCAAAATCGAGCTGCACGGGAGCTTTCAAGAGCATCGAGGATGTAACGAAGAAACAGAAGAACATTCGGCTCCACTCCAACTCAGAAATCTGGTCGCTCCGTAAGCAGGATAAAACTTGCCTCAGCGCTGTGAAATGCGTAGTCGAACAGAAGGTGCAAGGAGTGTCTACCTAGCAAATGAGGAAAGGAATCCGAAGCTTCGACTTCGAAAAAATTTGAGAGATGTTATCATCTTACTTCGCCCCTCTTCTGACGTCGATGTTAATATCTTTGTAGAATGGTGAAATTTTCGTTGTGAAATTTTCGTATCTCTCACAAAGAATCTCTACAAATTGAATAGGGACTCCCTGACTGTCTAGGGGCTTCCATTACTGCCTCTCTCTCAGTTGAGACAAAGGCTGTCTTTAAATCGATGAAAGTGAGACAAAGCGGTGTTTTGTACTCCGCTATACTTCAACGAGTGTTGTTGTTATGTGGATGTGGTCCATCGTGCTAAATTGTTTTCGAAACTCTGCTTGCTCACATAGCTGCCCTTCGTCCAGTGTTTTGCCAATCCTGTTTAAGACGACTCCAGTGAAAAGTTTGTAGACGAAAGACAGCAAGCAGATTGGGCGGTAGTTGCCGATGCTATGAAAATCACTGTTGACGAACAAAAATAACACAGTTTCACTTATTATTTATTTATATTGCGAGATTTAACTTCAATGATGCTGAGATATTTGCAAACTCCAGAGCGCAGGCATCTGCGATGGGGAGCGAACGCGCTATTGTCCTTTCATATTATTATATTTCGCAATATACCCAGCCATTAAAAAGAATAGGAAGTAAATAATAGGTTGAAATTGTGATTATAACCACAGTCTCAGTTTAACTGGGTTCGCTGCCGATTTGGTCAATAGGCTTAACAGGTCAATCTCGCTGACGGGTGATTGCTGATGGCAGAGATCGATACAATTGTGCTGTGACACATGCGAAACGAAGGACCTGCATGGTGTTGTGGTGAACGCGTTACTCCCCGAAAAGGGCAATAGTGTGTTCGTTCCCCACTGCAGACACTTGCGATCCTGAGTTTTGCAAATATTTCAGCATCGTTAAAATAATAATACAGTTTTTCTTATCTTCAGCGGAGCAGGAACCTTGAATTAAGAGAGCTAACATGTGAAGAGCAGAGTCAACGTGTTGATTGGCAAAAGGTTCTTCAGGTGTTCAGATCTCATCCAGTCTGGATCTGGTGTAACTAGATTCTTCATCGACGAAACAGCATGTCGGATTTCGGAAGACAGAACCGGTGGTACAACATATCCATCCTTCCTTATTTCATGTGAGGGCAGGTGGAAGTGGCTGTTGAAGAGATCCCGGCAGCTATCGTGAATGACTATCTTCATTGGCTTTCTCGAGGTTGCTACTGTTCCGTTTAGTGGTCAGGGTGCATTCATCACAGTCTTTTATCATCATAAGCATAATTTCGATGAACTTTGAGAATTTCTTTTCCAACCTCTGCAGTTTCAAACCTGTTTCTGTTACCTCTTTACACTATTCTTTTACCGTCTTTCTGCATTGTTTTCACTTTCGGGCGCCAGAGAGCAGTTTCCTATGGCTCGTGCGATTCAACGTTGTCGATTAGGCTTAAATGTTTCTGGAAACAGACCTCTCTTCGAGACATTCGAAACTCCCAGTTTTCATAGCGCTGAAATAAAGATGTGGAATGAGCCGATCGTACTTCTCGTCGACGTTATAGGTAGCTGGATCGTCCCAACGACAAATACCTAACTGAATTAAATCCCAGCTGTAGTTTTTTGATTTCGCTTTTTCTAATTCAGCGGCTTACCCTTTTTTTTACTATAAGTGAGATCTTGTACGTAGGAGGCAACAGTCTGATCCTGTGTAGAATTTTGGAACAGCAGTGATGTCTGTCTTACTGAGGATATAAGCTTGAAAAGTCACATCTCATATACAGTACGGCTCCAATGATAGCTGTTAAAATTGTGAAATGCCTGCTTTTAAACACGATGTTTAAGACGCAGCAACTTTTCTAATATTAGACTATATAATCGAAATAAAGTCCAATGCTACTAATTTTTCATTATTAAAGTGCTGCAAATTTAGATATTGCATATAGATAAACCTTTAGTGTCTGAAATTTTACATATTGATCCACTTGGCACTTAAATGGCCAGTCCTCACTGGTGGCGCGGGCTCCATCAGAGTCTCCATTTTTCGGTGATTTGCTGGTTAATCCATTGTGGTTCGCTGGAGTCCTGAGGTCAGCCTGGTCAAAGTCTGTCTCAAGTCATCACCACCAGGGGCAGCCGCAGCCCTTGTGATTCAGAGGGAGATTTACCACCATGCGACTCTGATATCAGGACGGTGGTGAAACCTGGTGTTGGTTTACTCTTAGTTAGGCTTCGTGATTGAAGCACTGGACTCCTTCTCAGCTTGGGAGACCCTGCCAGGAGATAATCCCTCGCTGTACATCACAGTCCGACACCGAGGAGCACCTCCAAACCACGATGAGGCGGTAAACCGTGGGGAGGAATTATTTATATTATAACAATGAATCAATGAAATTGTCAAAACCTTCTGGATTCCTTCAAGTGGTGTTTTTCGTGAAAGAATTTGTCATGCTCAGATAAGTGGTAACGCATTGATGATTGGTACAGTTAGCAGATATCGATTGATTAAATGTTGACGGAACGCTTTTGAGAAATTTTTTTACAGTGATTGTTTAGCAAATATTTAGGGTGGCAACAGGATGGTTCTGTCTGTCGAGTAGGAAAAAAATCATCCGAACGTTTCTGGGGAGCAAATTTTGCTTCGAGAGCCGTTTTAGTGCTTAATTTTTTCCAGTCATTGCTGACCATACCGTCCGTTGGCTTGAAGAATCCAATTTTAGTCTTAAATCACAGTACATCCGAGAAATGGAGAGCTTCTATTGATCGAAAGAAGAATCAAACAAAATCTTTAAGATCTTCTAGCTTTCCGTAGAGCTCAGGAGGTAATCATTTGTTGCGTCTCACAATTCGGTTGACAGGGTGATTAGGGCGCGTGTGGAGCAGTGGTTGGAGGTGCTCTGCGATGCACACATGGAATCGATCTCCTATTCCGTGGCTCACCAAGCCTTTCATCCTTCTGGGTCGGCAAATTGGTACCAGACTTGTCTGGGAGGATATCAGCACTAGCTCGATATATCGTTAACCAAGGTGAGTAATTGTAAAGGCCAAATATGGATTCAAACACTTCCAACGATGCTTAATGAACTATAATGCATGGCGCATCCCTCAGGGATTGATCAGTGCCGAGGGCTTTATCCTTTTAGCCAGTTTGGTTGAGTTTTGCTGAAACTATGTCTTACTCACGCACGCCTTAACTTCAGTATGTTCTTCCAAAGAAGTTCAGGTGTGGTTCAAGAATATGTTTATGGAAAACATTGATTTCGTGGGCTAAAATCATGCCGGCTTTTATTTAATACTTTGCTTATATGACAAAAAAAATCTTAACAATACATTCTCTAAATCCGTTACATTTCGCGTGCTAACACTGTAGTACTGTATACTTCAACAGAACACCAATTAGTGCTTGCTTGAGTTGGACATTTCGGAACAAGAAATCAATTCTTGAGCACTAATGAAAATGGACGACATAGGCACATGCACTTGATTAGCTCGTTGTAATGGTCATCAGCGATGCTTTAAAAATTTGGGTACGAGTGAACTTGTGCCACTTTTCCTCGGTGAGAAAACTCTCCTATGGGCACTGCGTTTCTGCTGTGCAGTGAGTGTTCAAGGGACAATGCTTAGTTAAACAGTTTTGACAAAGTAGAAAGAACGCACGAGGAAGAGGGAAAGAAAATATGAAAACTCCCCATATCTTTTGGAGAATATCATGTGCCGTTGGACTCTTGCTTGCAATATTCATGTGCTTAAACTAACATAAATTTCTTGTTTTGCTGTCGACAAAGATGAAACATTTGAATTCTGAATCACTGCTCTAGTATGTTTTTTCTTATATCTTCCAGAATTTCTGGGGTTGCTCCTTTGCTGCTGTAGTTTCTTCCTTCGAAATAAAAGACGACTTTCTGGCATGAGTTTTGTTGCAACAGACGTCTCTTCCTTTAATCCTATTTTTGAAAACGCCGACGTTTCTCACTTTCCTGGCATGTTTTATTTCGGTTTGCTTGACATATTGACAAGAAGAACTTTGAAAAAAAACTTGGAGAATTTGCTGAAATTGATTTTTCTCGGTTATCGAGCCCTTCATCTACATGGGATTTGTGTAACGCTTTGCATGTATTCCTCTTAAAAGTTCTTTCAGTGGTTTACTACTACTTCGACGGTGAAACTAGAAGTCACCAGTGTTATCTTTTTCCATTCAACTCTGTCAAAGATGATGTGAGTTTTTTTTTTACTATTTCATGTTCACCTTTTTATGTTTTATTGTCCTTCTGAGAAATTGCTTTTGGTGGCTCTATAGCTAATCATGTGGCCATGACTTCTTTATTTTAAGCGTGTGTGTTAATGCTCTGATGGCAAATCGATACGTAGTAAACTGAATCACGGTGATTACGACCAACAATGAATGCAACATTAGGGAGTCTGTAAGAATGTTTCATTTATTTTTAGGTAAATTTAATTAGGCAAGTGCCAGAACATATCAAAGATGCAGTACGAATGCTTGAACTAGTGAATAACTGTCATAGTTTTGACAGTTCCCCTCCTTTAAAAGAAGACGGAGTGGTGTCCTCAACGGATAAGTTCGATCGTCGGAGGCGACGTCAGCAGTTCTTTTTCATTAGCTATGAAGTGCTGGTGGTATTGCCTTACTATAATGGATAATTTCAGAACACGATGATTCATATGTTCTTATAAGTAGTGAATGGACGGATTGGTCACAATGTTCGCAGCATGGTACGAAAGGATTGTCTAACGACGTCTTTCACAGGCTACTATGTGTGACATAACGCGGACGAATTCAGGGTATGAAGCTCGCACCCGTACTTGCGAGTACGGCCGGAGGATACAACGTCGTAGTTGTTTCGCTAGAAAGCCACCACAAGGACTCAGTACACAATATCTGCCTCTCAGAGAAGGTATCGGTCAAAGCCAAAACGTTCGAGCGAGCCAAAGTTGGATGTCTCAATCTCCACACGACCGGTATGCGCAGATTTATATTGAGAGGTGCATTAAGTACAGTGATGTCAATGTGCTGGGTGCTGGTTGTTCCGAGTACAACAGGACCTCATTGGGTGACATCATATTATTAAGCAGATACATGACCAAATGTTTGGGTTTTAATGGAGATTCCTTACAGCTGCTTATTTGGCAGCTGTTTTTTGACATACTTTTTATACTCAACTGAGCCTATCGGACAGTGGTGTTTCCCAAATGGAGTTTGTGAAAAGCTATTCTTTACATCTACTAATTCACAAGCAAAGGATGCATATGGCGCAGTGGTCCGAGCTGCCCTGCAACACGCACGTGGAATCGACCCTCGCGCCCATGGCGCTCCAAGCCTTCCATCCCTCCGGGATCGGCAAATTGGTACCGGACCGCGAGTCACTGTAAAGGCCAGATGTGCATTCAATCGCTTCGAAACAATGCTTAATGAAGTCGAATACCTGGCGCACCCTAAGGTATTGATCAGTGCCGAAAGCTTTATCCTTTTTATTTCAATAATTCACAGAAAAACTTTTCTGGACGAATTAAGTCGTCTAATTTTAATAACGCACTGAGTATTATTTTTTGTGCTGCACCGTCACCTAAATTTTAGAGCTTCTTTAGATTTTAGAGCTCTTAAATCATTGAGAAAACTTGCTATAAAGATTGGCATCCATAGTGTACACGTCTGTCATTGTGTACAGTAAATTTTGGAAATGCTGAAACCTTAATTCTCACAAAATTCCAATGTTGCTGCAAACATTATGCTCAGAAACGTTTACATCGCATTCTAAACTTGTAACAGTTGGTAATTTTTATGGCTATTTTTTATCTTTTTGCTTCACACGACTAACAGGTAGATGTTTTGAAGATTTCCGCACTTGTACTCAGTTCTTTTCCTACAATCTATCGTCGTTGAAGGTCTTCGGATGTAGTTGTGGATTCGGTTGCTACATAAACTTTTTGTTTTTCTATAAGGATGCCATTGATGTGTAAATCGATTCTCAAACGATTCCTGGGATAGCCGTGCTGGGGTGTTCCCAGATATCCACCACTGGCAGTCGCCATCACTTGTGAATCATAGACAATAAGCCGGTCTGGGATAAATCTGTCACCAGTCTCAACGTTGCTGAGATATTTGCAAAATTCTGGACCGCAGGTGTCTATGGTAGGGAACGAACGCGCTATTGTCCTTTCTGGGGAGCAATGCGTTCACCACCACACCATGCGAGTCCTTCGTTTTACCTGTCTCTCAGCTAGTTCTATAGATTTTTTTGCCGTCAGCAATCACCCGTCTACGGGATTGTTCTGGGGAGCACAAATCGGCAATGAACCCAGTTAAGCTGGTTGCTGAACGCGTTGCTCCCCGGAAAGGACAATAGCGCGTTCGTTCCCCACCATAAACACCTGCGGTCCAAAGTTTTGCAAATATCTCAGCAACGTTGTGGTTGTACTTCGCTTAATAACCTGCCGTAAAAATTGTAGTAGGCAGAAAATAAAGGCTAAAGCATTCTGTCACCAATCTTCCAACGGTTGAAGAATGACAGGTTCGTCGAGTTCGGCGTGAATTTAACCAGCGTTTTACTCGTAATGAACACTAACATTGCCTTGTCCACTCAGTACTATGACCTTAAACCTCTTTATGAACAAATTTCACCTACGATTAGGGTCACCCTGCAGCGATTACAGCTCTGCAAGGTAAAAGATCTTACAATTTTTACAATTTTCCGCCTTAGCGGATGTTCTATAAAGCATTCTAAGCGGCAGTATTTGTTAAATCGAAGCATTCATTACTAACATCTGAGTATTTTTGGGTGTAGATCTGAAGCGACTACAATTTTGTTGGCTCTCTAGAACACTCAACACATCTCCACTTTTTTGACAACAGAGTCTCTTCTAGGACACGGCCGACAATAGGTAAGGCACTTTGTCGCCTCGAATGAAATCGATGCATGTCAGGTTTGAACTCATCGCAGCGTTCTGCATATTCTGCAGCTTTAACGCCTTGGCGAAGAGCGTATTGCTATTGTCGTGGACATCATAATAGTGCCTCTTTTTCTTCCCTCTTCAAAACGCTTGTAGCGCATTTGTTCTTCATCTCATGTTACATCGGAAATCAACTCCAAGGGGGTTTCAAATCTACACCTTGCTTTTTTTTACATTAGAACGAAACCCCGGGATCGGATTGTAGAACAAAGTAGGCTATTCGCCTAAGATTTTCAGTTTCGCAATTCCAAAAGGTGGAGACCAAGGAAGCTTGTCTTTTCAACAGTGGTTGGTCCCAATGACTTAACGCTTTCTTTTCCACATCGGCTGGTCTCTCATGCAATAAAGTAGCAAATATGGACAATAAAAAACTTATGAAAATGTTTCACAGCTTTTGTGCTTTCAAACAGAACCAGGCAGTTTGCTCCAAACTGACTACCATTGAAAATCCAGCAGTCATAGGACATCGCAGTGTCTGATCACCCACCGCCTGCACAATCGCCACCTACTATCACTCATCATCACCACCATACTCATTCCTTGTACACTCTATTCCGAGTCTTCAATAGGGACCACAAAAGGTTTCACATTTCTTCCAGTGTCTTCAGCGTTCTCTTATTCATTTTTAATGACCAGTTAGTTGAAAATGTGGGAAACAGCTGTTTACTCAAATGTGTAAAATCCGATTTAGATTACAATGTGAATATTAGAGCTAAACACTTTAAAAAAAACTCCACAATTCGCATTCTACATATTACTGTCTTTTAAATTCATTTATTCGTATCA
>MQTX01000185.1:275475-347242 GCA_009735665.1 Angiostrongylus cantonensis | reverse complement strand
TATATATATATATATATGTATTTGCGTATGTATATGTTAGGAAACCTTGTCAACGGTTTTTAGTGATGTGATGGGATGGGGCACACGAGATTCTTCTCATCATACGCAGAAGTTGGATATGTTTCAACAATGTGGAATGATAGAGGAAAGAATGTAGAGGATAACAGAGCTTGAAAATCCGCCGACATTGATGGAACTTGGAAACCTAACTATATAGGAGAGCGCAGAACATTGAAGCAATCAATTTAAGGTCAGAAGTGAGAACACTCCTCTTTGGGTTCAATGCTCTCGACGAATGGATTAAGCCTGGCCTCCTATATTTTGACGCGACGTTTTTAATCTAGGTTTTATTTTATTCTCGTAAAATTATTCTGAGGCGTATTATAGGTGACTCGAATGGCTAGAAGGCCTTCCTGTTCTTAAAATTTTAAATTGTAACGATGTCTCCGCTGCAAAAACGTGCAAGTTAATTGAATAGTCAGATAGTGGCCATTATTATTGCGCTGAGATTGGATGTTGGCACGAGCCTTTTTTATAATTTATCTTTTTTAATAATTCCAGTACGTATTTAAAGGATGGAAAACAACCGTGCTTCGCAGCTTCAGCAACCTTCATCACAATCTCAGCCTTGTCCGGATGGATATTGTCATCCAGCTAGAGTTCAGGAGTTACAGGTAACTCCAAACGAACAATAATTGTCAGTATTTATTTAGATAATAAAAATGAATGTTGAGAGGAAAATGCTGCAAAGTATTTAGAATTTAGTGGCAGTTCCCAATACGCATTTTTTCACCTCGATCATAACAGTGCTTTAGAGGCAGCTGGCAGGAGAAAACGGTTATCGTTCTACTCCTTCTCCTTCATTTTCTTCATCTGCCTGCGAGAATGAAAGTTGTTCTGCGTCGCTCACTGTTTCAGGTTCTTAATGTTTAACCGTTAAAAAATAGCAATTTCTTCGCATTCATAGCGCCATTCTGCAAGATTGCTTGTGAAAGCAGTGGTTCATATAACCACAGAATAATGCTAAATAAAATGATGACTATGAAGGAGAATTTTAGACAGCAGAGTCAAATTTGCTTTCCAGGAGAATGGCACACTTGGTCGGGTTGGTCGCAATGTTCGTACACGTGTGGAGATGGTGTAAAACGGAGAAAAAGGGAATGTGACAGCAACAATTGCGAGGTAGATAAAAAAGAAATGTCATGAAATAAAAACACTGTTTTCTTGATGAGGATATACGAGGTTGTTAATGCAGTATTTATTTCGCGATGGCCCACGTTCTGATTTAGCCTTTTCGAGAGCCTGGGGAAGTAGAATTAGCTTGCAATTTATTCAACCAAATACATCCGTTATCTCAACAAAAACGCGGAGCCTAAATTCCATTCACGTATTTGCTTTGGGCACTTACCCCTTTCAATCAGTTTTCCACTTATTGAGGGGAACCACCCGCAGAGACTCTACATGAGTGTGTAATGTGCCTCTAATTCCTCTATTGATCAGTTCTGAGGTTAGTATGGAGTCGGTTCTGGGAAGTTCCCATGGAACTTTCTTTAAAATTGGGAAATAAAGTTATCATGAGAAGATAAACAACCGTATTCCAATGCTTCCAAATATTGCATGGCCAACACTGCCAAAAGTTGAATTCAGTAGAAAACTTTCGCTTTTGAACAACTCATTTATGGAGGTGATTAAGTAACCTGAACTGCTCAGACACAATTTCACAGTTTTAGAACTTTTTGGAAGCAATTTTTCGCGACTGGAGACGCTCTTTAAAATAAAATTTCGACCTATGAGACGGTTTTATCGCTTATCAACGTCATACAAACTGAGAAGAGCTTTGGAATTTTCGCCCAAAGGTAGCAGCTATACGTAGACAGTTGCCACGAACAGGACTCAGGAGAGGGCCTAAAATCCAAAACCTGCCCCGGTTCTACGAAGAACGACGATTGCCTGCGATGTAAACTTAAAGGTGCTTTGGCACAGGTTTCCTACACACAAAAAGAAAACCTTTCTACTTGAACGGATCAATTAAGCCAGTTAAGTTATACTCAGTTAAGCCGAATTTTCACAGAGTAGTTCACATCTCATTGTTAGGAATCTAATCCAGTTATTGAAAAAATATTTTTCATTTTAGTCCTTACTCTTCTGGTACTTCACAACAAGTGCACAATATAATGGAGCTATCAGTGACTTCCTGCAACTCACTAAAAATTGCGCCTATTTCATCAAAGTTATGTCATCTCACGACTATACTTCTTTGTGGATCGTAGGGTTGGCTTAGCCCTTTCGTATGAAAACAGTTTCGAAATAAGGAGGGTTCTTTCTACTGGAATTTCTGGCATAAAATAAGGTTAGGTTCTTTTCACCACAACAGAATTACATTTAATGACCATGTCCTAGCAGAAAATTGGTTGTAGGCGATCTTTCCCTTCTATTTAAATGCGACACTGTTATTTTTAGAAGAAGATTAATTTTCGTCAAATATCTTTTTCATTAACATATTCAAATTAGTGCGAACTTAACACGGCGGTGATAAATAAGTTTATTGGGCCAACGCTCCGACGTCATCGTCTTCATCAGTGCCGATGATTCGAGGCAATGTCGACAGCCGTTTGTCTTTTCGATGTAGTGTTTTCGCTGTCGTATTGAGTCGGATATTCTTCACTGGAGCATCTCTCGGGGTATGCCAACTAGTTGTGTAAATGGTTCAAAAAGCTTGAGGTTTTAAAGAATTTGAAAATGTCACTTTTTTTTATTTACTGCCTACACAAGGGTAATAGCGTGTTCGGTCCCCAACGCAGGCACCAGCGGTCCGGGGTATTGCAGATATCTTAGCATCGTTACGATTAATCTAAAAACGATTTGTTTACTCACTTGACAGTGATGACTGCCCAGAGATGTATACATAATTATTTGTTCATCCTTTCCACTTCAACGGAGAGGTTACAGTTAACGCTGGTTGTCCACGATCGTTGTTATCCTTGATAAGTTCGTCATAGGATGGATATTTACTTACTTACTTGATACTTGAATGGCCCCGTCCTCACTGGCTATGCAGGCACCAGTACAGCGCTGTACATCGCATTCCGACGTCCAGGAACACCTCCCAGCCACGATGAGGCTGTGAACCGTTGGGAGGGCTATTTGCATCTAGAGGAAACTTTACCATTCTCGTACTGGTCAATTTTCCGGCAATTCCAACTTGTTGAGATTTTCCTAAATTGTCTGGAACCTGCAAATTCTTCCAAAGATTTATATAATTAATTCACTACGTATTCCTTCTTTGATGAGCTTACACGAGGTTGATAATAATATTTATTATCGGCTAACGTTTCGACGTCTTCGTCTTCATCAGAGCCGATGATCCGAGTCGATGGTCCTCGCTTTTCTTTCGTCTCGATGTGGCGGCTTCGCCTTCGTGTCGAGTCAGGTCTTCTTCAGCTGTCCGTCTCCTCGAATGAGGCACACTCATTCAGTGGTGCCCTTTTATACACGATGCTGATGGTGGATATAATGATAATGTCCGTTGATAACTATTTGTTTTTCTTCCGGACATATATCATCGCGCACATCGTGCAGAAGTCGGTGTTATCATTAGCTAGCACAAAGCGTGTTAATGCTTCGAAACCGACTTTCCTTAAACCTCATATCCATTATATCATATCATTATCATAGCTTATCATTATATCCACCATCAGCATCGTGTATAAAAGGGCACCATTGAATGAGTGTGCCTCATTCGAGGAGACGGACAGCTGAAGAAGACCTGACTCGACACGAAGGCGAAGCCGCCACATCGAGACGAAAGAAAAGCGTGGACCATCGACTCGGATCATCGGCTCTGATGAAGACGAAGACGTCGAAACGTTAGCCGATAATAAATATTTTTATCAACCTCGTGTAAGCTCATCAAAGAAAGAATACGTATTGATTAAGCACACCGAGGTTTAAGGAAAGTCGGTTTCGAAGCATTAATTAATTCACTGTTTTTCTTCAATGAGCAAACACGAGGTTGGTATTAGAGAGTTTACTAGCACACAATAGCCGACGTTTAGGCGGTTTCGCCTTCTACAGAGTTTGGAAATGTCAAATTGACGTGCGATCTACTCAACCAAACACTTTCATAACCTTGACAGATGAGACTTAACACATAAATTTGCATTCGCATATTAAACAGCTTCTTTTCGTCGCAAAACATAATGGAGAAGATTTTGAACTAAAAGTCAGTGCTAGGGAACAGGAATCCAAAACATCAGCTTGTCAAACTCTTGAAGCGTTTTGGATTAAATTCCAAGGATACTGGACTTCCACGGCGAGTTCCTTGTGATCACGCATGACCTTACACAATGCATCAGGTTGATTCTACGACCTGACCCGTACAAATTCCTCGCCGATATATTCCTATGTACCCCTGTTCCCAACTATTTAACTAAAATTTTTACAAAGAATAAAGCAATTGGTGTCTAAAAAAAGCTGTTTATTAATAAACCTTATAATATCGATCTTGTGTTTGATATTTGAGGAAAAACAGTGAATTATCAATCAATGCCGAAGATAAGAGAAAATCGGTCTTGGGAATTGTTTTATGTAAACAGTTGAATGTTTAAAAACAATAAGATAGTCGCCACTCAATGTTTCACGTAGTCTTCTACACAGTTCGAGAGAAAGAAATCCAAAGGATTGAGAGTTTTGAGAAGGCGCCCATAGTGATTTTTTCGAGGTTTACGTCTGCAATGATTTTCACATCCAGGCAAGGTGAAAATTCATTCAACCACATGTGAGAAGCTTGTAGTCTTTGATTTGGCCATAATTTGAACAAAGAGAGGTTTACTAGTATTAATATCAACTCCAAATAGAACGCTGCCTTATAGTTTAGTCCCAAAAGTGGGTAAATTGTTTCCTTAGATTTTTCGCCGTTCTCAAGAAGTTAGCATTTAATGGGTTTTTATACAGTTTTGAGGAGCGCAATTTTTACGTTTTGTTTCATTGGCAAACACTATTGAATTTGTTTATTTTGTGAATTAAACGTAACAAGTTGGCATAGTGTTTGCTAATCTGCAAATAGATAGAATCTTTATAAGGGACCACAGTTCGAAAGCGCGCCGTGCAAATTGGGGGTCTGTCAAACCTGGTCCGACTGGTGCGAGTGGTCGACGTGTTCTGGAAGCTGTGGAATAGGTGAACGAACTCGAACAAGATTCTGCTATCTGGAGAATCGTAGATGCGAAGGGAAAGACTTTGAGGTTGGAGTTTTCTTTAATTTATACAAATAGCCTTATTATTCATTATAACTGCTTGAAAAGTGTACGTCTCGAACATTGTAATGCATATTGTAAACTGATATTCTAAGAAAATGAATGCGTAGTTTTCTTGTTCAGCAATCGCGAGGTTGTTATGCAGCATACATTTACTTCCATAGAAAAGCACACAGTACAATACAACACAACAGTAGCTGACGTTTCGGCAGTATCGCCTTCTTCAGAGCCTGGATGGGTATACTGATATACAATTTAACAGGTCAAACGTCTCAATAACACCTACGAGAAAATGAAAAATTGTGGCAATTGCATGATCAACAGCTTCTCGAAAAACCTACCGCTTTTTTACATGACTTCCAATGAGGAAGGTTAGAACAGCTGATTATAGTCGCATATGGTTGATGACTGCGCCACCTCACATCAGAAATTGATATATGCCCACCCACCCACCCTAAGGTATACAACCCAGATACCCATGTATAACCATGCATGTGGTATATAACCCATGGGTATCTGGATCCTCTTAGGGTGGGTGGGTGGGCATGGGTATCTGGATCCTGGGTATATCTGGGGCCTCTAAGAGTTTGCGCGTTGGTGTCTTAGTTTCCTGTGCGAGGATATTGACTTTAACTTCAAAATCGTTTCCACTATGCTTTTGTATCCTATGCGTGCCTAGTGGGGTACTTCCCTTACAATCACTCTTAAAAATCGTCCAAAAGGAATTTCTTTTCCTGTGGTACTGCAGGTAACTTTTTGAGATCTCGTATTTATTAAATAATTGATGAGTAATTGAATATCGCTAGCTATCCATTTAAGTAGCTCGTGAGTGAGACGTTTAGTGAAGCGAAACATTTTCTTCTTTCTGTCTATCGCGGTCATAATTCTTGCAAGTGGTATGTGGGTTAAATAAAGTCGTGAAAATGTACGGAGTTCATGCAATCAAAAAATACGTTGACTAGTTTTTAGTAGCCTTCCTCATATCCGTTCATCAGTTGTGCTCTCAAATTCCTCCTTTATATATTTGCCCATAGTTGAGTTCTTTCATGCGGAAACCTCCTCCGGTCAACCAGATATTTTATCAAAGTGTTGTACCTTATCGTGCTCATCTAGCACAGTCCATTAGAGAAACATGGAGTTGTGATGATGGTAACCTAGATAAGGCTTTATTGTCCATGTCGGTTGGCAGGACTTTTTTGTCATTGTAGGTTTTGCTAATGCTCGCCTTTCATATACGACATTTGAACCCTAATTTTTCCAATGGGAGCATATTTTTCACAGTTCTTAATATTCTATCTGACCATTACTTCTTCTCGATAGAAACTCTTCGTGGTACAGTAGTATCAGACCTTGATAACAAGTGATCAACACTGTGGGCTAGTGTTCAAAAGGTCTAAAAAAATTCTACTCCTTCAGTGGTGCAGTGTGTAATACACGAGTCTCGTAACCGTCGTTCGATCTCGCTTCAAATTTTCGCAGCCGGGATGTTGCTTGTTGAAGATCTCTTTTTATTGCCTGTTTGCATTGTTTTGCACGTTTGAAGCTGCAGAGGCTGGAAAGAGCATTCGCAAAGCCGACCGAAGCTTCGCCAATTACAAGACCAAGATGATTGCACTCCGACGCCCAGGCGGAACAACAACGGCGTCCAGAAAGCCAATCATTCACGAATACTACTCAGATCTCTTCGATAGTTACGTCCTGGATTGTTCAGGTTGTCAAACGCACTGCAGGAAGGCCACAGACCCGGTGGTCGGAGTTCTTCACGAAAGGCGTAGAACAAAGATATGATGCCTTACGACTCCCAAGAGCGAGTAGAACCGGCTAGGCTACTCTTGCATGCGACTGGAAAAAATGAAGGATTTACTGGTGCCCGATCGAGTCACTTGACGATCAACGGACCACAGGTGTTACAGGTCATACAAGGATGTAGAGTGAGTACTCACAAAGGGCATAAACACTTACGAGCATTCAATAACCACTACGACTTTTCATTCTACTAATTATTTTAAAAAATTCGCTTGTATCTGGTGCATATGCAAAGCAAAGGGGAAGTGCTTTCAGAAGACTTGTATGAGGTATTCATTTTGCTAAGAATTCATATTCATGAATTCTTTAGCACCTGCGTAAGTATGAAATTTTCCATGTTGCAAGAGCTTTTTTGCTAGCTGGTTACGAAGAATATGCTGTATCTCCGGTTTCGTTTATGCAATCTCTAATCGGATACAATCCCTTACACGGTACAGAAGTTTTTTCGTACAACAGAAGAGCAATGAGAAGGAGAGAAGAATAGAGAAGAGAGAATAAGAATACAACAGACTAATCTTGATAAGCACCAACTCCTAATTTCGTGAAGATGTTGGACAGTTGTGCTCAGGTGCTGAATTCGCTGAATCATTGAATACAATGATCTTACCTGCCATGTTTGTTCTAAAGGTATGGATCACACCACCTGCCCGTCGTACGCCACTGATTGCATTACATGACATTAGCGTAAACCTTATGCTTGGGTAATTAAATCTTTATGCAGTAACAAAAAAGCACCATCGATGGAAAATCCAGCAAAGACAAAGTTGAACTCAATAAGATTAATCGAGTTGAATAAAAGTCTTAAAAACAGTGAGGTCAACCACTGCGAGGTAACGTATACTAGGAGAGTGATTGATGCGAATAATTAATTGAGCAGCTTACTTATAATCGAAGAAGCGAACCTTTGCTGAAATAAAATATAAAGAAAAGAAAATATCAAAAGACTATATTTGTAACGGCTGAAGAAAGAATAAGGTATCGTACCTAACAATGTTGTTACAATGCATTTTCAATCAGCTAAAATAGAATTGTTGCTAAATATTTCCAATGATAGTGCATGAGACAGAGTTTTTGCTGTTTCCCGATTCCAATAAACATCTAGAGGTGCGTGATACATATCTAGCGTTTAAAATGACTAAATGGGGCCAGCCGAACTGTCAACTCAGCGTTTCTACGCGCCTAGACAAGTCTAGTACAAATTTATCGACCCTGGAGGGTGTGATGACTTAGTTAGCTTAGGTCGTCAGGTCGAAAAAATGATTTCTTATGTGGTCTAACCAATAGTTGTTTTTTTATTCAAGAGGTGGTGGTAGATATTGAAGCGAAGGGGTTGGTGAAACTTTGTTTTCGTGTTTTTTGGAAATGTTATTTAGCATTCTCAAATTAAGGTTAACGCATGCAATCCTGGCCCTTGTCCGGAATGGGAAGAGTGGAATGAATGGAGTTCATGCTCAACAAGCTGCGGAGTCGGCGTATCACGGAGAAGGCGATCATGCCTCGGAGGAGCATTAGGAAATAACATGTGTCTCGGTCTGTTTCGCCTTATGTTTTATGTTTTGTACACTTCTCCTGTCTTCAATCAGTGTTAACGAAATTTCATACGCACCACCATCCTAGTTCTGAGAGAGATATTGTGTAATTGCAATCAGAGATTTCGTAATGGAGATTACAACTCTGAACACCAGTGCTGTCGGGGATGGGTACCTATCCTTGACCATAAACGTATAAATACGAATCACCGAAATATATCAGATACATAATCGCTTTTTTGAGACTGGTCATCGAAAGGGAGCTTATCTGTTCCGCAACAACAAGTACACGTCGCGCTAAAAAACTTGTATGAGTTGAGTCAAAATTTAACCTTGTCGATTCACAAGACCTTTTGCCAACCGAGATCTACCTTTCACCCACTTTGGCAGTTAATTTTTCTTGGAAGATTTCAGAAAATATGCTTCATGCAAAGGCTAGGGATGGCGTAGTCAGCAAAGAAAAGTCAACTCGTTTGGTTTCAATTTATTGTTTTAGCCTAAAACGAAAGATTGCATGCCTTATTGCGAAACAAGCAGTAGATTACTCGTGCTTTGTGTATTTGAAAAAGGAGACAACGGCATTTTCAGGACCCTCTTCAGAACAACGCTTTTGTGAAGAGGCGTTATGTCCGCTATGGACGTCATGGGTAGAATGGGGTGCTTGTAGCGTAACTTGCGGTGTAGGAACTAGGCATCGGTATAGAACGTGCCAGTATGGAACAGACTGCCCAGGTCCTCAAAAAGTGTGTGGCTTTATTGTCTGTATTAAATTTTGAAAACTTAGAAATCGCAAAAAAATAGGCATTTAGGAAACCATTCCATGCTATGGCTCATCATGTCCAGCATGGACTGAGTGGTGTGAATGGTCAAGGTGTTCCGTTAAATGTGGCCCAGGACAACGAACAAGAACTCGTGAATGTGTCAAAGCAGATGGTGCAAGGATCCACGCATGCCAAGGGCTAAGTATGGTAAGTTACATTGGGTTTTTTGGAAATCAATGTCAGATTTGAAACTTAACTTTTTTTGGGTATATTTCAGTTATAGATATTTTTTAGTGTTGTAGTATCTGGAAAGGGGTACCCGAGTGCTTAGTGATGCAGCCCACTAGGAAACAAGGTTTCGGTCTGATTCTCTCCTCAACGGTCTCATCCAATCCACGTGTGAACACCTCAATTAGGATGTCTCCAAAAATCCAAGGAGGATCCATTCGACCAGCATTCCAGAACATTCATGAAGAAGATGAAATTTTCAAGCAGCATCTGAAACAACATACGAAATGTTCTAACATCACTGTAGATGATGAATGCAAAAAAGATGGATCGAATGTAAGAAGTGCTGGGGCCCGCACTGAAAATGTGAATACGGGTCGTATAAGAAAATTGTGTACCATTGCCAAGACAATTTTGTGCACTTGCTGTTTGTACAGTTGAACTACAATATAAACTGTGTTACTACCAATTTTTTTAATGTCAGAATTATAGATACTAGAACAACAATCCAAACCTCCCTACGGTTTACCGCCTCATCGTTGCTGGGAGGTGCCCCTAGGTGTTGGACTGCGATGTACAGCGAGGGATTATCCTCTGGCAGGGTCTTCCAAGCTGAGAAGGAGCCCGGAGTTTCCATCAGGAAGCATAGCTAAGAGTAAACCACTAGCACGATCCACCACCGTCCTGGTATCAAAGTCGCATGGTGGTGAATCTTCCTCTAATCCGCAAAGGTTGCGACTGCCTGTGATGATGAAGATCTGGTGCAGGCTTTGGCCATGCTGACCTCGAGATTCCAAAAAACCACACTGGCCTAACAAGAAAATCTCCATAAATGGAGATTATGCTGAGAAACGCGCAACCTGTGAGCAAGGGCCATTCAAGTGTCAAGTATCAAGTAAGTAGATCGGCAATTTTAACAAGTCTACTTCAGTGAATTCAAACTCGATACAGCGCAAACGGTTTAGAGCACTAACGAGGTATAAGTGCAAAGGAAGCGTGGACGAACCGTCCAGTGGCTTAAAAGACTTCGGCGTGGCAAATTCTACCAAGATAAGAGAGGTCTCGTGCTGTAGACATCGTCCAATTGAAGCTTTCCATGGCAGCAAACGCATGAATTGCTGTTCCAAAGAACTGGATGCAAAAGTATCAACTATTTTTAGATACTCAAAGAGAATTAGGAGATTGAAGAAGCTCGAAGAATGAGATCCTCACGGATTAAGCTGCGGTGAAAAAAGTAACCGTTTTGAGGGTCGTTGGTGCTCCTTTACGCAACCAGAACGAGCCGTTTTTCGACTGTATGGTGACCTGTGAATAGAAATGGATTCTCTAAGAAAACGGATGACTAATGCAGCACTCGCCAAAGCCGAAATTGTACAAAAGGAAGGTCGTGCTAAACCTACTGGTGGTTTGGTCGGTTACAGGCTTCCGAATCCAAGTAAAATGACAACATCGATGAACTACATAACAGCAATAAAGCAAAGTGCATCACTAATCAATTTTTTCTAAACCAGCATTCATTTATCCACGGCAAAAATATTCAACAAGAATATCCTTGTAGAAGAACATTGTTATAATATTTTTCAAAACGAAACACTCAGATTTCGAAGGGTATCTTACATTCCGAATAAAAACATTTCTACGTTTTTTTCATTAATAAGCAAAAATGAGATTGTTGCCAATATTTATTCGGCTTACATCCGGCTGGATCTTCTTTAATGCAACATCCCTCGAATGAAGGGTACCCATCCGGAGATGCACTTATACACAAGATTGCCCTCTCCGATAATCGTGGTTGTCTGGCATTAATAGCTGGTTTTTCCCAGACAGTCAATCCCGCAGAAGTCGGTATCATTATTATTGCTAGCACAAAGGATAGCAACGTCATTAGTTCCTAGGTTCGACTTTCTATTAACCTCGGCATTGGAATATGAATGCGTTGTTTTCTTGTTCAGCAATGGCGAGGTTGTTATACAGCATACATTTAGTTCCATAGAAAAACACACAATGCAATACAACAGTTGCTGACGTTTCGGCAATATCACCTTCTCCAGAGCTGCTTCTCTCGTCACTTCCAATGAGGAAGGTTGAGAACAGCTGATTATAGTCGCATATGGTGAATAACCCAATGTGCCGTTATCAATTTCATTATCTTAACCTTTTTTTTTTACTAACTTCCTATTCTTTTTAATGGCAAGGTATGTTACGAAATATAACTTTTATAATGCTAAGATAATTGCAAAACTCTGGACCCAAGTGTCTGCGATGAGGAACGAACGCGCTATTATCCTTTACGGGGAGTAACGCGTTCACCACCACACCATGCGGGTCCTACACACCGCGCCATTAAAAATAATAGGCAGTGAATGAAAAAGGTTAAGATTGTGATTAAAACTATAGCCTCAGCTTAACTGGGTTCAAAGCCAACTTGGGCTCCCCAGATCAATCCGCTCCCCAGATCAATCCTGGTGACGGGTGATTGCTGATGGCAGTGATCTACAAAACCAGCTGAGAGACAGGCGAAACGAAGGACACGCATGGTGTGGTGGTAAACGCGTTGCTCCTCGGAAAGGACAACAGCGCGTTCATTCCTCACCAAAGACACCTGCGGTGCAGAGTTTTGCAAACATCTCAGCATCATTGAAGTCATATTTTCCAATATACCTTGCAATTAAAAAGAGTAGGCAGTAAATAATAAGTTTCAACACAGTTGTGTAGTTAGCAGAGTTCTGCTTCACAGATACATGTCGAGGACACATATTTATTGCGTAACACTATTCTATTACTATGCTTTTAGCAACCTGCCAAAAAATACAGGAATGTTTTGCGTTTAGGAAACAACTTTGTGCGAGGGAACGGTATGCTGTCAGTGGTCTGATTGGTGTCACTGGTCCATGTGCGATCGAGAGTGTGGTGGAGGGCAAAGTATTCGAACCCGAATATGCTTGAATACTCAAGGTACTGCATGAGCATGAAGCTGTGAATGTATTTTATAAATCATAGACAATTAAACTGGCTGACGCATGAAATAGCGGCGTTGAGCATTTCATAAACATAAGAGTACAGCTAAGTCAGTGCCAGGGAACACTTATATCCTATAAGAAACTTTTTTGTAACAGAGTGAATCTATCTCAACCCCTGAACCCAGAATGTTTATCACCTAGTGGTCATGTGGAGCGTTCTAGAACAAGTTTCTTGGAACTTCTGTATTCAACTGTGTAGCTCAAGAGGTAGTTCTGCAAAGTCTGTTGAAGCAATAGTGAAGGTTAACCTTGACGTCAGTGATGTAGTGATGTGACAAAAATGTAGAAAGCCCACAGTTTGGGAGCCGAAGCTAAGTTGTATCTCAAATCGCTTTTCCACAATGTTTCGTTGCTGCTGCTGAAACCGCGCCCATCACTACAATATAATCACTATGCTAGATGTTTTGAGGGCAGAAATGACTTAAAGTGGTAAAAAATATGAACGGGAAAGCGTTCGTCGTTAATCACTCTTTGAGGGATATGGGCATGGATTCGCCTTCATTGAGCTTCGTTACTGATGACTGAATTCATGTGTGTGAACCACGTGTATATTCCAGATACCTCAAACCACTGTGCTACACGACCCTACGGGTTTGTTACAGAAAACAGTAACTCTATTGTTCAATAATTTTTAGCCAAAGGTTAGGAGAAAAATAACTGTGGTTGGTTTCTTCTACACGGTTTTGCCTGGAATTTATCAGTCTGATGACGTTCGACTGCGGCTCAAGCATTGCCGTCTTCTTCACGAATCTTGTTGAATTCTGGTTAAGTCGATTATCGCTGGAGTTCTGGAGCGGCCAGGCTAGAGCGCTTTCACTTGGGTTGTAAAGACATGTTTACAAATAATTCTGGTGCGAGGTTTCCAGCTCTGAAAGGCATAAAAAGGAAGAGGCATGTAAATTAGCACAGCTAGTGCATTTTATAGTGTACTAAATTTCAAATACACCGAAAGGTTACCAAATCCTCAGAAAATTCGTGTTTATTAGAAGGTGTGGTTGCAATTCAGTAGAAGAACAATGTGTGAGCAAGGAATGGAAGTGCTTTGAGAGAAGTTGGATGCAGTTTAAGAAAGGTGTATGGAGAGCGCAACGCTTCTCTATCTGAGAAAATAGGAAATGCTCTCTATAACGGCAAGGATATATTAAAGAGCGGGTTTTAAACAACTTGTGATGCTTTCAAGGGCGTGATTGCTTCGCAATCAGCTCTTCCGCTGCACTGTTTTTCTCCTCGACATGTTTCAGAAACTTGAATATTGCAGAATATTATGGTCGATGTTGCGACTCACAACTTACCAACTAAGTGGATTAATGAAATGTAATGAAATCTTACCATTGTGGAAGGCTACTCTGGCAAGAACTATGAGGTCCAAGATTAGCTTAGAGGGTAATTTAGACGATAGTGAGGGGTAAAATGGAGTGTCCCTAATTCTGAATAAGTCTTATAAGAGTTATTGTATGGCAGGGATTTGCGATACCGTAGAACATCTAGGTGGTCTCGAAGTTAAGTCCTCTACCGAGCAACGAAGAGTCGATTTCCAAAGTAGTCGGAAATTGGTGCTGCACTTGTGTGGAAAAAGCTTTCTTCGATTCATAAAGGCCACCGATTACCTGTGATGAAGAGCTATAAACTGTCTAGGAGAGCTCTCTTAAGGTTCCAGGAAAAATTGGATGATGGACACATAATCCTTAAGGAGCTGTGGAAATCACACACGGATATGAAGACTTTTGTGAATGACAAATGTGAGACAACGGGACGGATGAGAGAAGTGTTGCAATCAGCACGATTTCTAAAGTCGGGTGGGATATTGAAATATTACCTAAGTAGGACTAAAAGAGTTTTTATGAAAAAATATGAAAACAAAGTTTGGACCTGATGATGAATCAATGGTTATGGGAAACCACTAAGAAACTCAAGCATTCAGAAGAGAAAAATTTATTTATCACTGGTGCTTGTCCATTTCAACACGAGAATTACTGAAAGTATAAGCTATAGGTAACATATATACACAGTATTAAAAATTGCTTTTGGGAGATCTTGATTATTTTCAGATGTTATCCTCTGTGTAATAGTAGTTTCTTTCGTAACCACAAAAAAATTTGTCGTCATTCCCATGACTTTCTAAAATGTCTTAGGTACTTTAAATGTGGACTGCAACTGTGCTGGTGGCGATCGTCAACAGAGAGAGTGCAATTCGCAACCGTGCTCTCAACAGTGCTCATGGACGCAGTGGTACGAGTGGAGCCCATGTAGCACACTCAACGAGTGTGAGATTGGAATAGAGAGCAGGTCAGTGCCTTCGTACAGCTCGCGTACTGTTTCCTACAAAAGCAATCATTAAGGTTGCGACAATGTGTTGGAAATCCAAGTTGTCATTGTTTCGGGCCAAGCGAGGAGAGCCGTCAATGTCGAGGACAAAATCCATGTCCCACTAAACGACCGTGTTAGCTCAAGAGCAATCCAGACTTCGTGTTTTTATATAAATAAAGAAATATGTCATGGGAATGCTTAGGACACTCAATCGAGTGGGCTGAGGCGAACCATTTTCCAGTTTAGAAGACAGGAATAGAGTTCTACTAAAGGATTCCAGCCAAAATCCATGGTTGTACATCCTAAACGCACACATTGCTTTGTGCATTTAAGACCATAAAGTTGAGAAACAAAATATCAATGTGTGGTAAATGCTAGGCAATATAGCAATGTGTGCGTACGAAAAATTATTTGGCATGTTTCGACATTTAGACGTATCAAAACCAGCACACAAGGGCAAATCAATCGCAAATGCCAATTTGGCGAGATCTTTTTTTGGCTTAATAACCATATGAAAGAGGGAGGAAGCAGCACAGTGGTTAGTGATACAGTTCACCAGCAGCATGGCTGGCTCGACTCCTCACCAACGCTCCTCTGCAATACCCATGGGAGTACACTATTCTAGCTATCTCTAAGATTGCAGTCTACTCGACCAACATTCTACGACATTCATGAAGAAGACGAAAACCTCAAGCATCACCCAAAAGAATACGCAGGGTGTTCGAAGACCATTGTGAACGATGGGTGCGAACGAATGGAATGTGAGAACTGCCGAGATTCGCAAAGTAGATGTAATGACGAGTCACATAATAATATTAATTAATAATAATAACAATAATAACAATAGCAGTAATAGACTTCGTTCCTCCCAACGGTTTACCGCCTCATCGTGGCTGGGAGGTGCTCCTGGGTGTCGGACTGCGATGTGCAGCGGGGGAAAACCATGATGGCTTGACCAGCAGGTCTCTGAAAAATGGTAGTTATGCTGAGGCCCGCACAAATAGTGATGAAGGGTCGTTCAAGTATTAAGTAAGTAAGAGATTTCGTTAAAACACGGTGTGGTATTTTCTGCTTCGAATGCTACGAAGTATACTACACGAATGCTTCAGCCTGCTTTTTAAAAGTGTTTGGAAAGAGGCTTCGTCCTCTAAGGTAACCGCCACCCATGATATATAATAATGAAAATTCTTTCGTATTGTGGACTGTTTCGCCACAGCTCAGCGCCTAAACCTCAAATCAATTGCTCTAGCATTGCTCGGTGTCAATCGAACATGACCTCACAAGACTTTTTCCACGGCTGCTAAGTTGCGGGAAAAAAACTTTTTCTTGGTGTAGTAAGGTCAACAACGTTTTATTTCACATGTGCTGTCTACTTGGAACAGCAGATTCGACCATCTTTGAAATTTTGCTCAATGGATTGCAAGGAGGTGCTTCTCTTAAGAGAACGTTCAAGAATTTGGTATGATGTCCAGAGTAATTTGAGTAGCAGAGTTTCGGTCAGAGCCTCAACTACATACGAATGAGGTGGAAGAACTACTATGTTAAGCAGGCGCAAATAAAGAATGAATATTATGCAAGTGTAAACATGTAAAATGTTTATTATTTATTCGCTATGTGCTAGCTATTATAACATCGACCGCTGCCGGATGGATTGCCCGTTGAAAACAATGAATACCGGCGAATAATCGTTATCAGCAACAGCGTCCTGTGTAAAAGAGTGCTGTTGGATGCGGTTGCCTCATTCGAACGGTTTTCCACTGATGAGAACATTCGATTTCATACGACGACGAAGACAACACATGTAGAAGGCGAACGAGTGTGAACATCAGTTCGGACCATCGGCTCCAAGGAAGACGAAGACGTCGAAATGTCTGGCCAATAAATGTTTGGTGATAACGTTGTGCTAGTTTATCAGTGAAATATGAAGTAAATGTACACTTATCAAGTAAATGCGTACAGATACACGTGTTCATCAGGTGACAGGTAAGCTCTTCGAGAGGCCCTTTGAACTTCTGAGTTACCTTCAAATTCGGCCTTCTTAAAATCATTACCACTGCTTGCTGAAGGCTGCATTGATAGTCTGACTGTTAAAATTGAGTTTCTTTTAATTTAAGATACTGTACTTCTATGTTTTTTTTCAAGTAGAAATATGAAAAATATTGGGCCTTTGAAGCTTTGAACGTTTTCGAATTCACTGTTTTCGTGTAAATTTTCTTACAAAAGACCACCTACTGATATGACGCAGTTTATTTTTAGAACCAACTTTCTGTTTTTTCTTGTTTATTTTGATCGATCCATTTTGACGTCTACGGTGCGAATCCCTGCACTTCTCACATCCAGTTCTTTTCCTCGCATCCATCGTCCACGAAGATCTTCCAAATTTTTACTTGTGGCTTCAGTTGCTGATTGAAGATTTTTGTTTCATCTTGAATGTCGTTGAATGCTGGCCGAGAAATTCTCCCTGTAGTCCTGAGATAGCTAGGCTGGAGCGTTCCTAATTGTATTGCAGAGAGTGATTTTTTCCCAAGCAAGTCCGTTACCAATTTTCCCAACCCGGGAGAGATCATAGGCTTGGTTTGCCCAGTGGAGAATCGGACTAGTACCATGCTCGTAATGGCGATCATTACTACCACTGTGCTATTCGCCCCTAACATCGTAGTTACCATTCGAATCGTTGAATGTGAAACGTTTAAAAAGAACCGTTGAAAGTAAAGGATTTGAGTGGAGTTGTTTCGCTGTTAACTCTATGTTATAGTCGGATTCGGCGTTTTTGGTGCTTTTTTCCGGTAATTATAGATCGAGTGCTACGTTCCTATGAGAGTTCGACACAATAGACGCCACAGCACGATGTGAATTGGACAATTGGACATGGTGGATACTGCTCTTAGTAGTGCTTTTTCTGCACGCTGAAATGTTGAGCACAGAAAGGCTGGAAAGATGTCGGATAGGTGTTGTTCATTAATGTCACTTTACCAAGAAGAAGCTAATTTTTATTCGATAGAAAATTGTTCCAATAGAAAGTAATACCGTCAGGCAAAAGGTAATGAAATATCGTTTTGCAGAGAAAGATGGGCCTGCTAGCCAAATCGAAACATAGGGAGATCAGCTGGAGTTGAGATCCTACTCACCTAAAAAGTCAATATTTGTAGCTATCGTAAAATACCTACAAAACATAGATTCTGATGTTTCTATGGAAAGCCATAATGGAAAACAAATCTATACATGACATTTCTAGAATTTTCTGGAAAATTTCACTATGTGGACGCAAATATGGCACGAATTCAGTAAGCAGCTGCTCAGTCTTAATGTTTTAGCTTTTATTTTCTGTGTACTACAATTTTTATGGCAGATTGTTAAGCGAAATACAACCAAAACGTTGCTGAGATATTTGCAAAATTCCGGACTGCAGGTGTCTGCGGTTGGGAACGAAAGCGCTATTACCCTTTCCGGGGACTAACGCGTTCACCACCACACCATGCAGGTCCTTCGTTTCGCTTGTCTCTCAGCTAGTTCTGCTCATGCTTATATGATGTTGTCATAATATCAATAACAACAGCATTTATTTTTTGCTATATTTTTAACGAGTATACACTAGGTTGTTAGTTTGTCCCTTATTGACGAAGGTGGTGACGTTTCGGCGGATTTCGCAACCTTTGGAACCACGAAAGGTTAGGTTGGCTGACGTACCCGGCCGAACACCTCGACAACCCGAGCAAAGAAAACAAGAAACAAAGACTTCAATCACACTGGAAATAGAATCGCTTGCTCGCACATTCACCGTTTTCCATAAGTCTGACTGATTAAGGTCATCACTGTGTGAATCACCACGATATTGCTCAACTCCAAGTTGAATTAGCAACGTGTCCTACCTTATACTAGCTCATCAAAATTTACAAGTTAGAATTCAACGAAGATCTGGCGTCTGCCGCTCTTTATTTAAGGTAACCTCTATCATTAGCTGTGTATAGGAATCAATGAAAAGAATAACATGGTTTTTAACTCTAATGCATAGTCAGTTGTTAAAGCATATTTCAGCCCACCCTACTAACACCAAAATGCTTTTGGATCGTATACATAAGTCGCGTCCTAACAGTGCATACGTGATGGAGTCCTTCGATGTTACCGCCTAGAGTGTCGATTGACTCCTCCGTACAAGCCGTCATTTAACTTCTTTTGCTACACAAAGAAACCATAAAGATGCATAGCCTCACGATTCAACATATTAATGGCCCTCTTAAAGCAGTGCCTAAACTGCTAAAGGCTCTGATGGTCGAGGAAATACTAATCACAAATTGTGTCAGTGAGACAGTAGTTGGCACGAAGACTTGCTATTGAATTTATGTCAAAGGCGGAACCACTAGTAACCGATCTACATTAAGAAGTGGCACCGAGAGCCAAGTAATAAGAACGCACTTTTCAATCACCTCTCCTTCCATCTCAGACCCAAAAAAGGCTCTTCGTACGCTGGAAGATGGCACAAGGAGTAATCCTAGAAATTTGTGGGGCAAATACCCATTTCCAGTGGCTGCGTAACTGTGGCTCATCGAGAAAGGTGTAGAGGAAAAGGACGCATCCAGACGATAATTATAGCGAGAATAAGATCCCGCTTATCCCTTCTTTTTCCGACGAACTATGTGCGCCTACAAAACGTCGCTTAGAAAACGCTTGGTCTAACGGATTAGGTAGCAGTAATTGGAATGCCAAACAAGCTCAGACTCCAGCTGATGCGTAACCGCCTATATGACCTTCTGTGGACAACGACGAATTGCATAATATGACCTAACGGTAGAAACGTTATTGCATAAGTTTGAGTTCAGTTTATCTGATCTCTTGTGAAGCGAACGAACATGAACATATTAGGCAAACGAGTAGATCACTCTACATCCGCATAAAGGAACACCTAGTTAGTAAATTTAAAGTCTAACCAAATGCTCCACTAAGGACACAATGGACGCGAAGACATAGCTGGTAAGATTTTGAAGTAGAGGTTACGATCGTAGCCGGGAATAGAAAACTTAAGCGACCAAAACTCTCGAAGCAATCCGGATAAATTGTAAGAATCCGAAAAAGGAACTACAGGGAAGAATGCATCGTAATCACACGTGATCACACACAGTACTTAAAACTGACATTTTAATGTGAGTGGCGCTCTATCCATCAATGTGAACTCTCCACGTGAAATACTCAATGGTAGACTTATAGAAAATGGTGAGTATGCGGACAAGCTTCTTTTTTTCCGTGCGACTGGAATCTTGGCCCTGTTTTCTTTTTATATTTTCGTTGAAAAGGTGTTGCCTGGGCACGTTGCAGTCAACTTAACTCTTCCAAGTTCAAGAAAGCGAAATCCGCCTAAACGTAAGATTCTGTGAGTAAAGAGCATAATAACAGCCTCGCATCTGCTCACAAAGAATGTAGTGAATTATCTGATCAATGTACGAGTTAATAGAAAGTCTATTATAAGAAATTGTTTCTTTCATTTCACAAACAACCTGGTCCATTGGGCTGCAGAAGGAAACTATGAAACACACCGGTTTTACTAAAAAAAATTAATGGTGGTATTATTTGTATTTTGTTGTGAAAGAAACGAACAGTTGTCACACTGTATTCCACACTGAAAAAAAGTGAATCGAACCGATGCCGTTTTAATCCATGAAATCACAAGAAAGAGGAACCTACGCAGGGTATAGCGCTCAAGTGAATGAAGAGGTTTAGAAGCAAGATGATAAGGTGTTCAAGTGGAGATAATGGCACTATGCAGAACAGGAGTTTGTAGAGACTTCGACAAGCTAGAAGTACATAAGAATAGGCGTGAAGATGAAGCAAAGATTAGGACGCTACTACAGAAATCCAAATTGCTGCTACACAAACCGTTACAGCAAGAAAATCCTCAAAATGAACTCAAAGCGAACAAGTTTACATAACAAACAGTAGGTGTTTCTTTATTATTTATTTATGAGCTAGCTGACTTTTCGGTGGATTTCGACTTTTTCAAATGAATTTGACTGCAATCTGCTCAACTAAACACTTGCATAACCAAACAGGGAAACTGCTAAATTATGATCTCAATCGCATTAAAGAAAAAATAGCTTCTTTGCACACTCACCGCCTTCTACGAGTTTTCCACTAAACCAAAATCTTCAGCTGAATGTTCCACGTGGAGACCAATCACACAGGGTTCACACGGAAGCGTATTGTGCCTCTCACATTAAAATATCAGTCTTAAATACTGTGTGAGATCACGCGTGATTACGAGACATTCGCTTTGCGGTTCATCTTCGGACGTTTTTCGATGTGCTCTTACGACGTGGCTTTTTGACCCAATTTTTAATGTAGCCGTTCTTGATTAGGTAGATTTGAACGAAATGAAAGCCAGTTTTTTTTCGGTTTCTCACGGGTGGATTGTATATACTCTGACTGTTCTTTCAATAACTCGTTTTATTTGACTATCTCCTCTTGTGTGGAGCAGGTGAGAAAACAATTTTATATGCCTACAGTAGAGTAGCGGGCAGTGATCGGTTTATGGTGCTCTCACCTTAGACATAAAGACATGCCAAGACTTTGTGCCAGTGGTATGGCGCATTCCTGAGGTATTGATCAACGTTGAGAAGTTCATCTTTTATTTTAACGTCGATAGCTTCATCATGTTCGCGATGTTAATACTCGCGTTAAGTAGACGATCCAGAATGGGTGATCGTAAAGTTGAATGGAACGTGTTCTAACAGCTGGTTATGTAGTAAGGCTACAAACCTCGTTATTCTATGTGTTTGCCAGTCTACACAACTAATGATAGGCTTATCCTTTAACAACGATAGATCAGTAGACACATGATCATTACTGGATACTAACTTATTAGTTTCGATGAGCAAGTATAAGACGGTACATATTAATACATCAATTTTGAATTTAACGGGAACTGATGGTTTTGCCATTTTGACCTATTCGCGCTTCAATTTCCAGTGTTGACCGTTGAATTTCTTCTCAGACGATCTGCAATAAAGGTAAGCATTCTCGAATTGCTTTTTTGTTACCTCAACGTCTCACTAGTGAACAATTACTACAAAGTATGCACCCTTATCACTAACGGACAGTTAATGTTTTCTAACTTTCTCTGCCTTCGCATTTACCTCATGCCACATTTTTGCACTTCTATGAGGTTGGAGCGATATCTCTTCACAAAAAATTGACTAAGGACCTTGAAAGTTTCGTTTGTAGATATCCGAAACTTGGTGTCGGCTCTATTGTTAAGGCCTCATTGTCTAATGAAAAGTTGAGAAAATGGCGGTTGTGGTAGTGCCCCACTTTTTGTTGTTCGCTCATATTTGGCGCTTCAACTCTAACTTTGTTGAGGAGTCTATCTTGAAGTTCTGGCTACGTGAGGTCCTACGCAAGCATACCTTAGAAGTGGATTTAGATGGTGAGAAATTTGGGCTCAATTATAATATCGAGCGGGAACAGTCGAGTAGAGCCATGCCTTCTAACACAGTAGCTCTTAAATTTTCTGTCATGTTATTTATCCTACTGTGATTTGTTTCACCTTTGTTTACGGTGTTACGGTTGGTGTTGTTTACGGTTTAGCCCAAAAAGTCTTGGAAATCTTTCGGTAAAGGTGTTTCAACATTAGATCTAATAGAGTTGCAAAAAACACTGACCCACACACCAATTTCCTCCAAAGCCTGTCTCCCAAATGCTAAGCACAACGGTGTTCCTTCGTCGCGTACTTCCTCAACTTGATGAAAATCTGGTTTTCTTTCCTTTTTAAACAGGCGTGTAATAATCGTATTCCGATGTACCTTGCTCGGTGAGTATACACTGGTAATCCGGATACATTGTCTAGTTGTCTCCGTTTCATTGAATCCGGAACGACTTGGTGTTGTAAGCAGCGGCGGAGAAAGTGTATTATCTGCCGAGGTAAGGCGATCATTCGGCCTAGTGACAGTACTTCTTTTACAAGTCGGAAATATGCTGCGTCTCGTAGGAATTTCCACGATCGATTTTTTAATCTCGGCATTGATCAAATAAGCCGCTATTTTGATATTGAGCAAACACGAGGTGTTACTTTATTACTTATTGTTATTACGTTAAAGCTAACGTTTCTGCGGATTTCGCCTTCTTTAGGGCCTGAAAGGGTCAAGTTGATTGCAATATACCCAGAAAATACTTTTTGTAATTAAATGCAGAAGATACTAATCTAAGATTTCAGTCATATTGAGAACCAAATAGCTAATTTTCACTCTCAGTGCTTTCTATAAGGTGATTCATTTTCGAATTTTTGGAATTTCTCCGGAAAGCTTCGTGACTTTTGTGCGCTGAGGTTGCGACTCCTCTGCCAAGATGGTAACTTCCATTTCAAAATCTTCCTCGCTGTCCCTGTGCCTCTTCTGCACGTCTAGTGGAGGTTTTGGTCTAATTTTGAGAATCCGACATTAAGAATAAACCGAACATATCGTGCAACCACACGAGGGCAAACTTTTTTCTCAGTGAAATGTGTTCATCTGAGAACGAAACTCATCACTTCCATGTGGAGGCGGAACAGGTAGCTACTGTTCACTTGGTGATAGAGACGTACAGAAAGAAATCATGAGTTTGTGCATAAATGAATTTAATTTCAAAGAAATTCTGCAATTCTTCTTCATTGGAATTAACCACGGAATGAGATGGTCCGTAAATAATGAATCGTAACCAGTGAAGTTTTAAGAAGATCGATAAGCGGTTCAATTTTCTCCTTGAGAATGAAAGCAATGAAGAACAAGGCCAATCAGATAATTTTGAGAAGTTTATGATCTCAAAAGGAGGAGAAAACGTTAAAACATTTCAAGACGACAAACGTTTCGCAAGTGTTCAAATGAAAAAAGGATAGCACAAAAAAATGAGAGATAAAGGGATGAAAAAAGAAAACGTCTATTTTAGGGTCATTTTTGAATGGAAACAAAAGATTTCTTAGAAATCGGCCATAACAGAGGAGCTGCCTTTGTTACTACGTCTTCGAGGCGAATATAACAATGAAACACTGATTTTTTGATGCGTGAAGAACCCACATCGAAAGATTCAATTCAAGAAAACGAGCCACTTTCTGGATTGATCAACTTCGCAGTCTTCCTTTTAATTTCACACTTCGACTTCTATTTAAGCAGGATTACCGATAAAGGATAAAAAGGATAGCCCCTCCCGTTTACCAATCCTTATGAGATGCGCCACACATTCGACTTCATCAAGCATCGTTGGAGGTGATTGAATGCATATCTAGCTTTACAATGACTCGCAATGGCTCACCGATGCATTGAGCTAATGCTGCAGTCCTCACAAGTCTGGTACCAATTTGCCGACCCCGGAGGGATGGAAGGTTTGGTGAGCCTTGGGCGCGGGGATCAACCACATGTGAATTGCAGGGCGCCCCCGACCAATACGCCACACACACTATTTGGGCCACCTATGTCATATAGTAAATATCTATTACAACTACTACACAATAAGGATTATGCACTCATAAAGCCGATGATAGACGGAAATGCACATTGTAGGACGGTCAATACCTCTTAAAAAATACTAAGAAATTTGAGATTATGTGTGCAAGGAGAAATGAGACGAAGCAAATCACCATCTATTTCCCTTGTACAACACGAACGGATCCTTGTGTCCAAACGCTTACAAAACGACAGTTGACAAGGTTTTCTCTCTGTTGCATTCCGATGCTCCACGATTCAGCACCACAGAGCAATTTCCATCCAATTGGTCTCGACGCAACATGCCACAAGTCGCTAGGTGGCGGACGGATAGGGAGTTGCTGGGGGACCGGAAGCGACTTTATGCTTCTCTGAGACCCGACCCTGGTGGATCTACGAACTCCCTGTTTCTTCTGTGTAAAAATTAAAGCATACCTTTTGGGTTTACGAAGATATTTCAACGCTTTCGTGCAGGGGTGCGTTCTTGTTTATGATGATTATATTCTACCACTCAATTCTTCTAGGATTCTGCAATTAAGTGACTGGAAAGCACATGGAAGTAGGTTGGCAGTAGCCTTCAAGGAGTAGTGTTTTTATCCATGAGAGATTGGCAAGCTACCTGTAACCATGTTCAGTCTCCGCGTTTAGAGCCCAGGGAGCTATGTGTGAGTATCAGATGCTAAACACTGTAAAAAAAATGGTTCTCATAACCCTGTTTCCGAAAGGGCCTCGGATACCGTAATGCTTGGTTGGATGAGTAAGGAGTAGAAGCTAAGGCTTCAAAACCCTTCTGGGTTGCCCAGATCTTCGGAGAACTGAGGTGACGATCTATACCTACAATGCACTGACGATAACTTTCAGTTGAACCTTCCATAGAGGACCTGTTCATGCAGTCAAGAGAGATAAGGTAGGATGTCATTGAAATAATGAGGAAAAGAAGACAGAGCTTTTCAATACATCCTGCGATGCCGGAGAAGAACGGTTTCTCAGAGGTTACGAAAATAGCGGAGTTGGTGGCGTCGTCGCTTTCGTCAACACTCGTTTGTCAAAGAGCATCGATCCATTTGAATAGCTTCCAACAGAAATCGCATGTTTGAAATTTACATCAACAGTAGTTGCGACAATTTCCGTCATCTAAGCACTGACATCAAACTATGACAAAGATGAAGTCGAAGTTGTTCTATATGGAAGCGAAACCGTAATACAAGGAAGACCATGCATTCTGTAAGGTCACCATTGGAGATTTTAACGGTACCCAGAAAAACGTCTGAAGAACGTCACGTTGGGATCGCGATTCTGTATTAGTCTGCGATTCACTCAGTTTATTTGCCTGCCCATGGAAAGATGTCGTTCTTGATAACATCAACGAGGAATACGATTAATTCGTGAATTCGTCGTTTTCTTTCTCAGCAATCGCGAGGTTGTTAAACAGCTTGTTTCTGTATGTGTTATTGAAGTGTTTGACCTAGTAAGTTGCGTATTAGTGTACCGTTCCAGGCTCTGAAGAAGGCGATTCTGTCAAAACGTCAGCTACGATTGTGTTGTATGTCTGTTATGGTATGGAAGTAAACGTATGCTGTTTAACAACCTCGCCAGTGCTGAAAGAGAAAACGAAGAATTCATAATTCAATGCCGAGGTTAATAGAAAGTCGATCCTGGATACGATTGATTCACTTAACATCTTCATTTCAGCGCTGTGGAAATAGATATTTCAGGAGTAGTCACCAAGGAACGTCTGTCACTTGGAATACTCAAACTGATGCGTCAACGATGAATCCTACAAGCAACCGCCAACTCATGTCCGAACTTGGAAAACAATGCAGGCAGGCGACAAAAGTAGCTTAAAGAAAGAAGAGCGGCAGTTATGGTCAATGCTGATGAGGCTAAGAAAAGCGTTCGAAAAGTACACGAAACTTTGCCAATTGCGAAACCGAGATGGTTTCTTACAAATTGATCTTTTTTAGCTTTCCATTACATTAACTATGATGTAACCAAATCCAAAAGCTTCCATTAACTATGCTTCATTATGGTACTCTCCATTGGGAAACTCCCACGTCCAGCGTTGAGGGCGGAGCTTCTGGAATTTCCAGTTGCCATGGATGGTCTTGGTCGTCATAATAAACTCAGATAGCCGCTCACCGTGTTCGTTCCATTCTAATGAGAGAATCCCAATGTGACGCTCTTCAGCCGTTCTCCCACGGATCTCCCTCATATGAGGGATCTCGAGCCGGTTAGTAGTGTGACTACGTGGTGCGTCCCAAGGTGGCAGATACGAGGTTAATCTCGTAGCACAAGCGTCCTTTGCTTCCCTGAGACGCTGATGGATCCAGGGGATGGAATCCCTGTTTTTGTTGTGCCGATTAGACACATACTTTTTGTATTTGCTAGGGGTACTCATGCATGCTTATGTAGGCGCGTTCTCACTTATGCGAATTGTATTCTACAAGTCAATTCTGCTAAAAGCCTGCAAAAAAGTTACAGGGAAGTATATGGGAGGCCGTTAGGAGTCGCTTTCAACAAAAAAGCTCCATGTCCACTCTGGAAGAGCCTGGAAAGCTACACGTAAGTATACCCAGCCCCCACCTTCGGAGCCCAGCAAGCTTTACGTGAGTATCAAAGTGCTAAACACAGTAAAAAAAAAGAGCTTTATTCTCCTGACCCCGAAGGAACCCCAATTTTGCAGCGTTGGGTAGAACGAGTACAGAAAGGCTGCTAAAATATCAGGGCCAATGGAAACTGCCTGGATCACGAAGAACTATGGTGAAGATCTGTACCTAAAATGCACGTACACTTGCACCCGAGTCCTCGATAGAAGACTTGCTCATGCATGCAAGAATGATAGGGTACGACGTCATCGTCCTAGCCGAGACGAGACGGCGCCACCCATTCAACGCTGTCTATGACACTGGAGAAGAACTGTTCCTGGGAGCATGAGACAGTAGAGGAGTAGGCGGCGTCGGTGTTCTCGTCAACATGAGTTGGTACATGAACATTGATTCATTCGAACAGCTAACAACTCAAATCGGACGTCTACGACTAAAACGATGTGGATTAATAACGGCTTTCACAACCTTCGTCGTTTATGAGCTGACATCAAACTATGATGAAGAAGAAGTCGAAGCGTTCTACATGGACTTGTAGAAGTTCTACAGAGAAGACCATACATTCTTCAAGGTCGTCTTAGGGTGGTTGAGTGGGTGGGTATCGTCTTAGGGTGGGTGGGAGGGCATTGGAGATCAACATTATTTCTAAGATCAACATCAGGCCAGATCAACATCAACAATCAGAAGTCAAAGACATCGTCTAAACCTTGGAAAATAAGGTGGGACAGGCACACAATGCGCATGAACGACTATCGATGAGCAGGTAGCGGTAGCGACTGTATTCATCGGGATATCAAACGTACAGCAAAAGTAGTGTCATACACTCGATGGTCAGAGTTCTTCACGAATCTAAAAGTTTAATATGATTCTTAACGAGTTTCTTAAGCGAGTAAAACCCACTACGGTCCTCTTGTACGCGACAAGATTCATCAGAAGTATATTGGCACACCCTCCAACCACTCGATGATCGGTGGTACGACAGGTGATACAGTAGAGGTGATTCCGATGCCTTTGATAACTATCTTGATAAGCCAATAAAACAGCTTAAGTGGGAAACGAAGATCTTCTTCTGGTCTAGATGAGAAGGCTTAAAGTTCTTACGAGATACTATACAAGTTGTAATCGATAAAAGTATTTAGTCTTTGGTGGTGTAGAAGAAAGATTTGCTCAACGAAAGTAAGATTTCATGCTGTTTTTCGAAACTGATGTTACGTGTGCTTGCTAGCAGTGCTAAAGTCGGTATTTCCTACAAAATTGGTAAAATGTGTAATTTCCCAGAAGTGACATATATCTAGTAGTGTGTGCGAACATGGATAGAAACAATGTAGAAAATTCGATAGACACCTTTGAGAAGGTTGACCGTAATGATTGTATGTATTCTTGTGTATCGACATTTACACCATGTGATTAAATAGACAACACATATTTAAAGCAGAAACCAGAAGCATGACCAATCGAGCGCTTTTGTTGTTCTATGCACACATTTTCCTACCTCATTCCTGCTTACTCTTACGAAAGATGGCTGGATAAATCCATTCGCAATAGGCGATGGCAAAATCCTTTCTTCTTGTGCTGCTGAAAGAAATTCAATCAATATTCACTGCAAGGCACAACTTTTTACTTGCTGTTATTCTCATTTCATTCATCTCTTAAAAGGTTTTATTCACATAGGGAAATGGAATGAGAAAGCAAGAGTACTTAGTGAATGCATTAGGCCACAATGCTAGGTCTGTTTATCATAGCTGAGTTACCCTCTTATAGAGTACTCCGATGTCCAGCGAAGGTTAGAACTCCTGAATGTCCGTTCAACCCTGTGGAGTAAGAAACTTCCATCTGAAGTCACCGCGTATAGTCACATTACGCTTTAGAAACCTTCGACAAATTACCCTTGATCATTTTCTCAACGAGCAGTGAAAATAAGAAGACATCTAGTAAAAGTGTTGCACTATTTTTCATTCGCTAGTGAATCGAGCCTATTGTTCAGCTGAGAAAAGCTTGAAACTGTGCTGACGCCTGTCTGAAACACGCGGATTATTCGTCAAAAAATGATAAAGCCATGAGGCTAGTTAATAGGCGATGCACAACAAGAAGCGTTTACCTTTGGAATAAGGCTTGTGTGAAAATCCATTTTCATTGGGACTACAAATCTAGAAAAATCAAGCGTCTTCTCAGAAAGGGAGCTGCCGTATAGCATTGCTTCTCTGCTTAGTTACCCTAGTAACGAACCGTATATGAATAAGTCCTTTCAATGCGTAAATTAAGTAAACAACGGTGAGAATTTTTCCTCTCAAATCGAATAGCCGTTGAGTTAGTTTAGACAGTTAGGCATTAATTTGTCGTCAGCAAGAGCTGTGCCATGATGCAATAACAGCTTCGTAGGACTAGACAGCCTTTCAATGAGATTGATGTGACATTTTCCAAAACGTATTCAAAACATTTTTATTTTTTTTATGGATCTGGTTTTTCGCCAGTTATAGGATTTGTGGAGTTCATTGCTCAAAATACTTGCGGAGAATTTCTTCGTGCTACTGCTCAAGGTATTTGGACGCAGGTAAATGCTTTCTGTGAGTAACAGTGGATGTATACAGGAATGCTTCGTGAATATTTGATTGCATAGTATTAGAAAATTACAATGTAAAGATTTTATGGCATAAAGTTAACTCTCTGGTAACAAGTAAGTTATGCACGAAGTTAACGTTTTAGGTGAAGACCATTGATTGCATACGAGAAGCGTAACTTCTATTCAAGAGCTGTTCATTAAATGTAAAAATATTTGTCGCAAGGATTGAAAGTGTGGGTTGTACATATAAAAGAGTAAACTGGCAATTTTGAATGCTTCAGGTCACAGAATAGTGGGTTTTGAAGACAGCGTTGCGAAGGACTAAAAGAGTACAAATGGAGAGGTGATTTCGATGAAGGACACTGAGTGGAACCACATCGATGATCACGTACTCTAGGGTGGCCAGCCTTTCTCAGACGCAGTTAATAATTCTACAAACTGGTTTTCATTTAACCGCGGTATGAATCACTGTACTTTCTTTCAAAGTTAACCGAATAGAACTTCTATAACAACCTTGTGTAGGCTGAACAATCAAAAGGAATACAGCAGCTAATAATTTTGTCAATTTCGAGCAATAAAATTATATCTACACAAGTCTTCCCAATGTTTACCATCTTTCATCCTTGGGAAGTGTTTCTTAAATTTCGTGTTCTAATTTATAAAATACAGCTGGTTTGACAAGTAAAACTCACCTGAGAAAGAGTTTTTCGTAAAATATTAAACGCAAGCAATAGTACTCTTCTTTCCGTTCCTGATATATTTGCCTGCGCCCTATGCGCTGTGCAATGAATACATAAATTATGACAATAGAAGCTCTGTGCGTCAAAATAAACTACCGAAAGCAAAATGTATGGTGTGCACTCCTGTTGATCACTTTGAGCTTCCACCTGCAATTTTGCACATTGTGAATGGGTCCGTTACGACTTCATGAAGATTCTTTATTTCATTTTTATCTTACATAACCTGTCTTGAGATCAAGTGCACGGATCTGGCGACTTACCTTCAAGTCACATTCTCTTCGGATTCATTGTTTTTGAAGGTTTTAGGACACTTGGGGCGTGGATTCGGATTCTGCTTCGAACTCATCGCATTATATGTTTATGCATTCTTACAAACTACCTTTGTTTTGCTAAGGCGAGGTTGGTACCAGCTGTACTTGATGTTGTTGTTACTGTGGTTCAATGGCTGACGTTTCGTCTATTTTGCTCCGTTCAGAGCAGTTTTTTTTTGCGTGTGGGTCCAACCGTGTGTTCCACACGTGGCAAGTGAAACCGTCGAGACATCAACAATATGCCAACCTTGCGTCTGCTCAGGAAGGGCACCTCGTAAGAATATGTTTACAGCTCTCGATTATTAATGCCGAAGTTTACATAAAGTCGATCTTTTGAGTCATTTCGCGTTATTTCGGTGTTTGCTTGCAAATTTTGACTTTCTCATGGATATCGTAGAATGCTGGTAGACCTGATTCTCACTGCGGTCTCGCGGATAGCCAAGCTAAGGCGTTCCCACGTGGACTGGACAAGAGCATGGGTTAGGGGTCGAACGAACACGTTGCCTCCTGATGCGCTGTATCATTGGCCATTACGCTACTCCATTCTCCAATTTACAACATTAGCAGACGAAAACTGAAGAATTTTATATTTCCTTTTGTTTTAATTAAAATAGAAATAATTTGCTCTCTTTGCTCGAAAGATGTGAAGAAGCCGAATTCGTTTGATTTCAAATGAAATTTAACGTCAGCTTTAGTAGTTTTTAAATATGCTAGATATTTAGCGTTTTCAAATTACTTAGAGGCTGCTTCTCTCAGAACTACGAACTAATTATTCAACAAAAGTCTGGTTTTAGTGTTTACGAAATAGGGGAAAACATAAAGATTTTTTTCTGCGAATGCGATGAAAGAGTCTGCTTATGGGACGAGTAGAAGGCAGAAAGATGTAACAGAAGGTTAAGGGAACTGGCAGCGTGGAAAATATTTTGAATACTCATAGTGAACTTACTTTGTATTAAATAACGCATGTAATTGGACGGAAGGAGGATCGCGCACAGAACTTGTGAAAACAGAGGCGCACACAGTAGCAGCCGTTGCCAAAATCCGTGCCCTTGCATTGGCTAAACGGTTTTTTTTTATTGGTGAGACCAATTACTTTATGTGAGCGAACATGACAAGTAGCACACAGAAGACACGCATGCAGTGCTTCATCCATTCATATAACTTTCGTGCACAGGAGATCACTAAGATTTGTTATTGCAAGTTAGATTAGATCGAAACAATTCAGGTAGGGGCAAATAATACTTCATGTACTACAAATATCACATTTAATTACACAAGTTTATTTACGGATCTTCAATTGATCACTGCAAGGTTGTGGTGTTCGCAGTTGTGATATACAGCCGTGGGTTCATCCCACACAGCGCTACCAAGTTTGGAAAATACTGCGGAAATTCTATTGAAATCACAGATAAGAGAAAGTTAACGCCAGTGATTATAACCATGTTAGACAAAGAGGTGGCGCTCTTCTGAACTATAATGGCAGACAGATTTATATGAGAAAAACTCAACTGTTCGAGGTGCGGTTACGTAGTTAATCTAGGAAAAAAATTCTGGAAACAAACAACCTTAATCATTCATAGAAGCCCTAGTATTAAGTTGTTCCGATTTCGACACGATAAACTCGTAAATTAATCAAGAATTTATGTATCCAGCCATAGGTGTAGCGCATTCTAGTTTGAGTGTAGAACGATACTATGAACCTCTTGATGTTATAAAAGCTCTGATTAGAAATCTGCAACGAAAGTGCGAATGCGTACATTCTTGAAGTCTTGATTTATATCAAAATTTGACGCTTTGCTACTAAGTCTTCATCAAAAGAGTAGTTAGTAGTAGTTAGTTAACAAATAGTACAGTGTAAACTCTTGTCGAATATCTACACTTGGATACTTGGACGATCCATCTTCACGAGTTGTGCGGACCCTAGCACACATGCCATTCTTTCCTTTCTCTCGCAATCGTAACCCATGGTGGTGGTCTTGTTCGATCATGACAACGCGTGCGGGTCTCAAGCCGTGATCTGTAAAACAAATGCAGCTGCTAGTACAGCGGATTAACTTTGGTTACGATCACGTCTGCCCAACTTGTAGGTGGCTTACCTAGGCAACGCCTGTTTTCTCGAGGAGGCGACGCTACACTCCTCGCCCATCTGCCATCTGTTCTTCTCATTATTTGACCTGACCACCTGTGTTTCGCCTTCGATTTATAGTCACCAAAACCCCCAAAATGAGAAAAATTTCGAAGACCAGATCTTCGCATTCCGACTAGATATCAGGAATGCCGGTTATATTTTATATGAGTAGTGTTGAATATTCTTGACGTGGTTCAAGTATCAGCCTTCGCCTCTGCCTCATAGGGAGTGCTCGGGGGACTGTTGAGTTGAAATGGTTAGCGTGGATTTTCGGGTCTTTCAGTTGCTTGGTGGCTTTTTTTAAAAGGCTGAAATGCAGCTCTCCTTAAACTGCTCTCTTTCTTCTGTCTAATCCCGTGGTGGTCTCTTTAATTAGAGAACCATCCATTTCGATCTGTTGGTCTTTCGTTCACGGGTTTCCATGAACGAGGTCTTCTTCCAATTTATACGTCGTCCGATTTCTCTTCCCACTTCGTTGGGCTCATTAATCCTCGTCTTCTCTTCGCTGGTAATTCTTGAAAAGATGAAGACGACGCCGGCGTAAGGAAGGTTTGATAGGAATTTTCCACCAATGCCTTTGTCATCTCAATCTAGTGATTTCATTATCCACTGTAGTGCGCCGCTAAATACCTTGGTGATGTTACATCGCTTTGTCGAACCCTTTTTCGTATGGATGTGATAGATGGTTGATAAAAAACCTGTGTTTTCACAGTGGAGTTTCGATAATAATCGAAAGAGTTCTAATGTCGGACAAGTCCACCTCCTGGTCAACGAGCTCTAAGCGGATTGCACTGGTATCTACACTGTCAAACGCTATTTCGTAGTCGACAAAAGCTAAGACTAGGAGCATGTGATATTCCCAACAAAAATCAATAATCATAGGCACAGTGTGGATGTGGTCCATGCCGCAATATTCCGGTCTAAAACCGGCTTGTTCCACTGGTTGCACATCATCCATTGTCTTTGAAATGTGCAACAGGATAATCTTCGTGAAGAACATGTAGACAGACACACTCAACAAGCGTATGGAACTGTAGTTACGAAGATTCCTTCGGTCACCTTTCTTAGGCCGGACGACCGTACATGACGTCCTCCACTGTCGGATTTTTCCCTTTTGAAGGTAGGTTGTGATATAGCCTGCCAAAGTATGTGTTAGCTGTAACTTCTAACTCTGAGAAAGTCGGTAGTGATATTATAGTGCCCCTGTGCCTCTTTTCATGTTTTCTATCGCAACTCCGACGGAAGAATTCCATGTGGTTTTTCTCCATCATGATTTTAGGGCTGTTATGGAAATTGTAGAGAGGAAAACGTTGGTTTAAGATTTTTCCTACATCAATTCCATATCATGGAAAAAAATTTTAAAAATCCCATCTTGGTTCATCAGGGCTGACGGGGAAACATTGTAATCACACAAGTCCTGACGGCATTTTTTATATTAGTTCTTTTCCGTGCTGCTTCCAGTGGTTTCTTTTGTCTGGACCCATGTAGATCTTCACGGAAAATTTTTCTGCTACTAACATTTGTCACCAGTCGTGTTAATCATGTTGCACTGGGATCAAGCTTCAGTTTCCTTCTCTTCTCGAGCAACTACTTAGTAGTGATGGAGATGCGATCCGATCTTCTTGCTTTGGGGACTAAACCGAGTTCGGCACAGCTCTTCATGCCTTTGACATGCAGCTCATAGTCTTCCGTCAGGTCTTTCTTAGTCTGCCAGTCACATTTAGATAAGATTTTATTCAAAATGTTCTTCTCATGTACAACTAGACTCTGCTTTCGTGGTCGATGACATTAATTCCTTTCCAGCTTATGGCTGAATCGAATCATTGCACGAAGAAGGCGGTGATCCAGACTAGTGCAAAATGACGAGATTACAGACGTGTCAAGTAGGCACCATCTCCTGTTTGTCAGAGTATGGTTGATCTCGCATGAGTCGCGCAGTTAGGACATTCGCATGTTCAGTGTCAGTATTTTTCTTAAGGAAAAACGAGTTTTCATGGGATACAGGTGCTGCAGACAAGAGTCGTGCGAGATGGTTTCCATTCTCATTTCTTTCTCCTAGCACAAATTTCCGATCTTGTATTCGCTCTCATTGGCCTTTCCTACTCCGGCGTTGAAGTTTGCGATAACAAATTTATAAAACGCTTAATTATTGCCGACACATTTTTCAAGTGATAACAGAACGCACCCAGTTCGTACTCATCAGTTGCATTGGTCGGTGAGGAGCAATTGTTATTTCTGAGCTTCTGACGCATCAGTTGAAGACGGAGGAGAAAACGCGAGCGGGAGGGTCTCGTATGAGTCGAGTCGGCGAGATGGATAATGGACGGGTGGACGATAAAACATACACCACTGACATTTCGTCACGGGACCTTTTCTCCGAGAACAACAAGGGCCCCGTTGTTTATCTGGTGTATATCAGTCTTCCTGATTTGTTTTCTTGTTTTGCGATAGCGTGGAATTTGATGCGATTTGCGGCTTCAGGAAGGGCGTAAAAATCGGCGTCTGTGGAGAGCTTTCTAGCACTTTTCGATTAAGGAACAATCACCATGGCGTTTCATGCATGTATACATCAGCTCCGGTTCTAGTAACGCCCTGCGCAACCCCAGATTTTGTGGCCTCTCACCGGTCGTCTCACCACTTGACGTCATAGACGGAAGCACCCTGCGTGTGGAGTCCTGAGGTTGGCCTGTTGCTGGTTAAGCAATTTAGTCCCTTCTGGTGTCCTGACTTAATCTTACGCGGCGTATCCAGGTCTTCACCACGATATGGAACCGAGGAAAGTCATAATTCCACTTAACTATGTTTAATCACATATTTTTACTTATGCGAAGGCCTTCTTTTAGAAAGGTCGAGCATTACTCCTATCCAGTGCAACCATTTCCTATAACCATGAGGAAATTCGACAAACAATTGCACACCAGTGTTTCTTTGGCTGTTAACCATCTATCGCATGATTGCGCTAGAGATTTGTGCTCAAAACCAGGTGTGATTATGCCTCGGATTTTCTTGATTTTTTCATCGGTTTAAGAATTTTTAACCTTAAATCCTTCTTCTTTCGTTTTCTCTTAATTTCATCTTTAGTGTCACCAGATTTCTGTGATTTTTAGTGAGCGGTAACAAAGACACCTTTTGATGACTTTTGTCGCGACTTTCTTTCAGCACGTACTCACCGCCTTACTGCTTTCGGTCTTAGATTGGTTTTCTGGTATTTTTTCACAATACTTAACCTCTGAAATAAAGCTTTTCACAGCATGAAAGTGGCTTCAGATTTTTTCCTCCAAATCACAAATGCGAGCACCAATCAATTGCGTTTGAAAATGTGAAATACTGCAGCGTAATGTCCTTCAATCGCCGACCATAACGAATTTCTCTTTATAGCAACACATTTTGTCAAGTCGTTTTTGAGTACTGACAGTGACAGTTCTCGAATAAGACCGACGGCGCAAGTTTTTCAACACTTGCAGGAACATCTGCCATCGGCTAACAAATTACATCCCATTAAGCTTCTCACTTTATTGCATATTTATGTTCTCAGATCTCTGAAACAGGCATTCGCTGACTCTTATGAATTGGAATTGTTTAACCGCACTAAGAATATGCTTCGCCTAGGAAAGCGGCGATGAACAGCATAGCGTGACACTTGACTGCAGTCTTAAGTGCAGTACAGTCGGCTTAAATTCATTTTAAGCTTAGCTGAGCAAGCGTTGTAGTAGGTGTGTTGCTATACATAGTACTTCGACTCTTGGTAGCTCCTTATATATCTAAACTCACAAGAAAAATACACACATTTATTAACACACTTCCTGGAGTGGATCTGCTAAGATTTCGTTTGCTAGGATTAGGATGGTACAAAAGCCATAGAGACTCTTACAGAAGTCGCCACCTACTTTGCTTCACAGTTGAGCTAACTTCTCGTCGAACGCGCTAATAAGGCTTCTTGATAAGAAAATGTTGTTTTCGGAGACCGAAATTTATGGAGGTTTCAGCATAAGAAAAGCCAAACCACTAGTTAACACCACTTGTAAAATTTTATTAAGCTATTTCTGTCCAGTATATTGACTTCCTTTTTGTTAATAAGTGTATTCTCTGCAGATCATTGTAATTTCAGCGATTTCGACCAGACTAATTTTGATCGAATTCGATTTGCTCTTGGTTGTAGATAGTCTGTCGAAAGTTGAATGCTAATAACTGCTTGTCTTCAACTTCGAAAACTCATATGGATTCATAGGAAGGGCTCCTTGTTGACGCTGCTCTCGAATGGTTTATACTTATCACCAGTGTTAAAAATTTATTCCAGAAACAGTAGACAAGTTAATAGATGCAGAAGATATTGCTCGGGATGTGTTGTGGCTTTCATGTTCTTCAAGTTGTTAACCGAACATTGTCACCAGTTGTGGTACACAATAGAGGGGTACAGAAGCTTTTGTTGTCTTCGCTCGAGTCATTGCGGAATTAGCGGAACTGCATATGGCAGATAATACATACAACTTAATGTAAAAGGAGAGGGTAGCCACGCTTAACTCGCGTAATAAAACCGTCGCTAAGCCCTCCTTAATTGGTTACAAACCTCGAGTGGCCCTTTTTCCGTTTTAGGTTGCTATACAACCTTCGAAGAAATAATTTCATCGCAGAAACAATCACTCAGCAAAAGCAACATTTCTGCGTCTCATGTATAAAGATTATAAATGAAATAATGCTAACGATGTCTTTTGAATTTTAAAACGAGACATTTTTTGCACAATTATACAGAGAGCACAATATTAACTTTTTTTTTGTTTACTGCCTAGTACAATTTTTAAGGGGAGGTATTATGCCAAATCAACCACAATGATGCTGAGATATCTGCAAAACCCCGGACGGCAAGTGTTTGCGGTGGGGATTACCCTTTCCGGGGGCTAACATAATCCCTTGCCATGAAAACTGACGTAGGCAGCAAAAAAAAGTTAACATTGTGATTTCGACTGCACTCTCAGCTTAACCGGGTTCAATGCCGGTGTGGGGTGACCAGATCAGTCTCTATGAAAGGTAATCGCCTTTGCAGGCAGAAAACTACCTGGGAGAAAGGCGAAACGAAATATGCACATGGTGTGGTGGCAAAGGCGTTATTCCCTGAAAAAGGTAAACGTTTTCGATTTCCACCACAAACACTTGTAACCCGGAGCCTTGCAAATATCTCGGCATCATTGTGGCATACAGAGATTATTTGAGACGGTATACAGAGCTTTTAGACCCAGCAACCTGGTAATAAGGTTTGCGGTGGCATTAAAAATATTACCGCCAATTGCTCGCCGCCTTACCTCTAATTGGGTTTTTTTCTGGGTGATGCCATTGGTGCATAGCGAAAGATTCAACACCCAGAAAGGTCTCTTATAGTGAGAAGTAGTTTAGTGTTTTCATGCGAAAGCAAACCTAAGAAGATACCACTTGCTGGAATCACCGTTTTCCTCACAACAGTCTAGTGTCGAGGTGACAAATCTCCCTCGATTCAAATGCTTTGACGACCACATTTTCGATGAAGTGGAGAAATCATTTCACAGCTATCTCGAACTGCAGGCTAAGAGGATTCTATTGACTAGCGAAATATTAGTCGAATAGAAACTTTTTAGTAGCCTGTGCTCGTATTTTGCATGAACCACGGATTATCCAAGATTCAGGAAAGCAAAACAAAGTATTAAAGCGCCAGTCCGCGTTTGTCGTGAGAACCTCAGCATTTCTTTTCATCCAGTTCGTTTTCCTGCACTCTTCATCCAGGATGAGGGCGCATATCGGTTCAGCTGCGACTTGAAGATTTTCCATCTTTCCTTACATGTTGCATGATGGTCGAACCAGAGTTTCGACAGATTTTCCAGATAACAGTGGCATAGCGCTTTCGGATATTCATTACAAGCACCCACCGAGGGTTCTGCATAGGAAGGACGTTTGTTGTCTTTCGAATTGGCTTCTTACAGACCGACGGCAACTCCTACAATTCGTCGACAGATCAACCGAGAATAAGACATCAGACCTACTAAACATATGGACATCAGTAGTTGAACACAAGTATTGTCAACGATGCTATGTTGGTTGTGCCCATGGCAGATTTTTCAACCTTCGTGGCAATTTACTACAGCGGTAGTTTTTTGATTTTTATCCACTAAAAAAGATGTATGAATTTGATAAAATATAGTGGAATATGTTCTATCAATGAAGGTAGAAAAATGATTTTAAACGTGGGTTTCTTCCCAAGTTACTTTGCTGTCACCGGTGTTTGTTCGAATTAGGATCTTCCTACTTCTGTTCAAAAAGCTGAAACCATAACATTTGCCTTGGCACCTTAGAAAAGAAAAGAGTAGATTCTGAATTGATCAATTGTATTTTTTATTTTGCTTTCGCAAAACATGCCTCTTTAAGGGGTCATTCCTACATTGAACTACTCTATTACGTTTTCTAAAAGTCATCAAAACGCGTTTTCATTCTAGTCTAATCTACTGACTAGTGAAAGGAGAACTCATTAGCAGTTGGTAGAGAAACTAGTGGAATCGCTCAATCTTATATGGTAATGCTGAAGACAATTCTACCGCAAATGAAATCCCATCGAAACTGGCAAAAAATATAAGCACTAGTTTATACAGATTTTAATGACAATCGTTTTGAATTGAGGTATAAATCTATCAAAACGTACTACGTATAACCTAGCCCATGTCGGATGTCGCTGCAAGAACCCTCCGGATTATTTAACATACACGATAAAGGTGTAAAATATTCAAAGCATGAACATACTTGAGAAGTGGGAAGCAAAATAAGCAGTAAGTTAAAAACGGAACGATGAAAATAAAACGCGCTATCTGTGTAGTTTTGTGACAGAGTTCATTCAATTAAATTCATGATCAGATATGGCTGCTTCCGAGAACCAGCACTGCAAAACCTAGCAAGAGTACGGCTGTGAAGTACAGATGATTCAATTAAAATCATGATCAGATATGGCTGCTTACCAGCTTCAACACTGTAGAACCCACCAAGACTACGGCTGTGTAGTACGAGAGTAGGTAATTTATTGCATCGAAAGTCTTGAAATCGCAGGAATAACAACTAATCATTGTGTTTCTCTATCGCCTTTCTTCAAATCATACTATGCCTTGCGTGAGTGCTTAATACAAAAGTTTAGTTCACATTATGACAGCTGATAGTTTATAGCCGAAAAGCCAATTTTTAACAGCAGCTTTCGTTGCCAATGCAATCCCGATACATCATTCCGGGCGCAAAACGCGGTGGTAGGGAGTGTCTCCCGTGAAACTCTTATAAAGTGTTCTGCGCAACTCTTAAATGTATAGTCTGCAAGCATTCTTTTGTTTTCATAACCGCAAAAAGATAGGAGTGATCTATGTCTCTTTCAAGTTGCAAACTGTGTTACATGCTAGTTGGTCAGCGCTTATCATGAGTGAACCACTGAATCTCAAATGCGAATAGATTTTGTTCTCTTAATTTCATTTTTTATTGTGATACCAGTCCAGTGAAGTTACCCTAGCAAACCTTTCTCTACGTGTCACCATTCATCCCACCATTCATTTAGTAGTGGTCAACAATCTACAGCATGCATGGCTGAATGCCAATCCGAGTAATCCGGTGGCTAGACAAGAATAATGGACACGGATTAACGAAAATCACCTTTCATGGAGGGTGCAAATCCATGATGCAAGAAGTAGTAATGAAGTGTTATAGAAGTTCAACGCTAAACGATATCATTGTCAAGCTGCTGGGCTATGTCCATTTCTTTGGCGTACTCATCGGAACAATGCGGAGTTACTAGGCAATGCTTCTAATTTTCAGGACGTTACCACATTTCCAAGAGAACTACTAACTATTGTTCTTGATTGATGGTGCTTTTGAAAGATATGCATTGGATTCAAGGAGGTTATCACTATAGAAGGTTTCAGCACTAAACATATTAGCCAGGCAGAAATAACATGAACTTTCTCAACTCGGAATTCCTCGATAATTTCTCCCATTGTTTGGGTACTAGTATCTTTTAAATATAAAGTGACCACTCATAGGAAGAGATTCTAGTAAACCTGTATATTCTGTTTTTACGCCATATTTGTCAAGAAATTGAAGAAAAACAGAACCCGAAAAAATTTATTGATATGGCTAGTGGCCATCGTAATGACAAATGGAAAAGGGTTTTCATGCCGTGATTTTTTCGGTTGGATGCAATGGCTTGCACGAGCTGAGCAGCTGGAATGAGGAGTACAGGAAATGCTCGACATCGTGTCTAGCTTTACGATTCCTCCTGTCTTAACATTCATGTTCGAATTATGCTCGTTATATAGGAAGAATAAAAGATCATTCAGCATTATCGAACGCAGGGTAATGCCAAAAGCAATCCCTATCACATTTTTGAGGAGCGTAATCCAAAATTCAAATCTACGTGAACAGTCAAAATCCAATGGTGGCATCGTGCACGCAAAAACATCGAAAATAAGGTGGGCCGAACACGTCATGCTTCTGAACGACAGCCGGTGAACAAGAGCCGTTAGCGAAGAAACCTATCGGGATGTCGAATCCACAGCAGAGTGACCATGGACCCGATGGTAAGAGTTTTTTACGAAAGTCGTAGATGAAAGATGTGGTGTTAAGCTAGTCCTTAAATAAATAAAACACACTAGGCTACTTTTGTATGCTCCAGTGACTCAAGTGATCAACATGAAGACAGGTTACACAGGTTATTTAGTAACAAATATAAAGCAATTTAATAGCAATGGGCAATCAGCTTAAGAATTACCAGCACTTAATAGTAATAATAATGATGATTTTATTACTTATTACACGACCAGACATCGCATGCATCACATTGTACGGTGCTACCACTTCTTGCATTCGACTCATATCAGCGCATCCACTATCGATGAAGGTCTGCAAACATTTTTGCTCATGAGTTTGGCTGCTCCCGTAGATTTCCGTCTTCGCTACGAATGTCGTTGAACGGTGGTCGAGGCCTAGCACAACCGGCTTACAGCGTTCTCATTTGAACTGGAGAGAGACTGAACAATTCACAGACAATTCTGTAAAAAATTTCCCGACTTTGAAAGAATCAGAATGCTAGAACACGAGTATGGTTGAATCAAAGCCTCGTTAGGCTTGATCGTGGACGCAATTAAAAAGGTAGGTATCACTGTGATACACCCTCCCAGTATTACAACAGGAACAAAATAGATAGTCATTTTTAACACATTAATTGTTCTTATCATTGTTATCAAATATTGCTAATATAGATATGAAGTGATACAGGTGATAAAAGGATAAAGAGTAAAGCTCTCGGCGTTGATCAATCCCTGAGGGATGCGCCATGCCTTCGACCTCATTAAGTACCGTTGGAGGTGATTGAATGCATATCTGGCCTTTACAATGACTTGCGGTGGCCTGCCGATGTACAGTGCTGCTATCCTCGCAGACAAGTCTGGTTCTTCACGTAGCGATTCTCAGGACCGACTTTCTGTTAACCTCGACATTGATTGATAACTCGATGTTTTTTTTTAATAAGCAGACACGACGTTATTATTATAGAATTTATTAGGATACAATAGCTAACGTTTCGGCAGTCGGACAAGTCTGGTACAAATTTGCCGACCCTGAGGGATGGAAAGCATGGTGATCCATGGGCGCATGGGCGCGCGCCTCCAAGCACTGCGACACACACACCCTTACACCTTATATACAGGTGATACCTGGAGCAAACTTCGATTTTGAGAAATCAAAATAAACGGTAATAATGCGAAAATTTTGGTTATATGTGCCTTTCTCATTTTGCTGAAGAACGTGCTATCAGTTACAACACTAACGTTCCACATGTTCCAACCACTAACGTAGCAGGCGTCGTCTTTTTGCGTTACAGGATTTCTGTTGTGGATCTGATGAGCGTATCAGTAGACATGAATGTGTAGAAATGTGAACTATGATAAGGATATCTGTAATGTAGCATATGGTGACGTGTCTGCAATGCAACTGTTGATGCTTAGTCGAAGAAACTCTGCTGAAGAAAGTTTTCGTTTGTTTTCAGTTTCGGTCTGGGTATTACTGAATATGTCGTCCACAGTCCCGCAATTCCCTTCGCATTAAACCGAAGTGAGTGACTAAATTTTGTGGGTGTACTTGCTATCGACTGAGCACAAGCTCCACTTGCAGATCTGCAATAAGATGAACAAAGAATAACATAGTGGAGGTCTTTTATTGCTATTGTTTGAGAATAGGCTACATTGCTAAGTATCGCGAGCACTGCAAGTTTCACTACTATTCCTTTTCACCACGACTATCTTATGAATACAATAAGTTTCTTTCTAGGTAGAAATTTCTTTTTTATGCTGCTTATATTGATGACGAGAAGTTCAACTACTTCAAAGTGTTCGGAAGAGCACATGTGCAAGCTGCAAATAAGCCGGCTTCCACACTGTAAAATGCTCATTAAAGTGTATGTAATCCTGTACTTTACTATATTTTCAGATAGCGCAGTGGTAGTGATGCCGATCGTTAGTTCAGCCATACCCTAAACGGCCCACGAAGCCACGTGGTGCCGGCGTGTCGGCCTAGGGAATTTGGCACCAGAATGGTCTGGGATTGCCTTGTTCTTTGGAAACCAGGAGAGTTCGTGAATGCTGTCATGAAAATCTGGAAACGCCAGTGCACTCCTACGGCTCCGACGGAGAATCGACTCGACTAGTATTTAGGAAAACTCGAAGGACCAATATCTTAAGGAGGAGTTCTAACCGCACACAAATACTAAGACCTTCATGGATGATGGACTCGAAGAGACCAATCGAATAGAAGTGCTGGTACCAGCAGGGCGCATGATGATGTGTCCATTAAATATTAAATAATATTAACATTGTAGTAGTTGTATATTTAGACGAATAAAAATAAGGCAGTTTTTAATAAAGTGTATTCCATGATAGCTGCTTATAGTTTAAATTTTGGTTTGATCAAACATTTTTGATCAACATTGAAGAGGGCGACGAGGGCGCCGAAAGGTGGCCGAATAAAGTCTTTCTAAGCTGGGGTTAGCTCATCAAAGGAAAAAGCACAAGTTGATCAGTCATACGTAAGCCAAAGAAAAATCAGTCTTTATAACATCATTAAATCAAAAGTTTTTTTGTTTTTCAATTTTTACCCAGCAGAACGGTCGTGCTAGAAATGCCTATTTCGTGATAATTTTTCACCTTCGAGCAACGAGAGAACAAGACAACATTGATGAATGGCACAGCTTATGAGTTATGAAGCTCGAAGTATTTAAACCATACAACTAAATTCGTTATGTAAATGTAATTTTGAAGCTGCCGTTGCAAGAAGCCAAACTATTCTATTTATTCTATTAGCCCTCAGTGACGTAGTAGTTTTTGCGCATAAATAAAATACGTTGATTCCTAATTCTTTGCACAGTGAAAGAAAACTAGTACAAAGTAAGAAAGAGGAAGAGAGAAAGAAAGAAAAGCATTGATAAATAATGAATATCAGTGAGTACAAAACACTGTTTAAAAAGGAACGGTTTAGAGAAATCTGAAGCAGTGATTGAAATACCACTGAATACTCCAAGATGCCTGCTAGTTCGTAGCAGTCTTTATGATCCTATATGCATGAGCAAAACTTGCGTGATATGCCCTAACGGTACCAACGGTGATTGCATGAGTTTGGGTAAAGTGTACTTGATCTCTTGTGAAGCGATAGGGACGAGTACACTTGCGAAGCTGGTAGACCACTTTGCATCCGTATAGGAAAACAACTAATCACTAAAGTTAAAGTTAAATCACATGCTCCACTAAACACTTACAGCGAGCAGAGACATAACGAAGAAGGTTTTGAAGCAGAACCTACTACCTTCACACAAAAGTTCAAAATAATAGGTCGTAAGCCTCTGTAGTTTTTTGGGTCTATTCCAAAAATCGAAAAATGAACCGCAAGGAGGAGTGCCTTCTAATGAAGCCTAATCTAGCATCATATCTAAGGCTGATTTTTTGCCCTAAACTAGACATAATCCTCGTCCAAGTTAGACTCTGTGCAACAGGTCTCCACTAGATAACTGAAGGACTTACAAAGAACAAAATAGTGAGTGTTAAAAAAGCTATTTAGCACGTGAAAAAATTTGCGTATTAAATTTTATTTGCCGAGGTTATAAAAGTGCTTGGCTGAGTAGATTTTTGTAATACCCAGTACCAGTCCTACGAAAGCTCGAAAATTCGTTGTCCATCTAATCAAGCATGCTGAATGTTATGAAGTGCTGCGTGAAAAAATAGTACTAAAATGAGGAATGGAAGCCAGGGATGTGCACTTGCTACGGCCGCACTTATGAATTTGTCTATTGAACATCGGAGAATCATGTAAGCCGTTTGGCGCTGCCTACTGCTATTTCACAGTTGAATGCTTGTGTTCCGGAAACCATCCATCCGTCAATGTCAGGAATTGATGGGGAAATGCTGAGAAGAGAAATTGCTGCGAGTGCTAGTCCCGCGGACATTTCGACTTGATGGTCTTCATTGGGTATTCTAACCTGATTGGAAGTGTCGTCGTGGTGCTCATCAGTGAGGTATCGACTTACATCGCTTTATCTACTATCAGTACTCGGTGAGTGGAGATTAAACAGTAGTGATTACTGCTATCCAAGGTGACGAGAAATTCGTCACATCTGTATAGAGAATTATCAATAGGCCCTAACGTTGGCAGTCAAAGTCGAGTTCGTAAGAACCATCCCCTCGATTATTTGTAATAAAGCTTATTCAGGAACGTTTATGCAAAAAATAATAAGGGACCGTGATAATTTCACAGAGGGCGCATAAAGTCTCTATATACTTTGGAAGAAATTCGCCTCAGTTCCTCAAGCAAGATGATCGGTTCGCATCTCTATCACTACTAAGGGTTGCTCGAAAAGAGAAGGAAAATAAAGCTTGTTTCTACTGCAACATGTTTAACATGGGTAGTATTAAATGCCAGCTGCAAAAGAGCTTTGCAGAAAGACCTACAACGGCACAAGTAGAAGAAAGTACTGGAAGCAGCAGAGAAAAGAAGCAGTCTGTAAAAATGCCGTCGAGATTTGTATGATTATAATGATCCGCTGTCAGCATCGATGAACGAATATGGGATCGTCAAAACTCCCCGCCATGATGTGGAATTAATAGCGGAAACGTTCAACAACAACCTTTTCCGTTCCACAATTCCCGTCTAAGGTCCTAAATCTCCGCTGGAGAAAAACCACCTGGAAATATTCCGTCGGAGGTTTGAGTTGCGATAGAAAGCATGAAAAGAGGCACTGCTCCAGGTCCAGACAATGTCACCGCCGATTTATCTAGGACTGGAGGCCTTAATTTACATATGCTGCTCGCAAATCTTATGATAGCCTACCTTCAAAAGGAAAAAATTCCAGACCAGTGGAGGACGTCGCGCACGGTCATCCTGCCCGAGAAGGAAAACCGAAGGTATCTTCGGAACTATCGCCCCATATGCTTGTTGAGTGTTCTCCACAAGCTCTTCACGAAGGTTATCCTCTCGCGCATATCAATGATTTGATAAGGCGCAACTAATCGCCCGAGTAGGATTACGAAAAGGATTTTGCTGCATGCACCAAATTCAAATTGCGTCCAGTGTCATCGTAGTTTTGTCGGCAGTGCCACCTACCTCTAGTCCTAACCTTTGTTGACTATGAAAAAGTGTCGAAACGAAGGCAATCCAATCAGAGCTTGTCGACCAAGGAGTGGAGACATCCTACATAAGGACTTCGTTTGACAATGATCAGAACTGCACTACGAAAATACAGCTTTTCCATCGACCTCTTACCATGCCCACTGGAAAAGGGGTTCGATAGCATAGCACAATATCACCAATGCTGTTTAGTGCGGCACTGCAGTGGATAATGAAGTCACTCGATGTGGGCGAGAAAAGCATACGAATCTATGGAATATTCCTATAAAACCTTTATTTCGCCGATGACATCGTCATCTTTTCGAAAAGTATGAGCGAAGCAGAAACGGTTACAAACGAGCCCAACGAAGTGGGAAAAGGCCAAACTACGCATAAATCTGAAGAAGACCCAGCTCAAGAAAAACATATGATGCGAAAGCGAAAAAAATTAATTGGATGGCTCTCTCATTGCAGAACCCACCTCGTACGTATACCTTGGGCGATCAATGAACATGGAAAGCAGCATGAAGGAAGAACTAGATAGAAGAAGGAGAGCAGCTTGGGCCGCATTCGGGCCTCTCAAAGAAGCCACCAGCCACCAACTGAAGAACCCGAAAGCCCGCGCTCATCTCTTCGATTCTATGGTCCTCCCAGCGCTCTGTAATGCTGCAGAGACGTGGGCTGTTACTTCAACTACGTTAAGAATGCTTCGCACTACTCACAGAGGGCTTGAGCGAGGTCTTCTGAAATATAACCGGCACTCTCAATATCCAGCCGGAATGCAAAGCTCTGACATTCGAAATCTGTCACATTTCTTAGATCCACGAGAACATACATCGATAGCGAAACAGATGGACCGGTTACATAATGAGAAGAACAGACGACAGATGGACGAAAAGAGCAGAAGAGTGGACTCCAAAAGAATGCAAACGTCCTCTAGGACGACCACCTACACGTTGGGCGGACGTGTTCGTAAACATAATCAGCTGTACCCACAGTTGCAGTTGTTTTACAGATCACGGTGTGAGGCTCGCACGCGCAACCATGCTCGAACAAGTCCACCACCGTGCACTACGATTGCAAGAGAAAGGAGCGAATGGCATATGTGCTGGGGTCCGCACAGTTCCTGAGGACGAACCGTCCAAGCATCCAAGTAAGCATACTTTGGAATGAACGCGATAGACGTTCAAAGTCACAGCAAGTAGTATTGCTATGCCTAAGCAGCATGTGATAAAATAAAAGTGCTATTGTTCTCAAAACAAAGAAAAATCGCGAAAGCCTGTTCATCGAAAAAGAAGGGAACAATTGTAAAGTGGTGATCTTTTTCTATGGATGCGAGAAATTGTGCTGACTTCATAATGAGATGTAGAAGCGAAGGGCTAAAATTGTTATTTGTTCAGGCGCACGGCGCTGGCGCAATTCCATAGATAATGTTGAGCACTTGCTTTAATTCGAAGAGCGAAGTCAGATTAATGAAGTAAACTGAAATGAGTAACGACAGAACTGCAATAAAGAAGGCAAAATTAATTCGCTGACCGACACTTGTCGTGTTAGGCAGCCATATCCAACACAAATGCCAACATTTAGAACATTTAGGGTAAACATACTAGAGAAACGAAATGTTGGTTATTTAGAATTAGTTTCTATATAATGCGCAACATCATCATTTCCTAATTTTCATGGTTGGCTGTCTCGTGTATGTTACTGTTATACTCGGAAAGTACTTCTTTGGCAGAATGCGTTGAAGATGTTCACTTAAAGCCACCACATTTTTTAATAGTGATAGGAAAGTCGTCTCTAAGATGGGAGAAGAGTTATTTTTTAGCCCAAACGCTGAGTACCAACAAATACTATTAAGTTGCTTCCATAGCCTTAATTCCTGGCGGACGATTCTTATTGAGTGTCAATAGACATCTGGTAGTAAGCAAACCTTTGGCGAATTTCCACAAAATGATAGGAAGAAAGCCATCCATTTTTTGCCGTTGCAACTTATTGCTTAGTTCAATAATATGGCTGTAGACTGAATGTTCTGGAGTGGTTCAGATAAAGAGGGAGAGACGGAAGAGATTCAACAGTTTCAAGGTGAATGCGGGGCTTAATTTTGCCTTGATATTCTAAACAATTCATACGCCTTTTTAAAACATAAACCAACTCAGCGAAAATTCGACAAAGGAAAAGGCTTTCTCTCAGTCGAGAATAACACAACTCGCAAAATATATGACAATGTCACCACATCGTTCCTCATTAAGGTCTTCGAGTAGGACAGGTGTAGCGCGATGGTGTCCAGCTTCATACGCGAAAGAACCTGGGTTTATTGTAGGATAATGTAGCCTTCCACACCTTTGTAGCTGGCGAATCGGAATCAGACTTGTCTGGGAAGTCGCTCCAATCCACAAGACCTAGAGACACGAACCCATACGAGACTCCTAAGATCTTCGTGGACTATAGATTCGTGTAGAATGGATCGAATGGAGGACATAGTAGGATTTTAAGAACATATATGAAGATGAGCCATGTGTTAAAAAATATAGTCCTAAAACATGCTTTTACATGAGGAATACCAGTATTCTCCCGGAATCGACGCCGTTACAAACGTGGTTGAACAAATCTTCTTTTATTTTCTTTGCACTTATATATTTACATAAGTAGATGATCCGCTTTTAGATGTCAAACGGCACTCATACAAGTCCCCGTTTCGTTTCGTTGTAAAGCAATCGTCAATCACGTAGGTGGCCATGGGTATCGGGTATAGTTTTGGCTGGCATTTCAGGACAACCTCACTTCTAATTCATTAATCACTGACTCTTATGAATTGGCGGAGGGTCTGCTGATTAGCAATTAGAGTTCTTTCGAATGGAATCTCTTCTTACGCTCTGTTAATCGAGTGATCAACAATGATATAACAGGTCAAATCTACTATAAAGGATGAAAGGATAAAACTCTCGGCGTTGATCAATCTCTGAGGGAGGCACCATGCATTCGATTTCATTAAGCATCGTTGGAGGTGAATGGATGCATACCTTGCCTTTACAATGCGGTGGATTACCGATGTATCGAGCAAGTGCTGTCATCCTTCGAGGCAAATCTGGTTCGTCACGTAGCGATTCCCAGGACCGACTTTCTGTTAACCTCGACATTGATTGATAATTCGATGTTTTTTTAATAAGCAGACACAACGTTGTTATTATAGAATTTATTAGGATATAATAGCTGACGTTTCGGCGGTTTCGCCTTTACTAAAAGCATACACTAAGAGGGCACTTATAACAAATACGTTCTGAATCGCCACCAGCGTGTGCACAGGTGGAGAGCAGAGGGAAGAATCCTCGAAACTGGCGCGCCAAATAGCCATTTCAAATGGTTACGAAACTGTAGCTTCTCTGCAGGAGCATTGAGAAAAAACCATTCCCCAATGCAATAATTTTAGGAAAAACAAGGCTCCGTTCTTCTTGCCCTTCGTTTCAAACGAAATAAGTGCAACCATAAAACGTGGCTTAATAAAAATAAAGGCCGGCCTAGAGAATTCCGTAAGAGTAATAGATATACCATCAGACACTCTAAGACGCCGGCTAGTTCGCAACCGCTGATATGACCGCCTATGTACAACGGAAAAATGCATAATTTGCCCTAACGGTAGAGACCGTGATTGCATAACCTCGGGTACAGCCTTTCTGATCTCTTGTAAAGCGTGCAGGGACGAATACGTTGGCGAAGTGGGTGCACCGCTATGCTTCCGCATAAGAGGGCACCTCGTCGGTAAATCTAAATTATAACAAAACACTCCACTTGGCGCATAGGATGCAGGAACAGAACGGAAAAGATTTTGAAGTAGGAGTCTCTATCCTCACGAAAGAATCGAAAACATCAGCGCGTAAAACTCTTGAAGCGCTCTGGATCATTCCAAAAAATCATAAATGAACTGCAAATGAAGAGGAGTGCCTTGTCATGACCTGACACCATACCTCAGGTTGATCCAATGAACTAACACAGGCTCAATCCACGCTCATGTATGAATGTTTTGGCTGAGTAGACTACATCTCAATTTGACCTTTCCAGGCTCTGAAGAAAGCCAAACCGCCGAAACTTCAGCTATTGTATCCTAATAAATTCTATAATAGCAACCTCGTGTCTACTTAATGAAGGGAAACATTAAATCTGGTACCAGTTTGCCAATGCCGGAGAGATGGAAGGCTTGGTAGGCCTGGGGCGCAGAGATCGATCCCACGAGCAATCTAGGGCGCCGATCACTGCGCTACACGCACCCTTACAAACCTCCTTTACATCCTCTCGTGAGCGAAATTTTGGAATGGCAGTGATATGTGTGAAGGAGTTTCTTAAGCCTCAACACGAGGCGCACAAGACGTTAATGGCTTTCTCGAAAGCATGTGGTAAACTTCGTGTAACACCTAGTGATACTTTTGCATATGAGCGAGGAGAGTAATTGAAACTAGTGTTGGCTGCCATTCTTCTATCCACAGCCGGTTGCTTCAAATTCATAGCTGTTTTAAAAAGTTAATGTTCACGTTCTTGGCAAAGTTTAGTGAAGAGTATCTCCTATTTCTGACTTTCCGTTGGTGTCATGAGATTTTGTTCAGCTTATTCCATCAAGTTCACAGTTAAAGCTTGTGAACCTTGAATTGGTGCCTAGCAAACATGGTTTTCGGTAGAACAATGCATTGTAGCAGAACTGAAGTTTTTGGTGCATTTCTTCGAAATTATGGACATACTTCTGTACAGTAACCGTTTCAGCCGGATTAAGTAAGCTGTGATGAACCAAGCCACTTGTAGACCATTAAATTGCCGGTATGACCTTTCTTTGAGCAGTGTCGAGGAGCTTCATCGCAGTCTAGCCAATGAGCTGATCATGTTGGTTTTGTTAGAGAATCCAATTTTCGTTTTAGGTCGTAATAGGTCGAGAAATACGTACTATAGTTAGGCAGAGGGAGGCATGATGATAACTCAAAGCGACGATTTCTTCAATTCGATGTTTTCTTCAATAAGCTGGCACGAGGCTGGTATTACAGAATTTATTAGGATAGAGTAGAGTCTTCGCCCATATATTACTCTGTGCGGCTGCTATCCACCAATTAATTGAAATACTTACAAAGAATAAACGGCCCTGAAGAAGGCCAACCACCGAAACGTTGGCTACTGTATCCTAATAAATGTTAAAATACCAACCTCGTGTCTGCTCATGGGAGAAAACACCGAATTATCAATCAATGCCGAGGTTAATAGAAAGTCGGATTTAGAAATTTTTTCGATTGCCATTAAATTACACGGATCTACCTCAAACGAGGGATCTGGAGCCGGTTAGTCGCGAGGCTACGTGGCGCGTTCCCAGGTGGCGAATAGGGGGTTAATCGCGGAATAAAAGTGACCTTTGGTTCCCTGAGACGCAGGTGGATCCGGGGATGGACTCCATGTTTCTGCTGCGCCGATTTGGCACATACTTTCTGTATTTGCTAGGCGTATTCATGCATGCGTGTGTGGGTGCGTTCTCGCTTAATGCGGATCGTATTCTACGAGTCATTTCGGCCAAAAGGCCTGTGGAAAGATTGGTCTTCGACTAAATCTCAAGAAAACGATGTCCATGAAGAACGGATTGGTTTCGTTTGCCCCATTCACGCTCCTCAACGGTACAAGTATCTCCGAAGGCTCCAGTTATGTCTATCTAGGTCGGGAAATCAATATGATGAACGACCTAGCTCCTGAGCTGAGCAGAAGGAAACAAGCGGCTTGGAAAGCTTTCAAGAGCATCGAGGATGTAGTGAGGAAAACAAAAAAACACCCGATTCCGCGCCCACCTTGTCGACCCGGCGCTACTTCCTGCCCTAGTGTATGCGTCAGAAACCTGGTCGCTGTGTAAGTAGGATGAAAGATCACTCAGCGTTATCGAACGCGCAGTCGAAAGAACGAGCAAAACCCATTGGGCTACTCTTGCACGCTACAGGGAAAAGTGGCGTCCGCTCGAGTCGCTCGACGACTAACAGGGCTGCAGGTGACAGGTGACAGGTGAATGAATTCGAACTGTATTCGTTTATCGAAAGTCTTAGGTTTTCCGATGCTCTTTGAATGTTCCAAAACAGTCGAGATCCTTACATCGAGTTTTCTGTCAGGTTCTCGAGATGTTGTGCATGTCTTTGGTTGCACGGAAGTCTTAATTCAACGTCACGGAAACTGAAAAGACGACGATCATTTTGAGTGTTTTTCGGATCCAATCCATTGCATATTTTTGGACTATTCGATGGACGCTGGATATAGTAAACGAAAAGTTTCCCTTGCTGTACAAAAGTAGATGGTGAGCAGACCCCTAAATTTGTATTTCCCTCATTATCTTTCACATGTAACCAAAAATTGTGGATAAACGTCGACAAACTCCCATACTGATTTTGATTTACACTGGTATGGAATTTTTGGCACCTTTGGCTTAACATTGTGATAATGAAAATTAGAAGAAACCCAGTCGCTGTTGCATGGGAGTGATCAATAGCGACAGTGTGTTCGCCGTCTATTGAATCTAGTTCCTAGCATTTTCAACAAAACAGCATCTATTCGTTAACTTTTGCTCGCCAAAATGTCACCTGTGGCGCACAGCACTCCATCAGTCTTTCTTTATATGGAACAATCAGTCTGGTAGCACGTACACGTGTTCTGGTGTATGGAATGAGCGCTCTCAAAACATATTTCTTACTCATCGAAAACTTCCTGCTATGGTCATTGTGGGAGATGCGGATGCATTGAACGATCGCGAACTTGAAGTGTTGTCGAATTGGTGAGATTCACCTACAAAACCATCAATCATAAAATTGCTAGCGTCAAAGCTATCCAACGGTATCCATTTTTTAAAAACATATTAAAGGTGTTATACATTTTCTACCAAATTCTCCATTCCTGCTGTATTCGATAATAAATTATCCATGGCGGCTAGTTCTCAACGCCTTCCTGTGCGGTTAGGCTACAGTTACAATTACTTGGTCCAGATCTACCGATGTTGTTATGGAGCCGAACTGTTGGAGTGTTTGAACGGTCTCGCATGTAGCTCTCAGTTACCTGGACCTAGGTTCTTGGATCTTTTAACTATATAGTTTCTGCAGAATCAGTCCACATTTTAGAAGTGTACGTGATTTTTAGTTTTTTTTAGCCTTCTATACACAAACAGGTAACCTTGCAACTTGCCGTATTTTTCTGACTACACAAAGAAATGCGAAACTTTACACCCGTTATCAGTTAAAGAACGCTCATCGAGCGCCCATTTTCATGTGCACTGCACCTTATTCAGCACAGAAATGATCATGTGATATGAGACAAGCGAAGGCTAACATTAGCGTAGTGTTGGAAGTGAACATGGTTTCAAAAGGCGTTTTAATTCATTCAAAACAAGTAAATTACCCAGGGAGAAGTACAGCGAAGAGGATAATAATATGATATCACTGTGATAATTTGACTCCAAAATAGGCGCTTCATATGGGTATTTCGATTTGCCGATAAACGAAGGGAATTCCCCCCAATGTTTATCGAATTCCGCATCGCGGCAGTTCAGTAGACGTTCGCGGCTGATTAACTCCTCCCATTGTACTCCACTCTATATAACGTGCAATAGAACGTCACCGATCACAGTGGAAAGGCAACATTACTATTCTCCTTTATGGATAGTTTTGCTGCTGTAATATGCTAATCTTCCTCAACAGGAGACTGTCGCTTCCTACTTCGTACTCCTTGCATTCTGCCAATCTGAAGCCAGGTGATAATTGGATGGCTTCATTTCATTGTCACCCATTCTTTGAGGATTATCATGTTCATCGGTTTTACAGAGTTTACGTGGTTCTATCACAACATCCTTCCATTTTTCTCGTGTGACTGGATATCTACTTCTGTAATCTGCTTTGGAGTTTGCGAATTAACGATCCGCGTCACCTGTGCCTATTTTGCCAAATAAGCTAAAGTTAGTGTCTCTTTAATTCTAATATGATTATCATGCAAATTATTTAAATCAGTTAAATTTGGGCTGTTGTTGATTTCTTCACTCTCAGTGGATGAACAGAAAGCTAGTAGTTGATTATTCGAAAATGTTTTCGAAAAAAAAAACTATGAATTGTGGACGATAAAAGGAGGCATTCTTCCGTAGTTAGTAGTTAGTAACTTGCTTCATTGCTCACTATTCTTCGATATATCAACAGTTGACTACCACTGATGCCTCATTTTTGCTACGTTAGCAACTTTTATGCTTGACAACAACAGGACAAATGTGAACGAATAGAAGACAGGTGAAGTCGGTCGTCCATGACGTTGGCATTTTCCGAGGTTTATGACGAAAACACGACCGATCGATAAACTAGTTGGTGGTTCACATCGACAACATCGGTTGGAAGATGTGTCGTCGTTTGGCCAGAGAGCGTATAAAAATCTATTGACATCGCTATCTGGTTAACGAAAACAGACAACAATTAGTTTTAAAGCTCTGATTAGTTCAGTAATTTATTTAGAGTACAGTATCACCGTATGGAAAAGTCAAACAAACAGGAAGAAGTATAGCGTTCAAATTTGACTCATTCAGATGTCTTCAATTCCGTTCACGAGCAACACTTTTCATACAGTGCAGCACAGAAGATCAATTGAAAAGAACCAAGTACGTTATATCTGCCGTCCCTTAGAAGTTTGTTTGTAGTGCCGTTGGTACTATTACTATTACCATTAACGTTAATTAGTACTGCTTATTGTTATTATTATTATTGTTATTATTATTATCAATATTATTATCGTTATCAATTGTTACTTGTTGTTGTCACTAATCAGTGATTATTCTTGCCATTATCATTATTACTGGTTGCATAGCTAAGAAATTATATGCCCCACCAGCCGTTAACTGAAGAGGGTTCACAAACCACGGCTCTATTGTAAGAATAAGGATAAATCTGCCGGCGTTGATCAATATCTGACGGATGCACCATGCATTCGACTTTATTAAGTATCGTTGGAGGTGATTGAATGCATATCTGGCCTTTACAATGACTCGCGATCGCCTACCGATGTACCGAAACAGCGCTGCCATCCTCCCAAACATGTCTGGTGCCAATTTTCCGACCCCGGAGGGATGGAAGGCTTGGTGAGTCATGGGTGCAGGGACTGATTTCACGTGTGTTGGAAGGCGCCTCCTACCACTGCGCCACACGCTCTCTGGCTCTGGCTTCAAGAGAAATTGATCATTTAATAATGTAGAAATGTATATGAAGGAAACCTCATCATTTATAAAGCTTTTTTTTATGAAATTGATGGCATCTTCTTTAACTTCTAGTATCGCATTTTCGAAGGTTATATCGACATGCCGTCAGGGCACCTTAAAAAGGAATGTATCATCACTCTAGTTTGAGGCACCGATATTCCATTTCGTCATCATGTGAATCCTATAAAGTTTGTTCCGGATGCGATTAAGCCCAAGAACTTGTCATAAATAATGCTTCACACACTGGAATGCAAGGTATGATATAGGGCTCGCAAAGCATTAAGTGCATGTGAAACATTAGCAAATAATTCGGTTGTCCACAATTACACCATGTTCGCTTTACTAGTGATATCGTTCTTATAATATCATACACTAGCCAGGTGGAATGAATGCTAGACAAGTTCTGGAACGCTGGTGGAGAGCTCGATCTTCGATTGAAATCTCACAAAAGCGATGTTCTTGAGGAACGAATTTGTTTCTGTTGTCCCATTGATGCTCAATGAATGAATGCTTGTAAATATTATAGCTATATGTACCTGCATCGACAACATGAAGCAGTGCAAGGCAGCTTCAGAGCTAGGTAGGCAAAGAGCATAAGAAGCACTTAACGGCATTGAGGAAGTAGTGAAGTGAAGGAAAAGCAGTGAACTCCATGCTCATCTTTCGACTCAATAACATCCTCGTTTAATGTACGTGTCGAAAGCGTGGTCGTTACAGAAACGAAATGGAAGACCTCTCAGCGTTGTCGAAATCACAGTCGAGAAGGCAAAGTTGGGCTATAATTTTTTACGAAAACCCTAGAAGAAAGAATGACGCTTTAAAGCGAATTCCTAGAGCGAGCACATTCCACTGCGCCACTCTCGCCACACGGAAGAATAAAGACTTTACTGCACCCCCTCGAGTCCTTGGATGATCGGTTGAGTGGCAGGTGATACAGGTGATATGTGATATTGCAAACATATAGGCTATGTTATACTCACTATTCATAGCATTTTGAATACCTAGCGCAAATGCGACCGAACAAGGTTTCCAGGTATAGAAATAAGACCGTTCTGCTAATCGCTTTTGCTGCTTCACCAAAGCTTCTGACTCAACTGAAAAGGTGGACATCACAATGGCTTTGATCGCTATACAATTTTCACTTTAGTTTTAATATAATTATTTGTCGTAATCTGTACGAAAGTTACCGACCACTAGTTTCACCATTATCTAAAAAGTGATGGTAAAATTACACAGAGTCATTTGCTAAAGCAATCTTACTAGAACTGTTCTGGGCCCCAATTACACTCTCTATGCTTAAACACAATCTTGAAATGAATAGAATTATGTTGACATCAACAGTGATGCAATGCTATGAACAAACGTCCTTAAAACACAATGAAACTTGAATGATATTGACTGTGCAAGTGGAATAAAAAGGGAAAAGGATGAAGCTGTCGGCGTTGATCAATCCCTTAGGGATGCGCCATGCATTTGACTTCATTAAGTATTGCTGGAGGTGATGATTGAATGCATATCTGGCCTTTACAATGACTCGCGGTGGCCGGCCGATGTATCGAGCCAATGCTGCTATCCTCCTAGACAAGTCTGGTACCAATTTCCCAACCCCGAAGGGATGGAAGGCTTGGTGGGCCATGGGGGTTTGGATTGATTCTACGTGTTGCAGTAGCGCCTCCAACCAAGAAATTAGAATGAAAGTGGTTTACTGAAGTGAGGAAATTAATGATCTTTTTTAGGAAAGGATTCATGCTCAACATACATTCACTCTAAGTCTCGCAAAATTCGAGAAATGGAGAACTAAAAAAAACAAAGAACTTCAGAGTGTAACACAGAATGCTTAAGTCATCCAAAAGCAGTGAGATGAGATAAAAACACAAAAATCTGTTCTTGTTCATTAGCTTTAATGTTTTTTTTCGCCTTGAGGCATCACGCCTTTGAGTGTTTAGGGTCTTGTCTGCTGGATGCGCTTGCAGGCTTCATTCTGAGTATAACTGAGAAGACCGTGCTGTACCTGGAGCGCGAAGTTCTGTTGTAAAATTGGAGAACCGAGAAACCTGTGTTTTTTCACAAATGTGGTTTTTCCTAACTCTTTTATTTTACGAAACGGAGAGCTAATTTAACCCACCAATTTTTTCAAATTGGGTGCTCACAGAGAAGCTTTTGAAAAAAGTTGGTCGAGACTCTGTTCTAGTGCCTTTGAAGCGAACCGACTAGGTATCTAGTAACATTACCTCACTTATGCTGCCCTTGGCCCAGATTTCGTCTTTCGACTAAGGATAACCTGATTTGTTTTCTTCAATAACGGAGATGTCATGTAATAGATCAGCTCACTTTAGAGAACCAATAGAATTAGATTTGCATGTACTCAGTTAAAAGATGATCGCGAATCCACATTTCACTATGCACCAATTGATGGCAGGGGGTGAAATAGCTCCACACCAGTACAGAGCAGAGCCTTCACTCATCGACATAGTGACGCAATAGGTGCTGCACGTTTTCATAGAAAGCGTTTGCATTGATCACATTCATATAAAGGCATATTTTACCTGCGTAGCGGCAACAAATACCAGCACAGAGTCGTCATCACCAACGACAACTAATAGATCTGTTCTTCGAACATTGCTCACATCCCTCAGCGGTCAGATAACATATCAGTTCCGTATATAAACTTTTACTTTCCCTCTTTTAAGAGAAGAATACGCTGTAGTAATGATTCTTGGTGCTTTGCATTTAAATATTGGAAGCCTCTCCTTCCTGGTATAACTGTGATCAAGTGAAAAAACTTAAAGTCGATCTCGATTCAAATGACTTTGCGTGCAACAAATTGCACGATCAAGTCTTATGGCAGTCAGACACACACGTAATGGGAAATGGACACTCAAAGAGCTATTCGTCCACGTCTGCTACATTCTTGACCTGTAGCTATAGTGTTCCAAATTGAGCATTTCGATTAGCACTAGACCAGGCTGCTAGGACAACATTCTGCCTTGAATGAAAGGGCCTTGATGCAGGTTTTCTAAAACAATCTCGTTCCATCTTCCTAGTTGATGCCGCGTATTGTCTGCACTAAATGAAACGATGAATCCTATCTCAATAACTAAAATTAATTTGATTTCAAATAATAGCTTTTCAAAAGTATCATTTTATAATAAAAATTAGTAGGTAATCTCAATTAATTGATCGAAGTAGAATGAAGGAATTCTACAGTATGTAACCTTAGGGTGACTGTTGAACATCGTGCATGTTAGTTCATACGCTAAGACGTCGGAAATGTCATGCACTAACTGCTTTAAATGTGCGTTGTTTTCTTTCTCAGCAATCACGAGGTTGTTAAACAGCATACGTTTACTTCCATAGAATAACAGTATAACAAACATACAACACAATCGTAGCTGACGTTTCGACAGAATCGCCTTCTTTAGAGCCGTTTTTTCTACGTGCCTTCCACTGAGGAAGAACCGCTGATCAGCGTCGCATTTGTTTGAAGAATCCTCAACCGTAGAAAAAACGGCTCTGAAGAAGGCGATTCTGCCGAAACGTCGGCTACGACTGTGTTCTATGTCTGCTACTGTATGGAAGTAAACGTATGCTGTTTAACAACCTCGAGATTACTGAGAAAGAAAACGACGCATTTATAATCCAATGCCGAGCTTAATCGAAAGTAGATCTTGGGAACTGCTTTAACTGTTTCAACGTCAAATTGAATTTCTAACTGATTAAATTTAGCGTAATGAATATGGATAAGTGGACGGACTTTTGCCGATTAGATGCTCACTTTTCGTAATGATAGTCCTACAACGAACTGTAATGCTAGTCGAACAATGTTTATGACGATAGCTCTACGTTCCACAATGTTTATGGCGATTGTACTACGGTGAACTCTGATTCCACTGCTACTGCTACTCCACTCATATTACTTGTCTACGGCATATTAGTCATTGTAACTATAACCATTACTATTACTGCTACTAAACCTATAATCACTGTTGCTATTATTTTTATAACATGTCGGTTGAGCTCTTTTCTAACCACTCATTCAAGTAAGAGCTGGTTTTTGTAGGACTACCATAGTTTGCAGATTAGTAATGTTGTATAGGACCTGAGAAATCGATGGGCTTGTAGAAGGCACTGAAGCCATCGCTATAGTATTGGATTTTTCAAACGTTACTTCGCTTGCGAGCTTTCCTAAGGGTCAAATTTGCGAAAGATCAAAGGGCTGGACTTATAGTTATGGAATTTTTAACGGAAGCATAATAGCCGTAAACGCCAATTAAACGATGCCATGGTGGAGACCATCGTGTCCTGCTGAACCAAATCCTGCTTGAGTGATCCCATCGCTATTTGAGATATGAGAGTCGACGGAAAAAGAAAAGTGAAATACCTTCTTAGGAGCTTTAGAAGATTAGCTTTATCTCTAAAAAAGTGCTACTAGTTAGGCCAACATCAACAGGTTCTAACTGCATTCAGAGCAACTAATGAAATTCACTATTTGCTAAAAAATGTTTCTTTACCAAAATTGGAAGAAAATACAAATCTAACATTATTTTCCAAGTGAGCTGCCTTACTATTACTTTTTGATGAGGAATAATCTGGCAGGGTCTTCTCGCTGGCACCTTCTCAGCTTCCAACGATCGGGATCAGGTCGCTAAATGGAAGCAGACGCTATGCTTTGAAGTCAAAGAGCTTGCCTCTTATTTTCAGTCTGCAAGCTCCTTTCAATTGCGTAAGCGTAACTGATTTTTGCTCTTAGTAAGAATATTAACAACTATCATTTGTGGTGATCAATGTGTTTTTTAGAACTAAGCAGCGAGCATCTTGTGGATACCATGCATGGAATGCTGCGTAAAGAAGTCGGTTGAAATATTTCCTCTTGTATGTCGTTTGAAATCAAAGGCAGAGTTATAAATAGAAATGTGACGATGGTATAAATTTACGATGTTTTCCCGTAGATGTTTCTTATATATGGTTTACAAGTGTATGTATGAAATTCATTATAAAAGAATAAATTACCAGGTTTACCTAGTTCTGTCATCTACAACAGTGAAAGCAAAAGGCAGTTTAAGGCAATTTCTTCAGTTTCGTCTCACTTATTTTCTCTTTGAAACAGCGCAGTACTTTCCTCACAGTGTTAAGCTGAACTAAGACGGTGTCGACGACGGGAAGTTGACGGTTGACTGAAGGCTTAGCAATCACGGTTATCTTGAAATTCCAGAGAAAACGTTCCTGACAGCGTTTAACATGGGGACGTCCAAGCCCTCGAAACGTTCAACCGTCTAATCGTGGTTAGGAGGTATTCCTGGGTGCCGGGCCGCCATGCAAAGCAGGGAGATTCATCCCCCAACAAGGTCTTTCAGGCTGAGAACGAGTCCGGGGTTTCCATCAGGATGCCCAGCCAAGAGTAAACCAATACCAGGATCCACCACCGGAAAACCTCCCTCTGATCCACAAGGCCGGTGACTGCCTGTGGTGGTGAAGACCTAGGGCAGACTTTGGTCAGGCTGATCTTGGGATTCCAGAAAACTGGAATGGCTAAACTAACAAAACTCCAAAAAATGAAGATTATGCTGAGGTCGGCACAAGCAGTGAGGATGGACCGTTCAAGTATCAAGTAATTAACAAAGCTGTGTTCACATTAAGGCTGTTAAATATTATTAGCTTCTCAACTGAGTTTATCTGAAGGTTCCAGAATATTCAGTTGATTATCACATCATTAAACTAATCCGGAAGGTGTGGCCTGAAAAAATAATTCGTTGGTCTTAAACCACATTTTAGAAAACTCTTAAGTTTTACTTACTCTTATTCAGAGATGAGCCTACGTCTGTGCGTCGTACTCACAAACACTGTCACCTTGTGATGATTGCTTAAGAACCAGAAATGAGGAATTGTGCAATAAGAATTTGTATTTACACCAAGTAAAGCATTCTTTACTCTCGCCTATATTGCTGCTGACCTAATTTAATCTACAATGACCAAATAGTTATCGTCTTCTGCACAGTGCGCTGTTCTGCATGAATCAATGAAGCACTGAATAATGCGTGTCTTCTGTGTCCTACTCGTCGTCCTCACCTACACAAAATAATCGGTGTCTGCAATTAAAAAAAAACCATTTAATCACTTTCTATTTACCACTTATTTTTTTTTCAAGGCAGGGTATGATTTGAAAGGTGAACACAATGATGCTGAGATATTTGCAGAACTCCGGTGGGGCTGGCGTGTGCGGTGGAGATCGAACACAAAATTACCCTTACCAGGAGGTAATGCATTCGCCGCTACACCGTGCTGTTTCCTCGTTTTTTCTCTTGGCCCTATTTAGTCAGTGCAAGGACACGGCTTTAGGCAAAGGGTGTAGTTGTGGGTGCTGCTCATTTCACCAGTTCTTTGTCCAGTCCTCTAGGTCAGTTGTATACGTTATTAAATACCAAGTAAATTCACTGTGCGTATTGCAATTAATTCGCGCACTTCCAGTTTCCTTGACCCTCTGTTACATTTCTCTGCCTTCCACTCTTCCCAAAAGCAGTTTCGTTCATTGCATTTTCAGGAAGAATTTGTGATATTTTTATGTTTTTTGTTTTTGAAGTCTTCATGTTGCAGCCGATTCCACTAACGTTAAAACTAGATTTCTATTCATCTTTTACTTCGGGATTCTGAGAGAAGTATCCTCTCGAAGAAATCTTCACACGTCAAGTATTTAGCATATTTAAAACATGCTGTTGTTTACGGTCAAGCGAATACAGACCTCACAATCATATTCGCGCTATGGGTCTAGCATCGTATTTATTTGCGTTCATGCAATCGTGATGTGTGTTCAGTTGGTGTTCGAAATCAGTGCCTACTACGATGGCAGATTGGTGTACAGTATGTACCACTTGCATCCAATACCTTTTTTCTCAGCATTCTTTTCCATTCACTCATACTTTTGCAAGAAATTAAAAGGTTGTTTCATTAAAGTTACTGTTAACCTTTTTTTGCAGTTTAACGGATACCAATGCATTTGTGGCAGCCTGAACCTATCTATGATCTGGCGGTCATTACAACAGAAAAATTGTTTCATTTAGTGGCTTCCAGAATTTGTAGGAGAGGCTTCAAGCTATCACTATTGATGCACTTTTTTTCTAAAGTGTTATTCATGTGCGCGAAATTTCAATTGGAGACGTGGCTTGTTCTTCAATGACTACATAGTTTCGCAGTAATTAAAGTAATTGAGAACCTCAGGACCCGATGAGCTTGCAATAAGGTTTCGAAGTCTACCTCTATGAGGAATCTTTCCAAATTTTTATTCGATCTTCGAACTTTCTCAAAATTCGGGTTATAAGCGATCAATAAAGGAAATTTATGTCTACAAAAAGCACACCAGAGGCGTTTACCATGCTCAGCTGCTGATTCAGAAAATAGTGGCTGACAAGCAATGTTCGTTTGAAAACAGCTATTTTCAAGTGTTATAACTGGACTCGAACATAAGCTTGATTGGAATAATAATGACAATAATAATGGCAATTAAATAGCAAATAATAGTAAGAATAATAATAGTGGTGATAACAATAATAAAAATGAATAACAATAATAACAATAATAAGGTTAATAATGATAATAATAATAAGAGTGGTAGTTTTTTATTTACTGCCTGCTACAAATTTTCACGTCAGGGTATCATGTGTGATACAACCACAGCGGTGCTGAAATATTTGGAGAACTCCGGACCGCAGGCGTCTGCTGTGGGAACGAACACGACAATAATAATGGCAATTAAATAGCAAATAATAGTAAGAATAATAATAGTGGTGATAACAATAATAAAAATGAATAACAATAATAACAATAATAAGGTTAATAATGATAATAATAATAAGAGTGGTAGTTTTTTATTTACTGCCTGCTACAAATTTTCACGTCAGGGTATCATGTGTGATACAACCACAGCGGTGCTGAAATATTTGGAGAACTCCGGACCGCAGGTGTCTGCGTTGGGAACGAACACGCCATTACCCTTTCCGGGGGCTAACACGCTCACCACCACACCATGCGTGTCCTTCGTGCCCTTTTCTCCGCTTGTTCTTTGTCTACCAGTGCCATCAGAAATCGCCTGTCAACGGGATTGGTCTGGGGAGACCAAATCGACAATGAATAATGTTAAGATGAGGCTGTAATCGAAATCACAACGTTAATTTATTATTTGTTGCCTATCACAATTTTTCTTGCTAATTTTTTAATTACTGCCTACTGCAATAATAATAGTCACAACAATAATAGTAACAATAATACTTACTTGGATGCTTGGATTCCTCATCCTCAGTGGTTTTGCGGGTCCCAGCATAATTCCCACTTTTTTCAGTTTCGCTGGTTTAGCCATTGTCGTTCCCCGGAGTCCCGTGGTCATTCTTGTCAATGTCTGCCCTAAGTCGTCACCAACACAGGTAGTCTGCGACCCTGTGGACCAAAGGGAGGTTTGCCACCATGCGACTAGTTTATACCAAGACGATGATGAATCAAAGTGTTGGTATTGCTTATCTTAGGTTGCGCTTCGTAATGAAAATGCCGGACTCCTTAGCTCATGAGAGCCTGCGGGTAGGATGAATCCCTCCGCTGTACAACGCATCCCGACATCCAGGAACACCTACCAGCCAATATGAGATGGTAAACCGTAGGGAGGGATAACAATAATAGTAATAGCAATAATAATAACAGTAATAATAGTGCTGATAGTAATAATAAAGTAGTAATAGCAGTAAAGATCTTAATAATAATTATTTGGATATTTGGACGGCCCGTCGCCACATGTTGGGCTGATTGTAGCACATTTGCCATTCGTTTCTTTCCCTCGCAGTCTTCATCCATGATGGTGCATTGATTTGAGCATGGTGGGGCATGGTAGTCTCACACCGTGGTCCTCCGCTAACCCTGACAAACAATCGGCATAACGTTCTTGCTAGATAAATTAGAACTGGGAAAGTGTTCAACAGTTTCATATTGCTCCAGCAACTTTGTATCACCGTTTGTTGATTAAGATCCATTCTTCACGTCTACAACACGATCGAGAAGTGAGTTGTTTTTGTAGTACCAGAAAGCTTACATCCGGCTTCATAACGACGACATTCCTGATCTTCTATCAGTTTTCATTGGCCAGCTCTATGTCGCCCTTTTCCTGTTTTTCAGTGTTTTGCTTATAAAAGGAGATTTTTCATGGTGAACTCTGCGTTGCTTTACAATTTTTGGGTAGTTTTCAAAGGGGTTGCCTTAATTTCATACCTCAGATGGATGACGCCAATTCCTAATGGGAGCCGAACACGTTCCCCTTCATCGACAACTATCTCCGGTACGAAACATTGAAACATCTTCGCACTGTTCGTTCGTGAATGGTTTTCTGACTTCACGCATCGTTGACATTTCAAGCTATATCTGTCGTTGTATGTAAAACTTTGAATTCATGCGAAGCAAAACGATGTAATTCACTTATTCTGAATGCATTGGTTCTACAGGCATGAAAACAAGAAGAATAGGGATTAGAAAAGCCAATACATGGTGTGTGATTAAACAAGAAATACGCTTTGATGATTGCACGACAACAAGCTGAGCAACAAATAATTATTAGCAAAACTTTTTGCAAATAACTCCCTTTTTTCAGACACGCGATTTTTATTGGTCTATTTGTTCACAACTGCTGAAGTTTCGGCGGTTTCGCGTTCTCCAGACCCTAGAGCAGTCAAATTGGCACGCAATCTACTTTGTCTACACGTTCACAACCGCCACAGAAAGATTCAATACTTAAATTTTATAAGCCTATTATTTTGAGGGAAAGGGCACATTACGATTCCATGTGAGTTCTGTGCGGTTGGTCTCCACTAAACATATTCAGTGGAAGCCTCATAGAAAGCGGTGGGTGCGCAAAGTTGTGTTCATTGTGGTTGAAATTTTGGTTTAGCGTTTTCTTTGTTTGGTTATGGAGGCGTTTGACCGAGTAGATTGCTGTCAACTTGACCTTTCCAGGCTCTGAAGAAGGCGAAGTTCGCCGAAACGTCAGCTTATTTGTGAATAAAGAATAATAATAACACCTCGCGTTTGCTCAACAAGAATACAAAGAATTACTTAAATTTTCATTCGCATAGCTTGTCTTAAACGCTTATTGTTCTATACCATATTGCAATATTGAGCTGTCACCAGGTTGGTATAAATTACTTATTCGGCTAATATTCCGACGTTCTCGTGTTCTTCATAGCCGGATTGACTAGTGCCGATGATCCACAGGATGTCGTCTTCGCAATTTGCTTGCTCGTTGTCGCATCGAGTCGAATCGAATGAAGTGGAGCATAAACCGAATGATCAATCTCATTCCACCATTTAAGAAAATCTTTCCGTTTTAACCACAGGAATACAGAGGTATGAGAAAAACTCGAAACCTCAGCTTAGCTTCGAAGCCCAGCTTAGCTCCGGGCGATGCAAGAGCCTCGCTCAGTGAAATGTATAGTACGTAATTTCCCGATGACGTTAGTCGCAGACTCGAAAGCCAAATGAGGTTCCGTGTTTTGTTCACATCACAGCATTCCTTTAGTTGTACTTCACGATGTACCCTGCCATGAAGGAGAATAGGCGGTAAATAAGAGTTTAAACCCACTATTTGGTTCTTTGTAAGCCTTTTAACTATTTTGTAGTGGAAAGTGGTTGTAATGGGTATGCCGGTAGGTTATCAGAATTCCGGTTGAAAAGTTGACGCCATAAAATACTGTCAATGTGTTTGCAGAATGGTGATGGTGGATAGCTGGTTTCAATAGTTCCAATGTTATGTCGCAACATTTTTGCGTAGTAATATTTGTGGTTACGAGCTTATGTAACAGCATCTATCCGTCACAATGTTAGTTTGCATAGATAGTCAAGTCATATTCTTTACTGGACGTCACTTGAAAAGATGAGTATTACAGCTCCTTTCACATTTTACACCGCATTGTTGTAGAAGTTGCTTGACGAATGTGGCATTTTTATCGCTGAGTATTACTCTATCAAACTAATAGTTTAAAGGAATTGTAGGATTAGCAGGTTTGTGTACTTCATGGCACGTTGCATTGAGTTTTCGTGGTAAGGATACGATTGCTGAGTCCACTACAGAGCTATGGAATTGGAAAGTTACTTTTTATAGGATTGTAATGAATCCATCATAAAATCACATAACCAAGAAATTCTTTGTTCAACAAAAGACTTTATTTTCGTTAAAATCGAATTTCTACAAAGTACTCTCTTAGTCGCTATCTCTTACTGAGCGATAACTCCTGCTGGATTCCTGCATTTCGCCAGCGACTCTTGTTATCGGTTTGCTTCTCACGCATCAATATGAACACTGTACGGTTCGTCTCCACGTGACATATTCAGTGAAAGACTCATAGAAAGCGGTGAGTGTGCAAAGAAGCTACTCTGTGTTCAATGTGATTAAAATTTCGGTTTAGCATTTTCTCTGTTTGGTTATGGAGGTGTTTGGCTGAGTAGATTGCAGTCATCATCATCTTTCGAGGCTCTGAGGAAGGTAAAATCCGCCGAAACGTCAGCTTGTACGTAAATAAAGGAATAAAATAACACCTCGTGTTTGCTAAGCAAAAGTAGAAAGAATTATTTAATCGATGCCAACGCTAATAGATGGTCGAACGTGGGAGATACTGAAAAGAGGGATTTTGAAAAGCTCCGTATAAAGAGTAAATTTCATGTACTTTGCTCATAAATGAAGTGGACGGGAGGTGATATAGCTGATAGAACCTAGATCACTTTGCTCATGGCTCACACTGAAATCAGTTTTAGCATGCCGATGTCACATGTTTATCGGGAGAATTCGAATTTTTTCATGAAGTTTTTTTTAAGGAACTGAATACGTTTAAAGTAAAACGAAGATCCTTTGAAGTGGAACTGGAATGCTACGGATTTGTTTGCACAAACATAGCTTCCTTAGTAAAATCCAGTTCCGAAAATTGTGTACGGCTCCAGAACGACAAGCTAGGTTCATACGAGATAGCACATTACCTGCATCTGATTTATTTCATTTTTTTGGCCTGAAGCTATTCAGTTTGTGGAGAGTTGCCTGGGTCTGATTGCAAAGTCTAGTCTGATTTTAAGCATTATTCCGATTTCCATCACAGCGCCACAATATCGTATCTTCTTGTCATGTCATAGTTTTTGCTGTCATTTCCATCAGTAGTTCACAGAATTCTATGAGTGTTGTCACCTGCGACACCATCAGCAGCGATTAGAAAAACCTTTTTCGTGGCTTTTTGGTTTTTTATGTGTTTGGAATTTACGTTACATAAGAAGAACTATAAAACGGGGCAGGCCTCTCGCCGGTTGTGTCAAATACATTGCATGTATGTGAATTTGGGACTGTCCAGTGAGCTCCTTGAATTCGTTCTCTGTTTGTAGAAATAAAAGCACATTTTTGTTTTCAGATGATGCCATATTTTTCTCAAGCGCGTGCTTCTCCTGTTTTACCAAGAACTCCAGGCGACTCCTATTCGAGAAAACAGTGGGGGACAGCCGTTCCTTCAGCAATAACTTTCCACGGAAAACGAAGGTTGTCACCGTTGCTAATTTTGTGTGATGACGGCTTTTATCCATATTTGTGACTATTTTCGTTTCTTTCATAGTTGTTTTTCATAAATGGAATATTTTACCTTCGCAATAGATGACCAATTAAAAAATGAGGTGGGACCCAAAAAAGTTCAAAGAGCCGTGAACTGCTCCCTGATCAGTAATAAAAAAATGACTTGTCTTTAAATTATTATAAACTGTCATGCGCTTCACGGTTTCACAGTTTTGTCCCGTTCTCTCGCAAATTTGAAAACAAGATGGAAAGCGCCCCAATTCTAGCTCGAAGCGAGTTGCTGTCGCTATGTTCGTCATCATTGTCATTTTACTCGTCATCGCAATTATCGTAGTAATTCTTTTCTTAACGAGAGGTACGCTTTTAGCTTAAACTTTTGAATTTTTCTTTTCTGAGTTTCGTTTAAAGTGATACGTGACGCAACCAGAAGTGCTTGTCCATGTAATGTTTCCTGAATTTTTGGCTGCTTGAGAACTTACCTCTGAACCATCAGTTGGCATCGGTTATTCTTTTAGATCCCTTCACTAGGAATGGCATAGGTGCTAATGGGATATCCAAAAAGACTTGTAACCTTTATTACCTACATAATATTTAATGAAAAATTCTAAAACACTTCTGAACATGAAAATTAGCTAAAACCAGTTTGGAAAGTGATTCTCAGAATGTCCATGTCCATTGTTTCTTATGAAATGACCCATCAAACCGTATCACTACAGAGGTCATGCTGTCGCTTCCCCGTAACAAGCAAGAATAACAATTTGCAACAGTTAGTCGTTTCTGAAAAGATTAGAAAACACCAAGCTTTTTTTTTTGAAGGAACGAAAGTCTCTACAATAACCTATGAGACTTTAGTTCTCGCATTTATTCGAAATAACGCGTTTTTTGAGACAACCACATTGATGCGAAACGAAACAGAAGATGGTAAGCAGCTGTATCCCCTTCATATATGGAAATCCTTTTCCTTCGGTACACAAGTGCAAAACATTCCATTTAAAGCGTAGCTGATTTGGTAGTGCTGGTGCATCATCCCGAAGCGCCCTGGTGCAATCGTTTTTCAGTGACTATGTCTACTTTTTATTTAATCTTTCATGACCGATCTACACGTCTACTGTGCTGATACCAGCACTTCTCCCATTCGATTCGTTTCTTCACATCCACTGTCTTCGAAGTTCTTCCAATATTAACGTGTGGTTTCGGTTGCTGCTTGAGGATTTTCACGTCATGTTTAATGTCGTAAAATGATGGCCGAGCTATTCTCCCTGGATTCTTGACATAGCTGGTCTGGAGCGTTCTCAAATAGATTACAAAGAGCGATTTTTTCCCAGAAAAGTCAGATACCAATTTCCCGACCCGGAAGGATGAGAGGCTTGTGCGGTTTGAAAAATGCATGAACACGAGCGGTTTGCTCATAATCATGCATTTTTCGACTTGGTCGGAAAGCACCATTTAATAGTGTGACGCAAAATAACTCATTATAACTCATTGTACTTAGGTTTGAAAATTTCCTGAGAGCAGGCTTGTTTCTCAAATTTAGAGCAACTTCCTTCATTTTATTCCGATCAATTTCTTGACTGAATAGTTTGATATAAATCCCCTCAACAGGCACGGTATACTGTTTTGCTAAATATCAACGGACGATCTATTTATAATCGTCCCCCTTTCATACTCAGGTTTACTGCTACTTGTGTTCTCCTTGGACTGCATCACAAATCAGTTCTCTTTTCTAATCCATTAAGCTCCTCGAACGTCGTATCTGCTCCATTTGTATTTGTCCAAAAAAAATTTTTGGAAAGCAGGTAACTGGAGAGCACTGTCCTTCCACATTGGTACCTTTGTGCAATTATTCGAGAGCCTCTATTGTCCGCAGCAAAGCAGCGCAAACAGTTTGGAGAAATGCTTCTCTATTGGATTTGCAGTGTTTGATTTCGTAAGAGGTATTCACATTCTGCTTCAGTATAGTGAACACAGACCTGCATGTATCCGCAATGTCAGTGGAAGTTAAATTCAGCAGTCTAACCTTACACATCTTTACACAATTGTCCTTACGATGGTAAGCATGTGATCCAAGAAGTTGAGACTTTCAGAAAATTATTTGGCCATTTGAAGTGAGTACAGCAGCCTACAATAGAGAGAAAACTTCTCGGTCAACAATTTGTAGTATGGCTCGCTATGAAGATGCTTCGACATTCGTGTCGTCTCTTCTGCTAATACAACTATTATACTGTTTATGATGATTTTATGGGACTTATTATGTTTAGATGGTTGAAGAAGACAAGGACAACTACTTCTAACTTTGGCTAAGTTATCTGCCTAATATTGCACTGCCTCAAAAATTCTTCAATTTATGCCAAGTGATATCATTCTACAAGATCTTAAAGATTGCAGTGAAAGCATATAGGTTTCGAACATAGAATTGTATAAGTAGATGAACAACGCATCAGCAGTAATACAGATTGTAAACGAGTCCCAAATTGGATGATGCTATCTAACATTTGTTAGTATTGATTTAGTGTTACGGCTTGGACAAGAAACAATCCCACCTGCACTCTCACCGTTAATTGTGACGTCGGCGCCATCAGGGACATTACATGTTGGTTCAACTTTTCAACTTATTTTCCATAGTTTGTAGGCACTGAAAAAAGCATCACGCCCATCAACGACTTTTTATTAACCATATATTTATTATTTAAACATATTTTCTAGAACAAAACTTTCACGTGCTCATTTCACATACTGAGACAAGCAAACGCAGCATATGAAATCAAATCCTCCGCAAACTACCTATCGGCGTTTAGCGTCATCCAGTCCGCTGTAAGTTATACTAAAGCATTTTTTGTTTGTAATTTACACTTTTGATTATGTAACAACCACTATTACGGTGAGATATTTGCAAAACTTAGACCCCACCCCAAATTTGGATCCGCGACAACCCTTCCCGTGTCTCACGTGTTATCCACTACAGCACTGAGGCTCTTGCTCCTCCTTTCTCTCAGCCGGTTTTCTACGCTAACAGTACCATCAGCAATCATCCCTCAAGGGGCATGATCTTGAGACTACTAATTGGTGTTTTTTGAAAAAAACCTCAGCATCGTAGTGGCTCTATTTCACATCATACTCTGTTGTAGAAAAAAGTAACAGGCAGTAAATAGAGTAGTGAAAGTATGTAATAAGCATAATTTAGCGCGTTTTCACTATTCGAAAAACAATACCTCAAAGTGTGTTAACGTTTTGATTTGATTTACATACTACTGTGCATCATACATCTTATATAATACCAGGACTGTCCATCCTCAATGGTTGTGCGGGCCTCAGCATAACTCCCACTTTTTTGGAGTTTTGCTGACCTAGCCATTGTGATTCCCTGGAATCTCCAGGTCAGCCAAGCCAATGTCTGTTCCAAGTTATCACCACCACAGGTAGGCGCAGCCTTTGTCGATCACGGAAAGATTTGCCACCATGCGACTATTTTGATACTAGGACGGTGTTGGACCTTGTTATTGGCTTACTCTTAGCTAGGCTTCCTGATGGAAACGCCGGACTCCTTTTCAGCTTGGGAGAGCTTCCTTCAAGGATTCAACCCCGGGCGTACATCTCAATCCCACACCCAGGAACACTTCCCAGCGAGGATGAGGGAGTAAACTGTTGGAAGGATC
>MQTX01000185.1:85818-263097 GCA_009735665.1 Angiostrongylus cantonensis | reverse complement strand
GAGCAGGAAAGCTCCAAATTCAGTCCAGCATTACTCACCTACCTCATTGCCTTCATCTATTTCATAAGGTTCATAATTTACTCCGCTACGTATTGCAGGAGATGAACTGATCACGCACTATTTCGATACATAATAGTTGTCACTGATTTCTTATCAATGTTAAATCTTGTTCATTATTGCAGAATCTTTGCTTTAATTGGTAGTGTCTCGAATTGAATTGCTGTCAAAACATTTCCATAAAGAGTGTCGATATCCATACTTCAAGCCCTCATTGTGCAGAAGGAAATAAGTCCCACATGGCAGTGCCACTCAATTCAACGTTTGATTAGCCTTCTTATGTTGCTATGTCTGAGGGTGAACTACGTATGTGCTACACACATTTTGGATGACAACATTGATTGTGGCCGATTTCTGAACGCATTTCGAGGAGAACAGCGGCAGCGGACGTCCGCGTAGTAGAACAGCCTGTGCTGCACCCTAATCGCTATTGACAAGCTTTTCTTTTTAATTTTGTGGTTATATATCGAAGACTAACATGGCGACGATGTTCGAACAAGTCCACCACCGTCCACGAGTCCACTTATTCGCGAAGTCGATCTGCCAACGTAATCAAATTACCAAGTACAGAACTTGAGCAATTAACACGAGTTAGAGCAAAAGTTCAACAAATTCGGTGCAGCTTCACGTTGGTCGTCAATGTAACCTCGGCCAACAAAGACACTCCCACTGTCAAACTATTGCTTGATTTCACAGTGTTGACTTTTTATTGGCTGCCTACTGCAATTTTTTATGGTTGGGTACTAAGTGATCTCCCTCACATGAGGGATCTCGAGCCGGTTAGTCACGAGGCTACGTGGCGCGTCCTCAGGTGGCGGATAGGGGGTTAATCGCGGACCAAAAGCGACCTTTGTCTTCCTGAGGTGCACGTGGATTCAGGGGATGGACTCCCTGTTTCTGCTGCTCCGATTTGGCACATAACTTTTGTATTTGCTAGGCGTATCCATGTATGTTTGTGCGTGTGTGTGTGTGTGGGTGGGTGGGTGTGTGTGTGTGTGTGTGTGTGTGTGTGTGTGTGTGTGTGTGTGTGTGTGTGTGTGTGTGTGTGTGTGTGTGTGTGTGTGTGTGTATTTCCTCCGATTGCAACCGGCACACTGATTCGACTAAATCTCTGAAGCCAAATAAATGCTAAGAACATCTCAAGTGATCCAGTGCCGCCTTCAAGAAATTGACCTAGAAGCCTTAGAAGGCTATCTGTGGGCAAACTGTCAATGCAATAGTGAAAATAGTGAACATCATACAAAAAACACCATGCCTTTCGTATAAAAGAGTATTATTAAGTGAGAATCCTCTTACGAAAGGCAAGAACACATCGGCCTTTTCTAAAAGTACTCATTTATAAACATGACGACTTGTGATGGTTGGGAAGTATTACTAAATCATATTTAAGAGCCAGCGATTTTATATTCGGATATGGATATATTAAGTGGGTCCACACGCCTAAAGAGCCGCTTTTGTGCTGAAACTCCGGCTTAGTTTGCATGGCACTACTGAGTGAGGAACTTTTAGCTATGCATTGCAGGTGCCGGTCCACGCGAAACAAGAGCGTAGGTAAATCGCTTTTCAGCATGTTTCACTTCCTTCTTTGAAAACTTTTCACTGATCGACGTCCTTTCGATTTACGTTTTGCCCCAAAGCTTGCAAAGAAGCTCCGAACACTTTCAGTTGTCTGTAATATACAGATCTACGCAGTATTTAAAAGCAGGCATTTCATCCATCCTTTCTGGGTCCGGAAATTTGTACCACATGTAACACTAAGAGAATGTCAGGAACAAGAAGAAATGTTTGGAGGAGACGGTAATAAATAGGTCCAGAGTTGTGCAGGAGTTCTTGTATGTCCACCAATGGAACAAAAGACCTCAAATGACTTGTATAATAATCATGCTTCGTACAACGGAAAATCCAGCGTGATGGGATGCGTGGTTGACATCTGAATAGTGTTTTTTCCGCGTATCATTCCACCTTTATCTGTTTTGAAAAAGCAGATAGCACAGTGATAGTGATGTCCGTCATCACGAGCATAGTGCTAGTTCGATTGCAGTCAGGACCAACCAATCCTCTCATCACTATGGGGTCGGAAAATTGATACCGGACTTGTCTGGGAAAAAAATCATTGGGAACGCTCCAGCCCGGCTATCTCAAGACTCCAGAGAGAATTGCTTGACCAGCATTCTACCACATTCAAGATTAAACGAAAATCTTCAAGCAACAACCAAAGTCACACGTAAAGTTGGAAGATCTTCGTGGACAGTGGGTGCGAGGAAATAAATCGAATGTGGGAAGTGCTGGGATCAGCATGGTAGACGTGAAGATTCGGTATTGTGGTATTTATATTGTGGTTTATTTCTACCATAAAAAAGAACAGACAATGAATAAAAAGTTATTACAAAAAGAGAATGTTTTATGGAGAAGAAATTTTACCGTTGATCACTTTTCAATGACGGATTTTATCTAGACTTTATAAAGTAGGTGTTGGTGTTGTTTCAGTTTAAACGGGATCGAGGAAGAGCAAGCAACTAAAACCATGACTGGTAGTTTTCTTGTTCAGCACAACCTGTAACAGGTATAACAACCTCGCGATTGCTGAACAAGAAAACTACGCATTCATATTCCAATGCCGAGGTTAATAGAAAGTCGAACCTGGGAACCATGACTGGTATTAGCAAATAAAGAGCAACAATACCACATTGTACATTAATAAGCTATTCCTAGTGCAAAATGATGTCACCCTGGATGAAAACACGTACTTGTAGGTCTTGGACGGAACCTCATTCGAACACCGTAGGTCACTTTTTATATTTGAACTGTTATAGTTACCACCTTCGTCTTTCGCTGATTTGATGGAATGTTCATAGGGAGTATGACAATGAACGTTCGCCAGCGAGAGCAGAATCGGCGTTGTAGTGCTTGACAAAGGAAAGCGACACTGAATGTGTCAAACCTGATTGGAGAAGGTTCAGGCGGCACTTGTCCAGATTAGGTGGTTTTTGACCTGCTTCCAACTCATTTTCTGCCAATGCCGATGTAAGTCTTTCTGCGAAGGTGTGCTACAGCTGCAGTTTAAAATCAGCCGTGCCACATGTGTTGGAACAGGATCTTCTTTTCTGTTTTCGAACAACTGCTTACCAGTAATGGAGATGAGATGTGATTTCTTTGCTTTTAATAAGCTGAGGTGGATTCAGCACGATTTTTAAGTTCTTTGACAAGCCTCTCTCAGTTTTCCTTTATTCTTCCTTAACTAGCCAGTAACGTTTGAATAAAATTTTATTCACAATGTCGTCGTCATACACAGGCTGACTCTTTCTTCTTGGTGAATGATGGGAATTCTTTCGAGTTTGCAGCTGAAACAATTCTTCGTGTCAAGAAGATGGTGATTGGAGCCAGAGCAAAATATTGAAACTATAAATGTGCTACTCAGGTATCATTGTTTGTTGGTATATTTCATTCCCATGATTAACACTACCCCTATTCGCTTCGCAGGGGTAGAACGAAGCTTTCAATCCTAGTGAATTAACGAGTGACCGAATGAGATAAATTCTATTAACTCGACAGTTCTATTAACCCAGTTTAGTTTGTTTTCTTGGGTGTATTTCTACCAATAGAAGTCGTCAAATGTGGCAGAACGATTTCGATTTTTAGGATCAGGAATTGAAAAGAGACTGTTATTTTTCTGCAGGAACACTTTAAATAAAGATCTTAGGCAGCAATACTCTGAAATATGGGAAGAGATATGATACCAACGATGATGCTCTAATGATTCCTGCAGGCACAATCCCGACATGCTACTTTGCTCGTGAGGAGCCACACAGCATCTGTTCTGGACAGGAATGTATTTGAACACCTGAAGTATATAACCACAGCATTCAACGCACAGGCTCAGCATTTTACACGTTATCTATAAGATTTCGCTTTTTCAGCTCAATAAAGGAATAGCAGAGCCACGTTGTTGTGCACCAGGCGAAGCGAATGCGGCGGATTTTTACAGCACTTATAAAGATGTTCACGAAACACAGATTTCTTTTAGATGCTTCATTCGTAGCACGCAGAAAAATGTATCCGAGTGCTGAAGTTGCCTGGATCGGAAAGTCAGTGGAAGAAATCACTTGGGTCCGGATCTCAACGTGGGAAACGGGCACAATTTTTCTACCTCAGGAGGTTTCCTTACGCAACCGAAACTTCGAAGGCATGAATGCCACATAATTTGAGATTATTCAGAATCATTATACGCGTTAGAGGGCAACGGTTGCACTAGGCCGTATCAGGTGGGACAGAAGAAATATGCAGTTCCAATTGACATCAGCGACCAAAAAATGACCAATGTGAGAACCCTTATCACACACTTCATGCCGTGAAAAATTGGTTGGGTTGTGTAAACCGTGTGTCTCAAGAATAACCGCTGCAGAAGCTCCGTTAGCCACCGAGCCCTACGTGACGCCAAGTACACATCAGGAAAACTGCCAATCAGCTTGTCATATTCTCAATGGAACTTGTATAGAAACAATGTGATCTACCTCGTATTCCTCAAGACAGCAGAACTGAATGGATTAATCTGACCTACGAAACGAAAAAATGGAGACTATGGCAACGTCTATATCGATCACTCTGTGAGCCCTTTTATGAAAGCATTAGTGGACATTGCTTGCAATTTTTGCACGAGCGCTAAACAAAATCTCTTAATGGTTTCAATTTCGTTTCAACTCTGGCCAGCAGCACTCTGTGAATATCCCAACTAAAACAAACCACTATTGCAAATCACTACCATTCTGGAAGATGCTAATACAAACTTGGCAAACTCTCCCCATACTGAGAGAGAATGGTAGATGCCGATAACGAGGTAGAAACCACCTTTCAGAGCTATCTAAAAATTCAGGCAAAAAGCTGTTTAAAGCAGGAAAACAATCTAAATTATCTGTTGTCCCCTTCACAGGCAAGTGTCTAGAGCTGGCGTCAGCAAATCTTCCATTTTTCAGCGTCGCGTGCAAGAGTAGCCCAGCACGTCCTGCTCGCTCTAGGAACTTCTTGATTATCATAGTTTTCTTTTGGGATTTTCGTGAAGAACTCCGACAACCTGTTCACTGGTCTTTCTGCAGTACGTTTGACATCCCGAGGAACCCATTCACTAACGGCTGTTGTCCATCGGTCGTCGTTCATACGCATTACATGTTCGGCTCATCTTACCTTCAACAGTTTCGCGTATAGAATGGCGTCTTTAGTTCCTCACCGTTGACGTGGATTGCAGCTTCGCATTTCCTTATCTCAGATGCGAGACACTGGATATTCCTGCTATCGCCTTTCTACTGCAGGTTCTATAACGTTCAGTGATCTTTCATTGCGCTTACATAGCAAGCAGGTTTTGGAAGCATACATTAAGCCAGGAAGTAAACTGGAGTCGAGAAGGTGGGCACAGAGTCGGGTGTTAGTAAATATAAACTATAAATATACAACGGATAATGTAATATATAATATAATATATATGCAGTACATCCACGGATCTCCCTCATATGAGGGATCTCGAGCCGGTTAGTCGCGAGGCTACGTGGAGCGTCCACAGGTGGCGGATAGGGGGTTAATCGCGGACCAAAAGCGACCTTTACTTCCCTGAAACGCAGGTGGATCCAGGGGATGGACCCCCTGTTTCTGCTGCGCCGATTTGGCACAACTTTCTATATTTGCTAGCTGCACTCGCGCATGAGTGTGTGAGCGCATTCTCGCTCTCTTTATGCGGATTGTATTCTACGAGCCATTTCGGCCAAAAGCCTGCAATCAAGTGACAGGGAAGTATATGGGAGGCGGTTAGGAGTCGCCTCCAACAAATAAGCTCCATGTCCACTCTGGGAGAGCCTGGCAAGCTACCCGGGAGTATAACCAGCCCCCACGTTCAGAGCCCAGCAAGCTATACGTGGGTATCAAATATGCTAAACACAGTTAAAAAAAACGGGCTTCATTCCCTGACCCCGAAAGAGCCTCCAATTTCGCAGCGTTGGGTAGGACGAGTACGGAGAGGCTGCTAAAATCTCAGGGCCAATAGAAGCTGCCTAGATCAAGAACTATGGTGACGATCTGTACCTACAATGCACGTACACTTGCATCCGAGTCCTCGAAAGAAGACTTGCTCATACAAGCAGGAATGATAAGGTACGACGTCATCCGCCTGGCCGAGACGAGACGACGCCACCCATTCAACGCTGTCTATGACACTGGAGAAAAACTGTTCCTCGGAACATGCGACAGTAGAGCAGTAGGCGGTGTCGGCGTTCTCGTCAACATGAGTTTGACCGTGAACATCGATTCATTTGAACAGCTTACATAATCTTCGTCGTTTACGTGCCGACATCAAACTATGACAACGAAAAAGCATTCTGTATGGACTTAGAGAACTTCTACAGAGAAGACCACACATTTTTTAAGTTCATCATTGGATATTTTAACATCAAGACTGGACTAAGAAGAAGGTCTAAAGAACGTCACATTGGGAATCACGGATCGGAATGAACGAACAGGACGAGTGGCTTTCTGAGTTTATCATGGCGAATAAGACCATCTATAGTAACTCGCAGTTCCAGTGACCTCACTCTCAACTCTGGGCGCGGGAATCTCCCAATGGAGAGTACCATAACGAAATAGATCACATCATAGTAAATACGAAGTTTTGCCTAACCGATTTCTCTGTTGTCCCAAAATTTCACACGGGATCAGACCACCGTCTCCTTCGTGCAAGATTTTATTTTTCGCGGAAAGGAGAAAAAGCCGCTAAATTCAAAAACCTAAGTCACAGAACCACCACAAACTGGGACTTATTCAACTCATTAGTCGGCTGTTGGGAAGATGCCGTTGTCGACAATATCGACGAGAAATACGGTCAGCTTATTGAACATCTTCACGTTAGCGCAATGAAAGCTGAGAGTTGGAAAGTCACCAAGAGACGTCTGTCTCAAGAAACTCTCGAGCTAATACGCAAGCGTGGAATCGCGCGAGCAGCAGGCAACCGCGAACTAACGTCCGGGCTTGCGAAACAGTGCAGACAGGCGTTAAAAGACGATCTTAAAGAGAGAAGAGCAGCAGTAATGGTCGAAACTGCAGAGGCTGGGAAAAGCATTCGCAAAGCCCGCCGAAGCATTGCCAGTTACAACATTATGATGATCCCCCTCCGACGCCCAGATGGAACAATAACCGCGTCCAGAAAGGCAATGGAAAAAATCATCCAAGATAACTACTCAGATCTCTTCGATAGCCACGTCCATCCCTCGTCTTATAAAAAAAAAGAGGATGGATATGCTGTTCCACCGGTTCTCCCTTCAGAAATCCGACATGCCATTTCGTCGGTGAAAATCGAACAGCTCCAGGTCCGGACAGGATAAGATAAGAACAACTGAAGAACCATCCGCCAGTCCTCGTAAGCACACTGGCCCGGCTCTGCTCAAGTTACCTGTCTGAATGCAAGGTCGCTACTCAGTGGAAGACCAGCAGGACCGTATTGTTGTTCAAGAAGGGCGACCTACACGATATAGGCAACTATCGCCCAATCTGCTTGCTCTCTGTCGTCTACAAACTCTTCACTCGAGTCATCCTAAACAGCATTGACAGAATATTGGACGAAGGACAGCCATGCGAGCAAGCAGGGTTTCGAAAAGGATTTAGTACGATGGACCACATTCACACGTTAACAAGGGTCATTGAAGTATCGAGAGAGTACAAAAGACCGATCTGTCTCACTTTCATCGACTTAGAGAAGGCCTTTGACTCAACTGAGGTAGAAGCAGTCATGGAAGCCCTTGGTAGTCAAGGAGTCCTTACTCAGTACATGAAGATCCTTCGTGAGTTGTTCAACAATTTCACAACCAAAATTTCTCCATTCTACAACGATATTAACGTTGACGTCAAAAGAGGAGTTAGGCAAGGCGATAAAATCTCGCCAAAATTATTTAGAGCCACCCTCCAAAACGTTATGCGAACAATGGAATGGGATAATATGGGAGTGAAAATCGATGGCCGGCAGATACATCACCTTCGTTTTGCTGATGATATCGTTCTCATAACACCGGACATTAGCCCAGCGGAACGAATGCTTGCGGACTTTGATGAAGCGTGTGGAAAGATTGGTCTTCGACTAAACCTCAAGAAAGCGATGTTAATGAAGAACGGAGTGGTCTCCTTTGCCCCATTCACGCTCAGCGGAACGAGTATCTCCGAATGCTCCAGTTATGCCTATCTAGGTCGGGAAATCAATATGATGAACGACTTAGCTCCAGAGCTGAGCCGAAGGAAACGAGCGGCTTGTGGAGGTTTCAAGAGCAATGAGGATGTAGCAAAGAAAACAAAGAACACCTGACTCCGTGCCCACCTTTTCGACTCAACGGTTCTTCCTGCCCTAACGTATGCATCGGAAACCTGGCCGCTACCTCAGCAGGATGAAAGACCACTCAGCGTTATCGAACGCGCAGTCGAAAGGACGATGCTAGGAGTATCCCGTTTCACACAAGCAAGGGATAGGATCCGAAGCTCCTAACTGCGTCAGCGATCGAAAATCAAAGATGCCTTTCTATACGGCAAACAGTCGAAGATAAGGTGGCCGGACACGCGAGGCGTATAAATGATAGCCGATGGACAAGAGCTGTTAGCGACTGGATCCATCGGGATGTCAAACGTACTGTAAGAAGACCACTGACCCGATCGTCAAAGTTTTCACGAAAAGCCCAAAAGAAAGATATAATGCGCGACGAGTTTCTAAAGCGAGGGGGAACCCACTGGGCTAGTCTTGCAGACGGCAGGGAAAAACGGAGGATTTACTGGCGCCCGCTCGAGTCACTCGACGATCAACGGGAATACAGGTGGTGCAGGTGACATGCGAAATGTAAAGCTTTCACTGTCGATCAAATCATGAGAGATGTGCTACGCATTCGATTTCATTACAAGCATCGTTAGAGGTGACTGAATGCGCATTTAGCCATGGCAGTGACTTGCAGTGACCGGCTGACGAACCTAGACAGTAGTGCGACCTCCCAGGCAAGGGTGACAGTTTTCCGACCTTGAATGGTGAGCAAAGTACTTTAATTCTTTGCAGGCAGGCGTGACAATAAACCAACGAGCACGTGAGTATTACAGGGAATTCCTAACCACTGCCCATGTGCGCCCATATTATGCGTATACATGTACATCCCCTATACGTTGCTTAAGCTTTTACATATATACATCGAAATAAAAGCACATATATTGCTGAGATATTCAATATCTTCAAAACTAATTGAAATATATACGTACACAAATATATATTTCCACTATTCTATTTACATACGTATATTATTAAGAGGTGGACAGCACAGTGGCAGTTGTGCCCGTCACCACGAGCATGGTGCTAGTTGAATTTCGCTCTGGGCCAACGAGCCTCTCATCCCTCCGGGGTCGGGAAATTGCTCGAAAATCAAAGATGCCTTTCTATACGGCAAACAGTCGAAGATAAGGTGGCCGGACACGCGAGGCGTATAAATGATAGCCGATGGACAAGAGCTGTTAGCGACTGGATCCATCGGGATGTCAAACGTACTGTAAGAAGACCACTGACCCGATCGTCAAAGTTTTCACGAAAAGCCCAAAAGAAAGATATAATGCGCGACGAGTTTCTAAAGCGAGGGGGAACCCACTGGGCTAGTCTTGCAGACGGCAGGGAAAAACGGAGGATTTACTGGCGCCCGCTCGAGTCACTCGACGATCAACGGGAATACAGGTGGTGCAGGTGACATGCGAAATGTAAAGCTTTCACTGTCGATCAAATCATGAGAGATGTGCTACGCATTCGATTTCATTACAAGCATCGTTAGAGGTGACTGAATGCGCATTTAGCCATGGCAGTGACTTGCAGTGACCGGCTGACGAACCTAGACAGTAGTGCGACCTCCCAGGCAAGGGTGACAGTTTTCCGACCTTGAATGGTGAGCAAAGTACTTTAATTCTTTGCAGGCAGGCGTGACAATAAACCAACGAGCACGTGAGTATTACAGGGAATTCCTAACCACTGCCCATGTGCGCCCATATTATGCGTATACATGTACATCCCCTATACGTTGCTTAAGCTTTTACATATATACATCGAATAAACCACAAAATAGAGTTAATTTTAAACCGCATAAAAGAGAATCGCGACGAGTACATTAATTATTACAGAAATCTTTCCATACTCACCGTTTTGCACTTGGAACAAAATAGTAGTTTGCTTACATGTGACCATTTTCAAATATAAACAATGTTACCTTTCTAAATGCAACGTCCCCACTCAGTGGAAGACCAAAAAGACTGTGTCATTGTTCAAGAAGAGTGACGTCCACAACATCGGCAACTATCGCCCAATCTGCTTGCTGTCTGTCGTATACTTGCTCTTCACTCGAGTCATCGTAAACACGATTGACAGGGGCAGCCATGTGGGCGAGCAGGGTTTCGAAAAGGATTTAGCACGATTTACCACATTCACACGATAACAAGGCTCACTGAAGTATCGCGAGGGTACAAAAGACCGCTTTGTCTCATTATCATCGATTTACAGAAGGCCTTTGATTTATTTGAGAGAGAAGCACTCTTGGAAGCCCTTGGTAGTCAAGGAGTCCCTACTCATTTCGTAAACATTCTTCGTGAGCTGAGCAAAATTTTCTCAACCAAGATTTCACCATTCTACAGCGATTTTAACGCTGACATCAAAAGATGAGTCAGGCAAGGCGACACAATTTCGCCAAAATTATTTACAGCCACACTCCAGAACGTCATGCGAACATTGGAATGGGATAATATGGGAGTGAAAATCGATGATCGGCAGTTACATCACCTTCGCTTTACTGATGATATCGTCATTATAACACCAGACATTAGCCATGCGGAACGTATGCTTGCGGGCTTTGATAAAGCGTGTGGAAAGATTGGTCTTCGACTAAATCTGAGGAAAACGATGTCCATAAAGAACGGATTAGTTTCGTTTGCCCCATTCACGCTCAGCGGAACGAATATCTCCGAATGCTCCAGTTATGTCTATCTAGGTCGGGAAATTAATATGATCAACGACTTAGCTCCAGAACTGAGCAGAAGGAAACAAGCGGCTTGTGGAGCTTTCGAAAGCATCGAGGATGTAGTAAAGAAAACAATGAACACCCGATTCCATGCCTACTTTTTCGACTCAACGCTCTTCCTGCCCTAACGTATGCGTCAGAAACCTAGTCGCTGCGTACGCAGGATGAGAGATCACTCAGCGTTTTCGAACGCGCAGTGGAAAGGACGATGCTAGGAGTATCCAGTTTCACACAAGTAAGGGATGGGATCCGAAGCTCCGACCTGCGTCAACGATCAAAAATCAAAGATGCCGTTCTATACGCCAAACAGTTGGAGATAAGGTTGGCCGGACACGTAATGCGTATGAATGATAACCGATGGACAAGAGCTGTTAGTGACTGCATTCCTCGGGATGTCAAACGTACTACAGGTAGACCACGACCCGATAGTCAGAGTATGATACTCGACGAGTCCGTCGAGCGAGCAGAACCCACTAGGCTACTTTTGCACGCGGAGATTTACCTTATTTTTTTTTAAAAATGGGGGATTTGCTGGCGCCCACTTGTGTCACTCGACGATCAACGGGACTACAGGTGATGCAGGTGAATCGACTGTTGAGAAGATGCCGTTCTCGACAACATCGACGAAGAATAAGATCTGCTCATTCCACGTTCCAATTCACGTCCGAACTTCTAAAACTACACAAACAAGTGATAAAGAAAGGTCTCAAACAAAAAGAAGAGCTGCTGTTATTGTCGATGGTGCAAAGTCTGAGAGAAGCGTTCACAAAGCGCATCGAAGCTTCACCATTTACGAAACCGAGATGATTCCAATTACAAAACCGAGATGACTCCAACGTCCAGGCGGAACTGTTACAGCGTTTAAAAATGGAGTGGGAAAAGTTATTCACGTCAACTGCTTGGATATCTTCAATAGTCGCGTGGTCTTCTCCGAAAATCCGACACGATATTTCGTTGGTGAAAAATCGAACAGCACCGGGTCCGGAAAGGATAAAATCCGAGCACTTGAAAAACCTTCCACCAAACAACGTAAATACACTCGCACGTCTCTTCACACGTTAATTGTATGAATGCAAGGTCCCTACTCAGTGGAAAACCAGCAAGACTGTGCGGTTCGGTTGTGTAGTACGCAACGTGGTCTCCAAGAAGTGTAATCGCTGGTTTGAATATTAACTGCTGTCTGAGTTTTGCAAAAATCTCAGCATCCTTGTAATTGCACTCCGCATAACATTCCGCCATGTAAAAAATTAACAACACTTCAAACTAAGTTGTACGCAATTATAGTAGTATCGCTATACATTGTGAAAGTCATTTGAAATCAAGAACTTATTCTCATTGTAATGGATTTCTTTTTCTTCTCAAAATCGCAGTTAAAAGTTGATTTTATGCGAATGCTTTCACAGAACCAGAAAAAGCAAGAATGGTATAAATCGATGTGAAAACTTAGAAAACCTAATCTACACTTCAATATCAAATATCAATCTTCTGCTACTTCGGCGGACAAGTTCGACAAAGGCCCAAGACATTACTAGTAGAAGGAAAAAAACATTCAGAAAAGTCATTTATAATGGTGAGCATCACGACAAACCTTCACGAAGCAGAATCTAGCTAGAAACGAGTAAAGCACAGTACATGTCATGCAACCTTTTGGTTTCGAAGCTACGTTTTCCATGACATTTGCATTCTAAAGCCTTTGCGGACTATGGTACTCCCACGAGTCGGTAAACCCGAAAAAGTTACCGCCAAAGGCGAGCAATGCAAGGCTGAACGCAGTGGAAAATGAGATGGTGATCCTACTAATTGTTATGCCGGCTACCCAAGCATTTAAGTACGTCTGGACCAAACCCTCCATTACCCTTTTGGGAAACTCATGCGCTGCTCATTACATCAAGGTAGACCATTGCCTCGCTTTTCTCTGCGCCAGTCTCAACTTTTGATCAGTTCTCCGGCACTTCAATTTCTCAGGAAAGTTGATAACATTGCAGTGATTACAATGCATAATTTTTATCTTTTGCTCATTATTTCTCCACACCAGGTTATGATGTGAAATATACCATAATGGTTATGTGATATTTGGAAAACCTAGATGCCAGACCAGATCGAAGCAAACTTCCTCTTTCAGGCGACTCATGTTCTACACATGCTCCACCAAGGCCCTTTTTCTGCCTTTTTCTCATCCATGTCTTTTACCCTAACGGTGTCATAAGCAATCACCTGTGACGGAAACAACGGGCAGTACATAATACTCACACATTATTGCTTCTAATACAGCCTCAGCTTAACTGGGTTTAATGCCTAATTGAGCACTTCGGATCATTTCTGTTGACGGGTGATTGCTAATGGTGCAGTTAGCGTAAAAAGCCTGGCTGAGAGAAACGCAGAGCGACGACCTCAGTAGTGCAATCACGTGAGCCTGCAGAAAGGGTGGTTCGATCTAGTTGTATTACAAAGATTGCTTGCGCGAAGTTTGTAGCTAATCTTTGTTTGATGCAGCGTGAAAGTCTCTAGTGCCCATCAGTTCGTAGGAATGAATGCTCTTATTTTTCACTCAACTTCAAAGAATAAAGAATACTGATGAAATCATTTTTGGAGGAAATGAAGTTGTTGATGAAGAAACCAAAGTTATTTAAATATCATGAGCTGTTCATGCTGTCTACACTGAGAAGTAGTCCATAGTTTAACAGTTGAGCTGATCGTCACTCTCTCATGTAGTCTAGCCCAGATGACCATGTTTACAAATTTTCCAAATCTACACTAATTTGTTTCAAAGTTACCTGTTTAGATACTTGGAGAGTTCCCGTCATGTGTAGTTTCAGTCACACTTTTTTTTTCGTATGGCTTCCCTTTAGGTGGCGCGTGTGGCGCAGTGGTTGGAGGCGCACGTGCGACACGCACGTGAAAATGCGCCCATGGCCCGCCAAGCCTTCCATCCCTCCGGGGTCAATAAATCGGTACCAGATTTTTCTGGGAGGATAGCAGCACTGTCTCGATACATCGGCAGGCCACCGCGAGTCTTTGTAAAGGCCAGATATGCATTCAATCACCTCCAACGATACTCAATGAAGTCGAATGCATGGCGCACTCCTCAGGGTTTGATCAACGCCGAGAGCTTAATCCTTTATTCTCTATGGCTTCGTTTAATCGTTACCCATAGTTGCAGGCTTCGGTTTTAGGATTCCGGCGTAGATTCGGGTACGACTAGATGATCTATGGTTCTCTTTATACACTTACGTAATGAGCGTTGGTCGAATGCGATATTTATCGAAAAAGGATTCATTAGAGTTACCCGTGATGAAGCGTTCTTATAGGCTCCACAATTATATGAAGACCTTGCACAACTAAAGGTTCAGTGTTTTTTTTCGCACATATGTCTCATTCGATTTGGAATTTAGCTCACTTTACCGTGCTCTTGTCTTCATAAAAGTTAGCAGCAGAAGACACTATTTTGATAAAAATTGTTGTTAGATTTGCATACCACGCAACAATGAAGGACATTTACTGTATGGAAATGAAAGCCGTGGGTGTCGAAAGGCCCTACGACAGCTTGTGTTTCGACAGCATCAAAAGTTTTGTGAAGTAGCTCGACATTAGTAAAGCCATACACAGCAAACATCCACTATTCATTGTACAGTTCTGAATGGCGCCACTAATATATATATATATATATATATATATTCAGAATAGGAATAGCTTTTCATTTCCTCAATCTGTCAACAGCTTCCAACAGCAGAAACTATGAAAGAACACCGTGCATGTGTCAACCACCAATTTCAGAGTGTACGATCAATGCATCTCATCAAACACTCATCGAGATCGCCTAAGCATCTGTGGTGTTGGTCTAGCTTCCTATAAATTGATCAGTAATGCTCCTTCTCCAATTTAAAAGGACAACGATTCTAGGCAAAATATAAAATCATAACCTTTGAAAAGACGTCCACTGTTTCTACTTATCTGACAGCGATTTCGCTCACACTGTGCAACAGGAACAACTGAAAGATAATTGCAACTGTTTCTTGAAATAGAGTGTTTAGTCACATGTGATAATCTTCTTTTAGATTTACAAGAAAACCTAGTAAACAAAGCAGAACAGCTTGTTTCTTTTTCTACTATTACTTATTTACTTATTATTTTGTGCTGTATCATAAGCACATGATACACATTGCTCATTCAATGCGAAAATTCCACCCATTTAGTCAAGAGGATGTCGTAGATGTGGATAAGCAGGTAAACATTAAACGACGACATCTACGACCTCATCATGATAAAGAAATGAATGCAACTAATGAACGATTTGGTATTGCGAATTCGACCAAGCGCAGCAATGAAGTGCTTGCAAAGTTAAGGAGGCGTTTAATAATGAACTACCACATTGACACTGCAAGAACGCGTGGGAACAGCTATCACCACAAATGAGTCCGTCTGATTACTGAGTATTTCCTGACAGAAATGTTAAACGAAAGATCTAATTCTCTTGGTCACAAGTCGACCATGACATGTTCCATTGGATATACACAAAGAACTTGGCACGTAAATCTCATCCGTTCTTAAGTAACCTAAATGTAGAAGCCCTATGGCAACAATTTGTCACCAGAACGGACGCAGACAGGCGTCTCAGTTTCGGGCTGAAGAACTTATGATGCAGGCTAAAAAAATGTTTGTTACGTCATCGGACATGCATGAGAGAAGATATCGGAAAAGAAACGCATTTCGTAAAACAAATAAAGGCATTGTACTTGTCAACACGACCATGTTCAAAAATCACCCATTCGAATAGGTAAATGCTTCAGTCGTTACTTTATGAGCGAATAGAAATTGAATAATGGTAGCTTTAACAACCATCATCGTCGTTGCTAAGCTTCATTATTTCAGCTAACATGATCAAGATAAGAACGAAATATTTCATGTGGATCTACAATGCCCTGCGATGACGATTACATCAACAGTAAACTTATCATCGATGACTACGACGCCACTGTTATCTCCAGAGAACGGTTAGAATATCACTATGTGGCTACTGGATTACAGTGCAGTTTTGTAATGGTGAACAGACTACTATTCTTGATAACTTGCAAATGGAGATTCACTCCCCTCTTAATCATGGAAATGGAAGCTTCATAAATGATCTGATCCTATCCAAGTGTATCATTAAGTTTCCGACCACGGAGGGAGGAGAAGATTGGTGAGCACAGAGCGCACTCGAACATGCAACGTGCCCCTGATGGACGGCATCACTACCGCTCCACTGCCTTACCCTTGTAAAAGCAAATACTGCCGAATAATTGAAATTAAGTGCGAAGAAAGAATGTTTAATGTTCAGATAATACCTTAAAAAAATCAAAAACAATGTTCAATAAAATTAAATCATTGTGTTCAATAGTCAAACAATAAATTCTTGATAACACATTTCTCAAAACATGTTGAAGTTGTTCATTACTTTCGAATAGATTCTGCTTTTGATAAGAAGCATTGATACCGACAATTACAAATTCACTCAGCTGGATCTTTATCTATCAGCGCCATCAGTAAACACCCGTCAAAGGGATTGATCCGCAGAAATCGGCATTGAACCCAGTCAAGCTAAAGCTGCAGTCGGAATCACAATGTTAATTTTTTACTTACTACCTGTCACGAATTTTCACGGAAGGGTATCACAATGTGGTATACAGCCATAATAGTGCTGAGATAGTTGCGAAATTTCAGACCGAAGATGCGGTGGGAATCATTCATACTACTACCCCTTCCGGGGTCTAACGCATTTTCACTTTAACGTCTTCAGGCTTATTCTTATCTGTTTGTTTATTTATTCAATTCCGTTAACCACGAATTCACTTGAGACAAGAGTCCGAAAATTTATATTTCGCTTATAATTTACGTCTTTAACGGAAGATGCTGTAGAATACAACAATAACAACGAGTGCACAAAAGACATTAAGAACAAATGGCAATAAAATATTCTAGAAACGACGAAAAACCGCAAAATGGAGGTCTACAAAATATGATAATAGCCGTCAGTTTTTATTTACTGCCTGCTAATTTTTAATGGCAGGGTACTATGTGGCATATAAACACAATGTTGCTGAGATATTTGCAAAACTCCGTACCACTAGTGTCTGTGGTGCGGACCAAACACGCTATTATCCTTCCCGAGGGCTAACGCTTTCACCACCACACCATACGGGTCTTTTGTTTCGCATGTCTCTCAGCCTTGTTATTGACCGATAGGAGCTATTAGCAATCACCCGTCATACACCCGGAGTTTTGCAAATATCTGAGCAATATTTTGGTTATATGACGTGATATTGACTGGAGTTCTACTCTCAGTTTTATGCATATAAAGTGAAAAATTGGTTTAAACGAGATCGAAAACAATCTTCTAACACCAATGAGGAATGACGTCATGCCGAAGTGCAAATCAATCAAGAGGGAAAATGAACTCACAAGCATTCATCGGAATTTATGATTAAAAACACATCGTTTCACTGTTTATTTAATGCATCTCATTTTTTTTCATGACAAGCAAATGTGTTAACATTTACAGAATTTCTCCTTACCATTGTGGTTAAAAGTGCGTCGTTCGGTTCTACTGAATATCATCTGTTATTCGGAACAACATTCCGAAAAGGGGTATATTATAAAGCGACCGTATGTTTCTCTGAGACGGAGGTGAACACAGGATATAGACTACAGGTTTCTGATGGGCCGATTTCATACATATCATCTGTATTTACGGGGAAATATTCATGCATGCGTGCGTGGGTCTGTCTTCGTTTATCCCGATTATGTTCTACGAGTCAATTCGGCTAGAAGCCTGCAATCAAGTAACAGAGAGGTATATGGGAGGTGGTTGGAAGTCGCTTCCAACAAGTAAGATCAATGCCCACTCTGGGAGAGACTGGCAAGCTACCCATGAGTATACCCAGCTCTACGTTCAGAGCCCAGCAAGCTATACGTGGGTATCAAAATGATAAACACAGTAAAAAAAAATAGATCTCGTTCTCCTGACCCCGAAAGACTCAAAATTCGGCGATATTGGCTACGACGAGCCCGGAGAGAGTGCTAAAATCCCAAGGCCAATGGAAGCTGCCTGGATCACTAAGAACTAAGGTGGCGATTTGCACCTGCAACACACGTACACTTGCAACCGAGTCCTCAATAGAAGTCTTGATCACGGAAGTGAGAAAGATAACCTGCGACGTTATCGGCCTGGCAGAGAGGAGACGACGCCACCCATACCAACTCAACGCCGTCTATGACACCGGAAAAAAATGTTTCTCAGAACATGCGACAGCAGTAGAGTCGGCTGCGTCAGCGTTCTCGTCAACATGAGTTTGACCATGAACATCAATTCATTCGAGCAACTTCCAGCACGAATCACACGCTTAGGATTAAAAAGATGTAGGTCAATATCAGTTTTGACAATCTTCGTCGTTTACGCGCCGACGTCGAACTATGACGAAGACGAAGTCGAAGCGTTCCATATGGACATAGAGAGTGCTACAGAGGAGTCCACACATTTTTCAAAGCCATCACTGAAGATTTTAGCGACAGAATTGGGCCAAGAAGAACGTTTGAAAGAAGAAACATTAAGACCCACAGATTAGAATGGAACCAACAGGGTGAGCGGTTCTCTGAGTTTGCCATGACCACGAAGACCATTTATGGTAACTCGCAATACCAAAAGCCCCAACTTCAACGATGAGGGTGAGAATCTCTTAATGAAGAGTACCATAACGAAATAGACCGCTTCATAGTAAACCGATGATTTCACCTTACCGAAGTCTCTGTTGTCACAAAATTTTACATGAGACCGGATCACCTCCTCCTTCGTGCAGGATTCCATTTCTCGAAGAAAAAAATCCGCTAAATTCAAAAAGCGAAGCCCTAAAATCGCTGTAAACTAGGACTTATTCAACTCGTTAGTAGGCTGTTGGGAAAATACTACTGTGGTTAACGTCGATGAAGAGTGCGATCGGCTCGTTCAGCATTTTCTCGCTAGTGCATTGAAAGCTAAGAGTTCGAAAATCACCAAGAGACCTCTTTTTCCAGAAACTCTCGAGCTGATACGCTACGGTGGAATCGCACGAACTGCAGGCAGCCGCAAATTAACGTCCGAAATTGCAAACGGTGCAGACAGGCGATAAGATATCTCTTAAGAGAGAAGACAGCAGTAACGGTCGAAGCTGCAGAGGTTCGAAATAGCAGCGTTGCTGAGATATTTGCAAAACTGTGGATCGCAGGCGTCTTTGGTGGGAACGAACGCGCTATTGTCCTTTCCCGGGAGTAACGCGTTCACCTCCACACCATGTGGGTCCTTCGTTTTGCTCGTTTCTGCCCGTTGTGGTTGTATTTCGCTTACAACTTGCTCTGAAAATCGTAGCAGGCAAAAAATAAAAGCTAACACATTGTGATTTCAACTACAGCCTCAGCTCGGATTAGCATTCGCAAAGATCACCAAAGATTCGCCAATTGCAAGACCAAGATTATTGCACTCCGACACCCAAACGGAACAGTTGCAGCATTCAGAAAGGCAATGCAGAGAATCATTCATTAATACTACTCAGATCTCTCCGATAGCTACGTCCACCTTTCATCATATGAAATAAAACTGGATGGATATGTTGCAATACCGGTTTTCTATTCCGAAATCCGACATGCCATTTCATCGTTGGAAAATCGAACAGCTCCAGGTCAGGGCAGAATAACCTGCCAGATCTCAACACCTTAAAAAACCTCCGCCAGACTTCATCAACACACTGGCTTAGCTCTTCATACATTACCTCTCTAAATTCAAGGCCCCTATTCAATGAAAGAGCAGCAAGACTGTGCTAATGCTCTAAAAGGGTGACCTCCACGACATCGGCAACTATCGCCCAATGTGCTTGCTGTCTGTCGTATACTTGCTCTTCACTCGAGACATAGTAAAAACAGGATTGACAGAGGCCACCTGGGCAAGCAGGGTTTTGAAAAGGATTTAGTACGATGGATCTCATTCACATAACAACAAGCCTCAATGAAGCATCGCGAGAGTCCTAAGACCGCACTGTCTCTCTTTCATCGATTTAAAGAAGGCCTTTGAGTCAATTGAGATAGAATCAGTCATAGAAGCCCCTGAGAGTCAGGGAGTCCCTACTCGTTACATAAAGATTTTTCATGAGCTGTACGAAAATTTTCATTCTAAAATGATATTAACATCGACGTCAAAAGAGGGGTTAGGCAAGGCGATACCATCTCACCAAGATTATTTGCCGCCACACTCCAGAACGTCATGCGAACATTGGAATGGGACAACATGGGAGTGAAAATGGATGGTCGGCAGTTACACCATCTTGGGTGAACTGATGATGTCGCACCTACAACACCGAGCATTGGCCAAGAAGAACGAATGTTTGCGGACTTTGATAAAGCTTGTGGAAAAATTGGTCTTCGACTAAATCTCAAAAAAAACGATGTTCATGAAGAACGGATTGGTTTCGTTTGCCCCGTTCACGCTCAACGGAACGAATATCTCTGAATGCACCAGTTTTGTCTGTCTAGATCGGAAAATCAATGTGATGAACAACTTAGCTCCAGAGCTGAGCAGAAGGAAACGAGCGGCTTGGAGAGCTTTAGAGAGCATCGAGGATGTAGTGAAGAGAACAAAAAACAGCTCGAGTAACTCGACGATCAACGAGACTACAGGTCATGGTAGTGAAAAGAACTGATGGATCATTATGGAGAGTTCTCCAGAATGGATTTAATTTCACCAAGCGTGCTTTAGGGTTAAACACGACTTCCGTTACGCAACAGTTACCAAGTCTTGGCGCCTTGACTGCATCACATTTCTTTTATAATCCGTAGGTTATTGTTTTTAAGCATATACTCTATATAGCTCTAATGTATCTTGCATGTAATATCGCCTGTATCACCTGTAGACCCGTTGATCGACGAGTGAATCGAGTGGGCCCCAATAAATCCTCCGTTTTTTCCTGTCACGTGCAAGAGTAGTCCAATGGGTTTTGTTCGCCTTAGAGACACGTCGAGCATCACATCATTCTTCTAGGTTCTTCGTGAAGAACTCTGACCATCGCGTCGGTGGTCTTCCTGCAGTACGTTTGACATAACGAGGAATCCAGTCACTAATGGCTCTCGTCCATCGGTTATCATTCATACGCGTAACCTGTCCGGTCCACATTATCTTCGACTTTTTTGCGTACAGAACGACATCTTTGATTTTTGATCGTTGACGCAGGTCGGAGCTTCGGATCCCGTCCCTTAGTTGTGTGAAACGGGTTATTCCTAGCATCATCTTTTGGACTGTGCGTTCGATAACGCTGAATGATCTTTCATCCTGCCTACGTAGCGACCAGATTTCTGATGCATGCTTTAGGGCAGGAAGAACCGTTGAGTCGAAAAGGTGGGCACGGAGTCAGGTGTTCTTTGTTCTCTTCACTACATCCTCGATGCTCTTGAAAGCTCCCCAAGCAGATCGCTTCCTTCTGCTCAGCTCTGGAGCTAAGTCGTTCATCATATTGATTTCCCGACCTAAATAGACATAACTGGAGAATTCAGAGATAGTTCTTCCGTTGACCGTGAATGGGGCAAACGAAACCAATCCGTTCTTCATTAACATCGTTTTCTCGAGATTCAGTCGAAGACCAATCTTTCCACACGCGTTATCAAGATCCGCAAGCACACGTTCCGCTTCGCTAATGTCTGGTGTTATAAGGACGATATCATCAGCAAAGCGAAGATGATGTAACTGCCGACCATCGATTTTCACTCCCATATTATCCCACTTCAATGTTCGCATGACGTTCTGGAGGGCGGTGGTAAATAATTTTGGGGAGATTGTATCGTCTCGCCTAACTCCTGTTTTGACGTCAAGGTTAATAACGTTATAGAATGGTGAAATTTTGGTTGTGAAATGTTCGTAAAGCTCACGAAGAATCTTCATGTACTGAGTAAGGACTCCTTGACTATCAAGTGGTTCCATGACTACTTCTATCTCAACTAAGTCAAAGGCCTTCTCTAAGTCCATGAAAGTGAGACAGAGCGGTCTTTTGTATTCACGCGATACTTCAATGAGCCTTGTTAACGTGAGACTGCGGTCCATCGTACTAAATCCTTTTCGAAACCCTGCTTGCTCGCATGGCTGTCCTTCGTCCGGTGTTCTTTCTATCCTGTTTAAGATGACTCGAGTGAAAAGTTTGTATACGATGGACAGCAAGCAGATTGGGCCGACAACTGCCTACACCGTGTAGGTCGCCCTTCTTTAACAAAAACACGGTCTTGCTGGTCCTCCACTGAGTAGGGACCTTGCATTCAGACAGGTAACGTGTGGAGAGCTGAGCCAGTGTGTTTACGAGGACTGGCGTAAAGTTCCTCAGATGTTCTGATCTCATCCTGTGCGGACCTGGTGCTGATCGATTTTTCACCGACGTAATGGTAAGTCGAATTTCGGAATTGAGAACCGTTGGTACAACACGTCCATCCTTTTTTATTTTATATGACGGAAGGTGGACGTGGCTATCGAAGAAAATCTGAGTAGTATTCGTGGATGGTTTTCTCCATTGCCATTCTGGACGCTATTATTGTTCCATCTGAGCGTCGGAGTGCAATCATCTTGTTCTCGTAGTTGTCGAAGCTTCGGTGGGCTTTGCGAATGCTTTTTCCAGCCTCTGCAGCTTCGACCAATGCTGCTGCTCTTCTCTCTTTAAGATCTTCTTTTATCGCCTGTCTGCCTTGTTTCGCAAGCTCGCACGTTAGTTCGCGGTTGCCCGCAGCTCGTACGATTCCACGCTGGCGTATTAGCTCGAGAGTTTCTGGAGACAGATATCTGTTTGCGACCTTCGAACTCTCAGCTTTCATAGCGCTAACGTGAAGATGTTCAATAAGATGATCGTATTTTTCGTCGGTGTCGTCGACAGCGGCATCTTCCCAACAGCTGACTAATGAGTTGAATAAGCCCCAGTTTGTGGTGGTTCTGTGACTTAGGTTTTTGAATTTAGCGGCTTTTTCTCCTTTCCGCGAAAAATAAAATCTTGCACGAAGGAGACGGTGGTCGGATCCCGTGCAAAATTTTGGAACAACAGCGACATCGGTTAGGCAAAACTTCCTATTTACTATGATGTGGTCTACTTCGTTATGATACTCTCCATTGGAAGATTCATCATTGACGGTGAGGCTTCTAGAATTGCCAGTTACCATAGATGGTCTTAGTCGCCATGACAAACTCAGAGAGCCGCTCACCCTGTTCGTTCCATTCTAATCCGTGGATCCCAATGTGACGTTCCTCAGACGATCTTCTTGGTCCGATCTTGGCATTGAAATCTCCAATGATGATCTTGATGAATGTGCGGTCTTTTCTGCAGAACTTCTACAAGTCCATGTTGAACGCTTCAACTTCTGCCTTGTCATAGTTTGATGTCTGCGCGTAAACGGCGAAGGCTGTCAAAGCCGGTATTGATCCACATCTTTTTAATCGTAAACGTCCGATTCGGGTTGTAAGCTATTCGAATGAATCGATGTTCATGGACAAACTCGTGTTGACGAGAACGCCAACACCGCCTACTCCTCTACTGTCGCATGTTCTGAGAAACAGTTCTTCCCCAGTATCATAGACTTCGTTGAATGGGTGGCGTCGTCTCGTCTCGGGGCCAAGCCGATGACGTCGTACCTTATCATTCCTGTTGTATGAGCAAGTCTTCTTTCGAGGACTCGGATGCAAGTGTACGTGCATTGTAGGTACAGATCGTCACCACGGTTCTTCAAGATCCAGGAAGCTTCCATTGACCTTGAGATTTTAGCAGCTTCTCCGTACTCGTCCTACCCAACGCTGCAAAATTGGGTTTTCTTTCGGGATCAGGGAAATGAAGCCCGTCTTTTTTTTTACTGTGTTTAGCATTTTTTATTCCCACGCATAGCTTGCTGTGCTCTGAGCGTGAGGACTGGGTATACTTACGGGTAGCGTACCAGGCTCTCCTAGAGTGGACATGGAGCTTATTTGTTGGAGGCGGCTCCCAACCGCCTCCCATATACTTCCCTGTCACTTGGTTGCAGTCTTTTACCGAATTGACTCGTAGGATAGAATCCGCATAAGCAAGGACGCACCCACAGACGCATGCATGAATACGCCTAGCATATAGAGAAAGTATGCGTTAAATCGGCGCAGCAGAAGCAGGGAGTCCATCCCCTAGGTCCACCTTTGGCTCAAGGATTCAAAGCTCACTTTTGGTCCGCGATTAATCCCCTATCCATCACGTGGGGACGCGCCGCATAGCATCGCGACTTACCGGCTCGAGATCGCTCATATGAGGGTGCACCCGTGGACATGTAATATAGCAATGATGACTAGTAAAAACACTTGATTTTTTTTTGCTCCGTCTTCATATCTACTGTGCAGATGCCCCCACTGCTCATATCCAGTTCTTTTTTTCGCATCCATCGTTCACGAAAATCTGCCAAGTTTTTAAGTGTTGCTTCGTTTGCTGCTTGAGGAATTTCATTTCGTTTCAACGTCGTACAATGCAGGTCGAGCAATTCTTCCTGAAGTCCTAAGATAGCCGGTGCAGAAGCGTTCCCAGTTGGATTGTAGAGAGGGATTTTTTCTCAGACAAGTCTGGTACCTTTGAGTGGGATCGAACTAGAACCATGCGCGTGGTAACGGACATTACTACCACTATGAAATCCGTCCCTAGTATTAATAATAACAGCTTTTAATTTTTGCTTACGATCAGGATCGTTCTTTGACCATTAATACGTACCGGAAGCACATGCAATCTTTACTAAAAACTTTGAATCCTTGCATACAAAGAATAATCCTCACTTGGATCCTGTATTTATTTCCTGATGTAAGCAGTCTCCACTTAGCAAATTGTACCTTGCATAACATCTACTAAAACATGTTAAACAATAGTGCTTTTAGCAACTGGTGCCTCCAGTGCTAACCTTTCTCGCACATTTAACAGTGCATCTCCGATCGTGCCTGGTCGAGTCTGCTCCTGGTCTTCACCACCACAGGCAACTGCGGGATTTTGTTGATCAGAGGAAGATTTGGCACCATGCGACTAGTTTCATACCAGGACGGCGGTGGATCCTGGTACAGGTTTACTCTTAGCTGGGATTCCAAATGGAAACGCCGGGCTCCTTGTCAGCTTGGGAGACCTTGCTGGTGAGCAAGTCCCCTCGCTGTACATCGCAGCCCGACACCCAGGAACACCTCCCAGCCGCGATGAGGCGGTGAGACGTTGGGAGGACCAATATAAATTACACATTGCTCATTTCGATTTGGGACATTTGTTTGATTTAGGAAAGAAGCTCTGCCATTTCTCGTAAGTGATTTGACCTGAAAGGCCTTCAATTAGATCAAACCAAAAATGATACTGTCTGCTTTTAATATTTGGATATCAGGTGTGTTTAGAACAAGAAGTTTCGAGTGAGCCCTCTGTGCAATGGGAGAGATAGGTATATGGGAAATAGGATATTTTCGTAGGCAATAGCAAAACTGCTATCTCATCCGACAGTTTTCACGTCTGCCAATGTATTCTTATATCCGCTTTCATAAACTGTGTAACTTTCATAAACATAAACATAAATTTTGGGACTAGCAGTCAATGAAACCAAGTTTTTTGATGAAGGATAAAGATGGCCAAGAATGGCGATAAGACTTCGTTTCTTCGTGTGACCGTTTTCCATGATGTTATAAAGGTGCTTATGTTATTTTAACTGGTGGATATGAGCATGGCTTTCGGCGACATCGCGGAACTGCCATGTTAAGACATTGCTTGATCTTCTCTAAAAAAGTGGGAAGTCATTGGAAAACTAAACTAGGTTTGCAACCTTGTGACTACGATTTTAAGGAGATAGCGGATATTCAGGTGACCATTCAGCCCACCAAACAACGGTGATTTCACAGGCTGGAATTAATGAAGAATTTTCTGCATTTCAAGCGTATTCATCTGCACTTCCGCATTACTGGCTTTTTCGATTTGTGGTTTGGTAGTACATTTCGAAGGAATCTGCTTCTAATACATAAGAGTTGACGACTATCTATGTTTGCCCTTGTAGCTGCGTTTTAGTATTCGAGGGAGAACCAAGCGTGAAAAGTAGCAGGCTTTAGAGAGGTGTATGCGTTTGGAAAGCGATAACAAACTGAAAAAAACTGTTAAAATAGGTTACATAAGCAAGCAGAAGGCACCGAATCCTTAACCTCTATTGAGGAGTTAAAGGAAAGATATCGTAGCAAGACTCAAATGTCCGACTTAAGTGTGTATCAGCTTGGTCGATTAATGTAGAAGTGAAGCAACAATGTTAAACTACACTACACAACCGGTGATAACTCTCTGGTACGATTGCCCTACTTCACAACGATGAATTCAATTATCAAGGATTTGTAATAAACAGAGAAAACAGTTCACGTCTGTGGATAGCCTTCTGTCATTCAACGTCCATTCATAACATCGTTCTTCTCTGATTTCTCAACCCTCTTAAATCAACTACACCTACAAAAAAAGACTTGGTGCAGCAAACCTTAGAACGTCACTAGGTGTGCTAAACAGTACGAAATCGGTAGTGATCGAACAAATAAGAAGAACAGCCTTTGTTTCATACAGAGGTATCTGGGGAAAAATGGAAATGCTAATTTGGAAACTTTAAGCTAAAAGCTCATTTCTTGTGTGAGGGACATTAGAGCATGAATATAGAGATGTTAAGTTTTATTTAAGAAGATGTGTCAAATACCAAACCGAGAAAGCCGATAATACCTTCGCGGCAATTCCTACATTATATATGTATATATATGCGAAATGTTGGCACGTACTTTCTGTATTTGCTAGGCGTATTCACGCATGCGTGTGTGGGTGCGTTCTCGCTTTATAAGGATTGTATTCTACGAGTCAATTCGGCAAAAAGCCTGCATTCAAGTAACAGGGAAGTATATGGGAGGCGGTTAGGAGTCGACTCCAACAAATAAGCTCCATGTCCACTCTGGGAGAGCCTGGCAAGCTACCCGTGAGTATAACCAGCCCCCACGTTTAGAGCCCAGCAGGCTATACATAGGTATCAAATATGCTAAACACAGTAACAAAACGGGCCTCATTTCCCTTACCCCGAAAGACAACCCAATTTCGCAGCGTTGGGTAGGACGAGTACGGAAAGTCTGCTAACATAACATCTTAGGACCAATGGAAGCTGCCGGGATCAAGAACTATGGTGACGATCTGTCCCTACAACGTACGTACACTCGCATCCGAGTCCTCGATAGAAGACTTGCTCATGCAAGCAAGAATAATAAGGTGCGACGTCATCGGCCTGGACGAGACGAGACGACGCCACCCATTCAACGCCATCTATGATACTGGAGAAGAACTGTTCCTCGGGACATACAACAGTAGATTAGTAGGCGGAGTTGAGGTTCTCATCAACATGAGTTTGTCCATGAACATCGATTCATTCGAACAGCGTAGAACCCGAATCGGACGTTTACGATTAAAGAGATGCTGATAAATACCGGCTTTGACAACCTTCGTCGTTTATGCTCCAACATCAAAATATGACGAAGAAGAAGTTGAAGTATTCTACACGGACTTGGAGAAGTCCTACAGAGAAGACCTTACATTCTTCAAGGTCACCATTGGAGATTTCAATTCCAAGATTAGACAAAGAAGAAAGGCTGAGTAACGTAAGATTGGGACCCACGGATTAGAATGGAACGAACAGGGTGAGCGGCTCTCTAAGTTTATCATGGCGACCAAGACCATCCATGGCAACTCGCAATTCTTGAAGCCTCACCGTCAACGATGGAGGTCGGAATCTCCCATTGGAGAGTACCACAACGAAATAGACCACATCATAGTAAATAGGAAGTTTTGCTTAACCGATGTCGCTGTTGTCCCAAAATTCTACACCGGATCAGAAAACCGTCTCCTTCGTGCAAGATTTTGTTTCTCGCGGAAAGGAGAAAACGCCGCTAAATTCAAAAACCTAAGTCCCTAAACCACCAAAAACTGGGGCTTATTCAAATGTTTCACAACCAAAATTTCACCATTCTACAACGATATTAACGTTGACGTCAGAAGAGGGGTTAGGCAAGGCGATACAATCTCGCCAAATTTATTTACTGCCACCCTCCAGAGCGTCATGCGAACATTGATGTGGGATAATATGGTAGTAAAAATCGATGGTCGGCAGAAACATCACCTTCGCTTTGCTGATGATATCGTTCTCATAACACTGTTGGGAAGATGCCGTTGTCGACAATATCGACGAGAAATACGATCATCTTATTGAACATCTTCAAGTTAGTGCTATGAAAGCTGAGAGTTCGAAGGTCGCAAACAGACGTCTGTCTCCAGGAACTATCGAGCTAATACGCCAGAGTGGAATCGCACGTGCTGCGGGCAACCGCGAACTAACGTCCGAGCTTGCGAAACAAGACAGACAGGCGATAAAATAAGATCTTAAAGAGAGAAGAGCAGCAGTAATGGTCGAAGCTGCAGAGGCTGGAAAAAGCATTAGCAAAGACCGTCGAAGCTTCGCCAATTGCAAGACCATGATGATTGCACTCCGACGCCCAGACGCAACAATAACAGCGTCCAGAAAGGCAATGGAGAAAATCATTCACAAATTCTACTCAGATCTCTTCGATAGCCACGTCCATCCCTCGTCTTATAAAATAAAAGAGGATGGATATGCTGTTCAACCGGTTCTCCCTTCAGAAATCCGACATGCCATTTCGTCGGTGAAAATAGAACAGCTCCAGGTCCGGACAGGATAAGATAAGAACATCTGAAGAACCTTCCGCCAGTCCTCGTAAGCACATTGGCCCGGCTCTGCTCAAGCTACCTGTCTGAATGCCAGGTCGCTACTCAGTGGAAGACCAGCAAGACCGTCGTGTTGTTCAAGAAGGGCGACCTGCACGATGTAGGTAACTGTCGCCCAATCCGCTTGCTGTCTGTCGTCTACAAACTTTTTACTCGAGTCATTCCAAACAGGATAGACAGAACAATGGACGGGGCCGGACACGTGAGGCGTATAAATGATAGCCGATGGATAAGAGCTGTTAGTGACTGGATCCCTCGGGATGTCAAACGTACTGTAAGAAGACTACTGACCCGAACGTCAAAGTTTTTCACGAAAAGCCCAAAAGAAAGGTATAATGCTCGACGAGTTTCTAAAGCGAGGGAAACCCACTGGGCTAGTCTTGCAACGGCAGGGAAAAATGGAGGATTTACTGGCGCCCGCTCGAGTCACTCGACGATCAACGGGACTACAGGTGATACAGGTGACATGCGAAATGTGAAGCTTTCACTGTCGTTCAAATCATGAGAGATGTGCTACGCATTCGATTTCATTACAAGCATCGCTAGATTTGACTGAATGCGCTTTAGCTATGAATCCGCTTGCTGTCTGTCGTCTACAAACTTTTTACTCGAGTCATTCCAAACAGGATAGACAGAACAATGGACGGAGGACAACCGTGCGAGCAAGCAGGGTTTCGAAAAGGATTTAGTACGATCGACCACATTCACACGTTAACAAGGCTCATTGAGGTATCGAGAGTACAAAAGACCGCTCCGTCTCACTTTCATGGACTTAGAGAAGGACATTTCTTGTGTGAGGGACATTAGAGCATGAATATAGAGATGTTAAATTTTATTCAAGAAGATGTGTCAAATACCGAAGCGAGTAAGCGGATAATACCTTCGCGGCAATTCCTACATTATATATGTATATATATATACATATATATATATGCGAAATGTAAAGCTTTCACTGTCGATCAAATCCTGAGGGATGCACTACGTATACGATTTCGTTGCCAACATCGTAAGAGGTGAGAGAATGCGTATATAGCCATGGCAGTGACTTGCAGTAACCGGCTGACGAACCTAGTCAGTAGTGCGACCTCCCAGACAGGGGTGACAGTTTTCCGACCTTGAATGGTGAGCAAAGTACTTTAATTCTTTGCAGACTGACATGACAATAAACCAACGAGCACGTGAGTTACAGGGAATTCCTAACCACTGCCCATGTGCGCCCATATCATGCGTATGCATGTACATCCCCTATACATTATTTAAACTTTCATGTATACATCGAAATATTAGCACATATATTGCTGAGATATTCAATATCGCTAAAACTAATTGAAATATATACGTACACAAATATATATTTCCTCTATTCTATTTACATATGTGTACATTATGTGTATATATGTATGTACATATGTTTATATGTATGTACATATTACATTTACATATTTATTATTAAGAGGTGGATAGCACAGTGGCAGTGGTGCCCGTCATCACGAGCATGGTGCTAGTTGGATTTCGCTCTGGGCCAACGAGCCTCTCATCCCTTCGGGATCGGGAAATTGGTAGCGGACTTCTCTGAGAAAAAATCACTGCCCACAATAAAATTAGGAACGCTCCAAGCATCATATCTTTCTTCTAGGCTCTTCCTGAAGAACTCTGACCATTGTATCGGTGGTCTTCCTGCAGTACGTTTCACATCCCGAGAAATCCAGTCACTAACGGCACTTCTCCTTCGGTTGTCATTCATACGCATTTCGTGTCTGGCCCACCCCACCTTCGACTGTTCGCCGTGCAAAACGGCGTCCTTGATTTTTGATCGTTGACGCAGGTCGGAGCTTCGGATCCCATCCCTTACTTGTGTGAAACGGGATTCTCCTAGCATCGTCCTTTCGACTGCGCGTTCGATAACGCTAATGGATCATTCATCCTGCTTACGTAGCGACCAGGTTTCTGACGCATACGTTAGGGCAGGAAGAACCGTTGAGTCGAAAAGGTAGGCATGGAGTCGGGTGTTTTTTGTTCTCTATCCTCGATGCTCTTGAAACCTTCCCAAGCCGCTCATTTCCTTCGGCTCAGCTCTGGAGCTAAGTCGTTCATCATATTGATTTCCCGACCTAGATAGACATAACTGGAGCATCCGGAGATATTCGTTCCGTTGAGTGTGAATGGGGCAAGCGAAATCAATTCGTTCTTCATGAACATCGTTTTCTTGAGATTTAGTGGAAGACCAATCTTTCCACACGCGTTACCAAAGTCCGGAAGCATACGTTCCGTTGGCTAATGTCTGGTGCTATGAGAACGATATCATCAGCAAAGCGAAGGTGATGTAACTGCCGACCATCCATTTTCACTCCCATATTATCCCATTCCAATGTTTGCATGACGTTCTGGAGGGTGGCGGTAAATAATTTTGGCGAGATGGTATCGCCTTGCCAAGCTCCTCTTTTGACGTCAATGTTAATATCGTTGTAGAATGGTGATAATAGAATAGTGAAGTTGGTATAACTCTAGAGATTCGGATGTTGTGACAAGAAACCAGAAGCAAGTACGGGGCAAATATCGCGAAAAATAATCATTTCAGAAATGAAACCAAAATGAAGACGAAGATGAATCCCACTGAAGAAAATATTCGAGTCATACTGTTTAACTAAAAGACGAATCTAAATCTAACATATCTAACACAGGAAATGTGAGTCATTCACACCAGCTTTATAATGATGTTACTGTTTACAATTTAAATTCCCACAAAATTTCTGCCACAAGGACCTAAGGTGAAATCACTCACAGCGCTGACCCCATATTTTCTTCTTCTGTTCCTTATGCTGAGATGACATCACCCGTGAAGGCGGAGGCTTTCACAGTGCTTAAAATGTTATCACTTGAGCACGGAAAGTTTTATTAGAATAAAAGCGAACGAATTTAGAAAAAGTTCGAGGTTCGACTTTTTCATTACGTAACGCAGAGAACCAACCTTGAAACCGCTGTTTCTTTGAGTGTGTTATTTGAAAACATTTCAGCACGTTGATCGGTGGCTGTTGATGTAGCAGTACTTGTTGACATCAGTAGTGCGCCTATCGAGCCAGATCTCGTGATAATGGGAGTCGTAGCATTAGTCAAAGTGCCTTCCTCTACACGATGGAAAAACGGTGTAGTGTTTTGCATGGATATGTTGATAATTTCTGTTTTTGATGACGAATAAGACGAATTGTGGTGCTGTTTTGTGGGAAGCAGCGGTGGATTGGTAATACTGGGTCTTCTACTCGTAGCACTCAGTGAAGGAGATAGGGTCGGTATTGACGATGTATTATAAAATCGTCGTCCAATCACTATACGTGGATGAGGACGTGCTCTCGTGTAAGTGACGTTTTCAGCGCAAAATGAATCAACCCTGAAAGATTTAAACACATAACAAGTAATCCTGTTCGATCAAATTTTTAAAAGAATTTAGGGTTTCTTCTGCCAACAAAATTCTACTAGAGAAGGGCACGGCAGAATTTCTACCTAAAACACATATAAATGATACGAGCGGTTAAAGATAAAATTTAGGAAATAAATTAGTATAAACTGATCAGCATGTAATGATTCGATCTTCCATCACCTCCCCCATAACACGTTATGGTTTAGTTCCTATTATTCATTTCATTAGCAACAGAGCAATGTGACCAAATGAAAAGCTTTATTAAAAAGGTACACAGTTTGATAAATTGGGAATTAACCGAACTGCTGAGGAGGCAACCGTACATTAGGCATCTTCTTTTCCATCTATTATTCTGCGGCATAGATCCTCTCTTTTCACTTGTCATAATCACTCGACATATTCTACAAAACCGAGTTCTACTTGAATTCGGCATGAACAAGCAATATTTTCTAAGCTCACACAAAGCTGCTGTCAAGTATTCATTGCGGGTAACGCTCAGACCCCTCAGCCTTCGCCTTCTTCAAAACCTATATAATTCGAGAAAATTGTCGATAACCGTTTATTTTTGCGATGTGGCCTTTAGTACCCCGAAAGAGCACCAATTTCGCAGCGTTGGGCAGGACGAGTACGGAGAGGCTGCTAAAATTCCAGGGCCAATGGAAGCTGCCTGGATCATGAAGAACTATGGTGAGGATCTGTACCTACAATGCACGTACACTTGCGCCTGAGCCCTCGATAGAAGACTTGCTCATGCAAGCAGGTATGAAAAGGTGCGACGTCATCGGCATGGCCGAGACGAGACGACGCCACCAATTCAACGCAGTCTATGATACTGGAGAAGAACTGTTCCTCGGAACATGCGACAGTAGAGGTGTAGGCGGTTTTGAGGTTCTCGTCAACACGAGTTTGCCCATGAACATCGATTCATTCGAATAGCTTACAACCCGAATCGGACGTTTACGATTAAAAAGATGTGGATCAACACTGGCTTTGACAAACTTCGTCGTTTACGCGCCAACATCAAACTATGACGAAGAGGTCGAAGCGTTCTGCATGAACTTGGAGAAGTTCTATAAAAAAGACCACAAATTCTTCAAGGTCGTCATTGGAGATATCAATGCCAAGATTGGACTAAGAAGAATGTCTGAGGAACATCACATTAGAACACATGGATTAGAATGGAACAAACAGGGTGAGCGGCTCTCTGAGTTTTTCATTGCGACCAAGACCATCCATGGTAACTAGCGATTCCAGAAGCCCCACCCTCAACACTGGACGTGGGAGTCTCCCAATGGAGAGTACCACGACGAAATAGACCACATCATACTTAATGGAAGGTTTTGCTTAATCGATGCCGCTGTTCTACCAGAATTCTGCAGGAGATCAGACCACCGTCTCCGCACAAAATTCTATTCTCGCGGACGAGAGAAAAAACCGCTAAATTCAAAAACCGATGTGGCAGAACCACCACAAACTGGGACTTATTCAACTCATTAGTCAGCTGTTGGGAAGACGCCGTTGTCAACAACATAGACGAGAAATACGATCGATTCATCGAACATCTTCACGTTAGCACTAGGAAAGCTGAGAGTTCGAAAGTAACCAAGAGACGTCTGTCTCCAGAAACTCTCGAGCTGATATGACAGCGTGAAATCGCACAAGCTGCAGACAACCGCCAAATATCGTCCAAACTTGCGAAACAATGCAGGCAGGCGATAAAAGATCTTAAAGAGAGAAGAGCAGCAGTAATGGTCGAAGCTGCAGAGGCTGTGAAAAGCATTCGCAAAGCCCACCGAAGCTTCGCCAGTTACAAGACCAAGGTGATTGCACTCCGACGCCCAGACGGAAAGAGCAGCGTCCAGAAAGGCAATGGAAAAAATCATCCACTAATACTGCTCAGATCTCTTCGTTTGCCGCGTCCACCTCCCATGCCCCATTCACGCTCAACGGAACGAATATCTCCGAATGATTCAGTTATGTCTACCTGGGTCGGAAAATCAATGTGATGAACGACTTAGCTCCAGAGCCGAGCAGAAGGAAACGAGCGGCTTTGGGAGCTTTCGAGAGCATCGAGAATGTAGTGAAGAGAACAAAGAATACCCGACTCCGTGCCACCTTTTTGACTCAAAGGTTCTTCCTGCTCTAACGTATGCGTCAGAAACCTGGTCTCTGCGTAAGCAGGATGAGAGATCACTCAGCGTTATCGAACGCGCAGTCGAAATGACGATGCTAGGAGAATCCTGTTTCACACATGTAAGGGATGGAATCAGAAGCCCCAACCTAGGTCAACAATCAAAAATAAAAGATGCAGTTCTGTATGCCTAACAGTCTAAGATAGGGTGGACCGGACACGTAATGCAGATGAATGACAGCCGATAGACAAGAGCCGTTAGTGACTGGATTTCTCGGGATGTGAAACGTACTGCAGGAAGACCACTGACCCGATGGTGAGAGTTCTTCACGAAGAGCCTAGAAGAAAGATATGATGCTCAACGAGTCCCTAATGATAGCAGAACCCACTGGGCTACTGTTGCATGTTACAGTTAAAACGGAGGATTTACTAGCTCTCGCTCGAGTCACTCGACGATCACCGGGATACAGGTGATACAGTTGATACATGCTCTTCATAGTCGTCGTATCGAGTCGAACCCAGGAAAATGGAGCACAGATCAAGCAAAGCAGCATCACTTCGTATAGTTCTTTTATACACGGCGATTCTTCATTAACTGCCCACTGATAATTTGTTTCTACTAATGCATTCTATCATCACTGCTTTTTATATTGCGCTTATTCTATATATTTATTCTATATATATGTCCTTTCGTGTATTCAACCATGGTTTCGAACTATATTCAGTTCAGATGTGATTTAAAAAAAGAAGTTTCTCACAATTGAACCATATCACTGTCAGCCTCTGGGAAGATTCTGCATGACACGCGAAATATGTTTCGGTGTTTCCTGTATGTATTTTATTTCTGCCAATTCTTCATCGTAACTATGAATGTGCAACCGCGCTCACTGTGATAATCGCCTGTCCAAGTTTCCAAATAAGTAAATCTTTTGGTCAATAAACGAACTAAGCTTCATATTCGATTGAATGCCCATCGAAGTAGAATCGATAAAATGTATCGTGCTTTTCGTCGATGAAGTCTTTTAACTGTAAAGGGGCATAAAGATGAAGTTGAGGACAGGTGCTTGGTGATGAGCGGGTCGTACGTGAGTTTTCCGATAATACGATTCACCACAATGGTTAGCTTTACGGTGATAATGAGTTGAAGATTGATCGATAGCTGTTACTTGTCCACACTGTACCATTACATTTTACATTGTTTACAAACTGCTTCCAACTGAAGTTAGGGAACTTCCTGTTAGTGGAACCCAAAGATATGGGAGAAACAAGAAATGGAGACCAAAAACTGCCAAAGATTTAAAATAGTCCATTAATCTTTGAGTCCAAATCAGTCTTGTTTAACTGTGATGATTTAGGCATTTTTTTAGCATTTTGGAATACCTATCCTATTTGGAATTCCACGCCCTGGATTCTTGAGTAGAGAGTATGAGACGGCCTGATTACAGGATTTGCTCTCTCATATCCATTTGACCAAAACTGCACCATATCACATATAAGACAGGTTCTACCAGACCCTATCCTTTGTTGAACTTACCTATAGAATCGAAAAAAGTAATCAGATTGCAAACCGTAAACTTTACAATTTTGATGACTATAACTGTGTGCAAACTGCACGACAATATTCACTGAAGATGTTACGCGTTTTGATGAGTGTAAATAGTACATAAAACGTGTTTATTGCAATAATTCTAGACCAAAACAATTCTATCGAGACAGCAACTCACAGCGGATCAAACAGGTCCTCAAACGGTCTCCCATCTTGTTGCATATCTCGCCCAATATTTCGGTTTTTCTATGCATTTTGTAAGTACTTTTGGAGATTTGTTTCCTATTAATCCTTTAAATAGTTCTATGCATTTCTCCATGTTTTCGAAAGATTTCGAAGTTAAGTATATGGTGGAACCCGGCCACTATCAAAAGCACAAACGGAGCTCCCAGACCAATGGTTAGAGGTGCACTGTAAAACATGGTACTGGATCGATTTCGCGTCCTAGGCTCACCATGCCTCTAATCCGGGATCGGCATATTTCTTTCAAACTTGTCTAAAAGCACAAAAACACCTATTTGCCACATCGATAAAACGATAAAGAATGAAGCTCAGGGCATTGATCAATCCCTTAGGAATGCGCCAGATATTCGACTTCATTAAACATCATTTGGAGGTGATTGAATACATGTCTGGCCTTTACAATGCCTCGCGGTGGTCTAGCGATGTATCCAGCCACTGCTGCTATCCTGCCAGACATGTCTGGCACCAATTTGCCAACCATGGAGAGATGGAAGGCTTGATGGGCCAGGGACGCTGGAATCGATCCCGTGTGCATTGGATGGCGTCTCCGATCACTGGGTCACACGATACTGACACATCGGTAAGCCACTGCAAATCGTTTTAGAGATAGATCAGATGTGCATTTAACCTCCTCTAACAATGCTTAATAAAGTCGAATGCACGGTGCATCCCTCAAGGATCGATCATCTGTCATAATCTTTATCAGTTACACTAAACTATTATATTATACTTGTCAGTTATATAACTGAGTTGCCATTGAGTGTCACCACTTTTCTTCATTTTGTAGGAAAGTTTAACCTCTATCGTTTTCGGGAATCTAGGGTTGAATTAGGTCCGTGGAAGAAGAATCGAACCTCCAAATGCTTCTATTTAGGATGAATGACAATAGAATTTAAATCTTCTAAAACAAGGTTGTGATATTCACGAGAACGGCAGAATTCCAATTACAATTGATGAAGTCGGCGAGACAGTACATTGTATCACCTGTATCACCTGTAGTCCCGTTGATCGTCTAGTGACTCGAGTGGGCTCCAGTAAATCCTCCATTTTCCCTGACACGTGCAAGAGTAGCCCAGTGGGATTTCCTCGCTTTAGGGACTCGTCGAGCATCATATCTTTCTTCTAGGCTTTTCGTGAAGAACTCTGACCATCGGGTCGGTGGTCTTCCTGCAGTACGTTTGACATCCCGAGGCATCCAGTCACTAACAGTTCTTGTCGATCGGTTATAATTCATACGCATTCCGTGTCCGGCCCACCTTATCTCCGACTGTTTGGCGTGTAGAACGGCATCTTTGTTTTTCGATCGTTGACGTAGGTCGGAGCTTCGCATCCCATCCCTTACTTATGTGAAACGGGATACTCCTAGCATCGTCCGTTCGACTGCGCGTTCGATAACGCTGATGGATCATTCATCCTGCTTACGTAGCGACCAGGTTTCTGACGCACAGGTTAGGGCAGGAAGAACCGTTGAGTCGAAAAGGTGGGCACCGAGTCGGGTGTTCTTTGTTCTCTTCACTACATCCTCGATGCTCTTGAAAGCTCCCCAAGCCGCTCGTTTCCTTCTGCTCAGCTCTGGAGCTAAGTCGTTCATCATATTGATTTCCCGACCTAGATAGACATAACTGGAGCATCCGGAGATATTCGTTCCGTTGAGTGTGAATGGGGCAAGCGAAATCAATTCGTTCTTTATGAACATCGTTTTCTTGAGATTTAGTGGAAGACCAATCTTTCCACACGCTTTACCAAAGTCCGGAAGCATACGTTCCGTTGGCTAATGTCTGGTGCTATGAGAACGATATCATCAGCAAAGCGAAGGTGATGTATCTGCCGACCATCGATTTTCACTCCCATATTAACCCATTCCATTGCTCGCATGACGTTTTGGAGGGTGGCTATAAAAAATTTTGGCGAGATTGTATCGCCTTGCCTAATTCCTCTTTTGACGTCAACGTTAATATCGTTGTAGAATGGAGAAATTTTGGTTGTGAAATTGTTGTACAGCTCACGAAGAATCTTCATGTACTGAGTAAGGACTCCTTGACTATCAAGTGGTTCCATGACTACTTCTATCTCAACTAAGTCAAAGGCCTTCTCTAAGTCGATGAAAGTGAGACAGAGCGGTCTTTTGTATTCACGCGATACTTCAATGAGCCTTGTCAACGTGTGACTGCGGTCCATCGTACTAAATCCTTTTCGAAACCCTGCTTGCTCGCATGGCTCTCCTTCTTCCAGTGTTCTGTCAATCCTGTTTAGGATGACTCGAGCGAAAAGTTTATAGATGACAGACAGCAAGCAGCTTGGGCGATAGTTGCCTATATCGTGTAGGTCACCCTTCTTGAACAACAACACGGTCCTGCTGGTCTTCCAATGAGTAGGGACCTTGCATTCAGACAGGTAACGTGTGGAGAGCCGAGCCAGTGTGTTTACGAGGACTGGCGTAAAGTTATTCAGATGTTCTGATCTCATCCTGTGCGGACCTGGTGCTGATCGATTTTTCACCGACGTAATGGTAAGTCGAATTTCGGATTGGAGAACAGTTGGTACAACACGCCCATCCTTTTTTATTTCATATGACGGAAGGTGGACGTGGCTATCGAAGAGTTCTGAGTAGTATTCGTGGATGGTTTTCTCCATTACCTCTCTGGACGCTGTCATTGTTCCGTCTGAGCGTCGGAGTGCAATCATCTTGGTCTTGTAAATGGCGAAGCTTCAGCGGGCTTTGCGAATGCTTTTCCCAGCCTCTGCAGCTTCGACCATTGCTGCTGCTCTTCTCTCTTTAAGATCGTCTTTTATCGCTTGTTTGCACTGTTTCGTAAGCTCGGACGTTAGTTCGCGTTTGCCCGCAGCTCGTGCGATTCCACGCTGGGGGATTAGCTCGAGAGCTCCTGGAGATAGACGTCTCTTGGTGACCTTGGAACTCTCAGCTTTCATGGCGCTAACGTGAAGATGTTCAATGAGCCGGTCATAATCCTCGTCGATGCTGTCGACAACGCCACCTTCCCAACAGCCGACTAATCGTTTGAATAAGCCCTAGTTTGTGGTGGTTCTGGGACATCGGTTTTTGAATCTAGCGGCTTTCTCTTCTTTCCGCGAAAAATAAAATCTTGCACGAAGGAGACGGTGGTCTGATCCAGTGTAAAATTTTGGGACAACAGCGACATCGGTTAGGCAAAACTTTCTATTTACTATGATGTGGTCTATTTCGTTATGGTACTCTCCACTTGGAGATTCCCACGTACATCGTTGACGGTGAGGCTTCTAGAATTGCGAGTTACCATAGATGGTCTTAGTCGCCATGACAAACTCAGAGAGCCGCTCACCCTGTTCGTTCCATTCTAATCCGTGGGTCCCAATGTGACGTTCCTCAGACGTTTTTCACGGTGCATTCTTGGCATTGAAATCACCAATGATGACCTGGAAGAATTTATAGTCTTCTCTGTAGAACTTCTCCACGTCCATATAGAACGCTTCGACTTCTTCTTCGTCATAGTTTGATGTCGGCGTCTAAACGACGAAAATTGTCAGAGCCTATGTTGATCCACATCTTTTTAATCGTGAACGTCCTGTTCGGGTTGTAAGCTATATGAATGAATCGATGTTCATGGACAAACTTGTGTTGACGAGAATGCCGACACCACCTACGCCTCTACAGTCTCATGCTCCGACGAACAGTTCTTCCCCAGTATCATAGACGGCGTTAAATGGGTGGTGTCGTCTCGTCTCGGCCAGACCGATGACGTCGTACCTTATCATTCTTGCTTGCATGAGCACGTCTTCTATCGAGGACTTGGATGCAAGTGTACGTGCTTTGTAGGTACAGATCGTCACAATAGTTCTTGATCCAGGCAGCTTCCATTGGCCCTGAGATTTTAGCAGCCTCTCCGTACTCGCCCTACCCAACGCTGCAAAATTGGGGGTCTTTCGGGGTCAGGGGAATGAGGCCCGCTTTTTTTTACTGTCTTTAGCATATGTGATACCTACGTATAGCTTGCTGGGGCTCTGAAGGTGGGGGCTGGTCATACTCACGGGTAGCTTGCCAGGCTCTCCCAGAGTGGACATGGAGCTTATTTGTTGGAGGCAACTCCTAACCGCCTTCCATATACTTCTTACTCACTTGATTGCAGGCTTTTGTCGGGATTGACTCTTAGAATACAATCCGCATAAAGCGAGAACGCACTCACACACGCATGCATGAATACGCCAAGCAAATACTGAAAGTATGTGCCAAACCGGCGCAGCAGAAACAGGGAGTCCATCCCCTGGATCCACCTGCGTCTCAGGAAAGCAAGGTTCGCTTTTGGTCCGCGATTAACCTCCTATCCGCCACCAGGGGACGCGCCACGTAGCCTCGCGACTAACCGGCTCGAGATCCCTCATATGAGGGAGATCCGTGGTATGAGGGAGATCTGTGAAATACATTGTAGCTAACACATTATGCTCTACACTCGAATGTCTGTAACTACGGCATAGAGCGGCATGGAAATCATTACTCGTCATGGCGACTGGAAGTGAAACAACAGTCAATTGTGAGCAAATTTGCCGGCCAACGATATCATCCGAAAAAGGCCTCCTGTAAAATATGAATTGTAGAGAATAACTCTTCAAAGACCATTTTGTATATAACGCCGGTATCGGACGATCTGTCGACTAAGTAAAGAGGCACTTTGTAGCAAAATGAGCCACTGAAAGAGCAATTTATTAGATGCAATAGACTTCATCCACTCGGTGTGTGAAATGTGATCTGGCGCTGAAGAAGACGAAGGCGCCTAAGCGTTAGTCGAATAAAGTTGCTTATCAGCCATGTATGGGTGCGGAGAAACTGAAGCGGTTAGTAATGCCGTCGGTCAACAAACAAAGAGCTAGTTCAACTTACACCCCAACGCTATTCTCTAATACATGCTGGAAGCCCTAACTGGGCTATCTCCAAGATCATAAGGCCAAGCGACTCAATCAGCATTCTACAACATTCATGAGGAATTCTAAATCCTCGATCAACAGCCGAAGCAATGGGCTAAGATTTCGAAAACGGTTATGGAAAATGAATGTGAGGTAAATGAATCAAATGCAAAAACTTCTGGGACCTGCACAATAGCTGTGGTGACAAATCGTGTAAAAGAAATCGAGCTAGTGTTAGTTTATCACTAAAAAAATAAGAATAAATTTTCTCGGTCACTTCTATAATTTCAAAGAACAAGTGAGGACATTTTCAGCTTCTTTGGGCAAATTTCTGAAAGATAGAAGTATTTGTCAAATAAGCATTTAATAACTCGGGGAATTATTTTAGCCCTAAATTTTCACAGCGTTTCAGATTTTCTGGATAAGGTAGATAGTGAAATAGCTGAAACGAAAAAGCGACTTTTGGTTGCACTAGAATTCTTCGGCGGATCAATAAATATGTGCAAATAAACAAAACCCATATTTATATACATGTAAAAGATTCCACGTAATAATCTCCCAAAAAGGTTCAAAGACATTTAAGTGACCAGTTTGAAAAAAACTGTCTATTTTTAATACGGACTTTGAAGCTTGACCAGATGGTCAGCTCCTATGTTGTCTTTGAATTGCTGTGAAAAAATCCAAAATATCTTTGTTTAGAGTAACCCCGTGCTAGACTAGTCATTTAAGAAGACACTTTGAAAATATTTTGAACCAAATTCTGCGAACGAAAACTCCATATTAAAACATGTTGTAATTATAGGTAAGAAGTATACTGGCAAAAGATTAGAGCTGCAAAAATAATCATGAAGGCAAACCAGTGCTGCATACTCCTTTCAAAATAAATGTCGTTGTCAGAAGCACGTATTTCCCATGGAGATAATCGGGAACTACACTGAGGATCCTCCGCTCCGAGGCAGACAACATACTTAGCGCCACGACGCATTCCATTAGGATACCACACCTCAAACAAATAGCAAAATAAACGTTTACCTAGAAGCTTTTTTTTTCGAATGCAAAAACAAGTACTTCGTAGCGATGGTGATGTGGTGGAGTCCATTCACCATCAAACTTTCTAGGATAGTGTGGCACCATATCACGACCGTGCACGATTCGAAAACGGTAAGGCACCTACAAACCAGGAATGAGAAAAAAAACCCAATATAGAGAAGATTAGAAAGCGAATGTTTGAAGTCGGTAAATAAATATGGACACGTTTGCCTAGCAGATTACATTAACAATGTTAGACGATGACGTGAGAAAGAATTCGTGATCGCTCTTAGAATTGGTTCTCGTCATTGGTTTTCTATATAAATAATAAAGAACGTACAAAAATTGAAAATATTTTCTGGTGATCTCTAACAAATACCCCCGCATTGCTAAAAGATGATAGCACCAAATTGTTATTTTGCAGCAAAAAAATTTTGTTACCAGGGTTTCAATGAGCTGAACAAACGACATATCTCCGACACGAGTCGATCCAAACGTGAGAAGGCGAACTTTGTCCTGTGAGATCAGTCTCTTGAGAAGCATTGACAAAGCAGACATCTCCGCTTTTGCTCCACCAAGTGAATGTCCGAAAAACTAAAGGAAATACACTAGCATATTATTAAAGGCATATATTTGGAAAACTCCTTTTTCAAAAGCAATTTGTTAGTTTAATGCTTCTGTGCTTCTCTACTGCATAAACATAGAGTTCAAGGAAGTTTTCCGTGAATTAACTCACGTATGAACAACATTTTGCATCAAGCTGCACACACATGATAGCTAGTATGACATCAAAAAAAATTAAGAGCATCGTTGTTTCACGGAATGCTTCAGAGATTTCGAAACTATGTGCACATATGGCTCACTAAGCTTCAAGAAAATCAGATCAGTTTTCTTTGCAATAATAATCCTGATAATAACATTCGGTAGACAAGACGCTAGCACCCAACAAATCCATTGTTTCTTACCCAAATATCGAAGGTTGTGTAGTTTTTAACGAGGGTATGTAGTGTTTTCTCCATTCCCATAACATACCAAAGTTTATACCAGCTGTCATAGAGAAACCTTAACAGACGTATTTTATCGTGAAAACTTCAAGCAAAATAGAGTAAACAATAACAAAGCAAAAGCAAAGTGGAAAGCTTCTATCTTATATATCACACAGCATTTAATATGAGTGATAATCTTACGAAAATTCCAGGGTTTTCGTAGGATCTTAAATCAAATAATAATTAATTTTCACTAAAGGATAAATGAAGGGTAGACCTCTTTGCGTTGATCAATTCCTAAGGGATGCGCCACGCATTCGACTTCGTTATGAATCGTTGTAGGTGGTTGAATGCATATATCTGGCCTTTACAATGACTCGCGGTAGCTTAACGATGTATCGAGCCAGTGTTACTATCCTTGCAGACAAGTCTGGTATCAATTAGCCGACCAAGGAGGGGTTGAAGGCTTGGTGAGCTCTTGGCGCGCGGATCAATCCCATGAAGATTACAGGGCGCCTCCGACCACTGCGCCACAAACGCCTTAATGTTCATTACCATTCTAAAAACAATTCCACTCTCTCCATAACATCCAGGTTGACCAATTTTTGTCATTATTTCCATTAAAGAAAGGCAAAATGACAAATTCCATTGACATGAGATTCAAAAACATTCAGAAGGAATTTCTGGATTCTGCACTCATTGGAAGAACGTTGCCAGGGTTAATTCAGGTTCATTCATAACCGCTGGGTAAGATTGAACTCTATTCGACAGTTGTCCACCGCGGCTATTATAAGTTCACGAAACGCCATACAAAATCATATCCAATAATTAAGCCTCGTGTTTTCTTTAAGAAATGCCTTGAAGCGGTGCTAGTATCCTTCAGATAAAGAAGCAAACATTTCCTCTCCTAGTAAAATGAAAGAACTACTTCCCAACGGTTTACAGCCTCATCGTGGCTGGGAGGTGCTCCCGGGTGTCGGACTGCGATGTACAGAGGGTGGATTCGTCCGCCTGCCAGTTTCTCCGTGGCTGAGAAGGAGTCCGACGTTTCCATCAGGAAGCCTAACTAAGAGTAAACCAACACCAGGATCCACCACAGTCCTGGTACCAAAGTTTCACGGCGGAAAATCTCCCTCTGATCCGCAAGGGCTGCGACTACCTGTCGTGGTGACGACATGAGGCAGACTTTGGCCAGGCTGTCCTGGGGATTCCAGGGAACCACAATGGCTTAACCAGCAAATCACCGAAAAATTGTGATTATGCTGGAGCCCGCACAATTAGTGAAGACGGGCCGCACAAGTATCAAGTATCAAGTAAGTAGAAGGAAAGAGCAGCGGATGTTCTAGCGTAGACAGTACAAAGTGTCATCGTCAACGCGAGCTTTGACATTAAACATGAACTTAACCGTTTTTGTTTACTGCCTACTCTTTTTAATGGCAGGGTATATTGCGAAATTTAACTTTAATGAAGTTGAGATATTTGCAAAACTGCGGTCCAGAGTTTTTCAAATATCTCAGCTTCATTAAAATTAAACATGAATTTCTTCTAAAAGATAACAACTCCAAATGAACATCTGACTAGACGCAGTGCAATATCGGATTTTACTATCCTCGTTAGCGATACACCACTAAAGGAATTGAAATTGAGAATTTTATGGAGATTACAGGAAAGGTCAACCTTCTCTAACATCATCAATGACGTAAAAAATACTTTTCCCAGCAAGCGTCCAAAGAACTTCACAAAGAGATCTACAGTAAAACGAGGAATGTGACAGACCATCCATTAATTTGTTCGAAAACAAATAAACGTTTTTAATCATATTCTTTAAGCTGTGACAACTTGCTTTAGCAAAACTTTATTAACCAAAACAAAAATATTTGAATTTACACAATTCTTCCCATGGAAGACTTATTTATTCTAGCTTCATAGAATTCTGAACTTTTGAAGCGATGAATTCGTTGAAGGTATTCTTTTGCGCTATCATCGATGGTCATCCCAGGACGGTTAGTAAGGGGATAAGTGACAGGTATACCAACAAAGTGTCTAGCACAATACGTTGTCGACCAAACCAACTGGTCGTGTTCAACCGCTTATTTTGCGGCCACCATCGTAGCTTCCCCAGAACTAACGTCCAAGCTTGCGTCCAGAAAGGCAATGGAGAAAATCATGCACGATTACTACTCAGATTTCTTCGATAGACACGTCCTACTCCCGTCTTATGAAAGAAAAAAGGATGGACATGTTGTACCACCGGTTCTCCATTCCGAAATCCAACATGCCACTTCGTCGGTTAAAAATCCAACTGCACCAGGTCCGGACAGGATAAGGCCAGAACATCTGAAGAGCCTTCCGCCAGTCCTCATAAACATACTGGCTCGGCTCTTCACGCTACCTGTCTCAATGCAATGTTCCTTCTTCACGAGCTGAACGAAAATTTTCATTCCAAAATAATATTAACACCGACGTCAAAAGAGGGGTTAGGCAAGCGACACCATCTCTCCAAAATTATTTACCGCCACCCTCCGGAACGTCGTGCGGACATTGGAATGGGACAACATGGGAGTGAAAATGGATGGTCGGCAGTTACACCATCTTGGGTTAGCTGATGATGTCGCACTTACAACACCAAGCATTGGCCAAGAAGAACGAATGTTTGCGGACTTTGATAAAGCGTGTGGAAAAATTGGTCTTCGACTAAATCTCAAAAAAAAAACGATGTTCATGAAGAACGGATTGGTCTCGTTTGCCCCATTCACGCTCAATGGAACGATTATCTCCGAATGCACCAGTAATGTCTGTCTAGATCGGAAAATCAATGTGATGAACAACATAGCTCCAGAGCTGAGCAGAAGAGAACGAGCGGCTTGGGGAGCTTTCGAGAGCATCGAGGATGTAGAGAAGAGAACAAAGAACACCCGACTCCGTTCCCACCTTATCGACTCAACGGTTCTTTCTGCTCTAACGCATGCGTCAGAAACCTGGTCTCTACGTAAGCTGGATGCGGGAACACTTAGCGTTATCGAACGCGCAGTCGAAATGACGATGCGAGTATCCCGTTTCACTCAAGGAATGGGATAGAAACTCCGACCTGCGTCAACGATCAAATATCAAAGATGCCGTTCTGTACGCGAAACAGTCGAGGATAAGATGGGCCGGACACATAATGCGTATGAATGACAACAGATGGACAGGAGCAGTTAATGACTGGATTCCTTGGGATGTCAAACGTACTGCAAGAAAACCAGCAACCCGATGGTCAGAGTTCTTCACGAAGAGCCTAGAGGAAAAGTATGATGTTCGACGACCCCCTACAGCGAACAGGACCCACTGGGCTACTCTTGCACGCGACAGGGAAGGATGGAAGGTTTACTGGCGCCCGCTCGAGCTACTCGACGATCAACGGGACTACAGGTGATACAGGTGGTCGTAGCTGAGAATGATAACAGAAGTATAAAAACAATGGAGAATAACATGTGAAATTTTACTTCAATTAGTTATAAAGTTTCCACTTAACCGCAAGGTCATAATATCACAAGCACGCCATTCTTTACCTATTCACAAGGCCATTTGATCCTTCAAATTGAGCTTGTCTGTTGGTGAAAAATTCTGCATAGAAATGTTTGTGGAACTGAAAATAATTTAGTGTTATCCTGAAATTGTGCAAAGGCATTAGGCTAAGACTATCGAGCTCGGAAAAATTAGTGATTTGATGGCGACATGTTAACAAAATCAATGGCTAGAGAGCCCGCTCCATTTGTTCAGAACACTACGTTTCACTGTTTTTAAATTAATGAGTGAAATAAAAGAGACATGGATAACCAAAATATCAGTGATTCGGATGAGAAATTTGAGGTGTCACAATTATTGCCTCTATCGATTAACAACTTAAGCTCGAGCGATGTTAACCTTTAGTTGATCTTCAAAATCTTACTTTCGCAAATAAGAACTAAATGTCGTTTTGTAAATGGGAATAAGAATAGCGATTTACGGCTTTTCGATACTACAAGGTACATTATCACCGTAAAAACAGATTGTATGGGATGACAATAGAGGAACACGATTTCATTAGTGCGGAATGCTCCTCCAGCAGATTCGAGTCGATGCAACTGTGAAGACCTAAACGGGAAGAACGATCGACTGCGGACAGACTACTCAAATCACGGTGGCCCTGGAGAAGGCCAATGCAACCAAAGTTTAGCTAGAATAAAGAGCTATAAAAACTTCGTGCAAGCATGACAATCTAAAAAGATAACGACAGTTTTTCCGTTCATCACGCTGATAAAAAAAGTCATACATCTAACTCTTTTTTTATTATATTCCTGCATTTCTACTGAGACTGGGCCCAATGCATCGTCGATGGTTAATCGATGGAATGATCGTTGATACCATATTAAAAGGATCTCAGTCGCATTTTAGGAAACCTCCTTCCAATAGACAAGTGTCGCTGTCTGCTTGGTGAAAACATGGGAGCGCCTTACCCCTGCTATCACATATTCTTGAAAAATCGCCAACCACCAACGCTGGGAGTATCAATGAATAATGCTGATAACAGTGTACATATATATGTGTGTACAAATAAGATTTAAAATAGCAACGACGTCGAATCTGTTTCACCGGCGTTGAAGCTGCTTTGTTAAAGATTGATCACAACCAAAATGTCCTTTCTGCAAATTCAAGCAGACGATTTCAGTAGCACTGAGGAAGGCAGACACAAAAGTTTATAACACACTTTGAAATGGGTACAAACGATAAACCTTCTTGGAGAACTTTCATTTTGTAAAATGTTGGTTAATGGTCAGCAAAATTTTCACATTGCCTTTGTCGCTCTACCTTACATCGTTTCAAACGACTTTTGCGCATTTTGTTTCACACGACCCGTTATCACATCAACTGTATTATATGAACTTCAGCACTGTTTTGAACTTCATTTACCTCCTTGCATTCACCATTAACAAAAGTTTTCGGACTTTTCATGTGGGTGTTCGCTGATGCTTGTGGATCGCCGTCTCCATTATGAATGGCCTTTAAATTGTGGTCGTGTTCATTCCCTCTACTACGAAATTTCCAGTATGGAGTGTTATTATTTGGATCGCAGAGAGTGAGCTTCCTCCAGACAAGTCCAGTACTAATTTCTTTACCCAGAAAGAATGACAAGCTTAGTTAACCCAAGGAGGGGTGAAGGAGCACCGCCATCGTGAGAATGGCATCTCTAGCAACGACGGTGGACAGAATGCTACTTGTTGAGCTAAGACCAGTCGTGAACAACTTTCTTTCTTAATAACATGCATGCTAGAAGCAGGCATAGAGTAGTGATTAGTGATGCCGTCGATCAAGAAGCGAAAGCACCAGTTCGACTCACGTCCTAACGCCTTCCTCCAATTCACGTGGGAACGCCTTAGTCTAGCTATATCCAAGATTGTAGGGAGAAATGACTCGATCAGTACTTTAAGATACTCATAAAGAAGATAAAATCCTCAAGCAACAGTCTAAATAACAAAGAAAATGTTCGAAGGCTTTTGTGGATGTTGAATGCAGTGAGACGAGTCAAATGCTAGAAGTGCTAGAATCCAGGCAGTACAGGTGATGATGGGTCAGATAAAATAACAAAAAATAAATAAAAATATAAATTCACAATGTTTACTTTTTATTTTCTGCCCACTATAATTTTTAAACCATGGTATAAAGCGAAACACAACCACAATATTGCCGAGGTATTCGCAAAACTCTGGACCGCAGGTGTATGCGGTGGGGAACGAACGCGAAAACTGTCCTTTCCGAGGAGTTAATAGCCTGCCGTAAAAATTATACTAGGCATAAAATAAAAACAAACATTGTGAATTCATCTGCAGCCTCAACTTAACCGGATTCAATGCCGATGTGGGCTCGCCAGATCAACTCCGCTGACGGGTGATTGCTGATGGCAGAAATCGATAGAACTAGCTGGGAGACAGGTGGAACTAAGGATCCGCATGGTGTGGTGGCGAACGCGTCACCGGGAAGTATAGTAAAAGCTCGGTCCGCACAGCAGACAGCAACGGTCCGGAGTTTTGCAAATATCTCAGCAACATTACGGCAACAAAGATTATTCAAAAGACCGTCTTCCTATAAACCTTTGCATAAATAGTTGACATACTTACTTATATAATCTTATAAATTGATAGATCTTTTTACATCTTTATATTCATATAATAACTCAAAAGACCGACTTTCTATAAACCTCGGCATATGTAGATAATATATATTTATTTATTTATGATCTTATAAACTGATCTTCTTTAGCTGCTGCGAGGTTGGTATAGGTCTTCGTTGTCGTTGTCGTTGTTGTTGGTGTTTTGTTTTGTTCGCCACCCCACACATCAGAAATTGATCCAAAGATACGGGGCTAGGTCGCGTGTAACCTCTGGGCATTCCTCCCTGCTATTCATTGCCGGATTTTTGGCATTTATCCAAAAAGCCTCTAGGAGTTTGCGCGTTGGTGTCTTAGGTGTTTGGCCTAATAAATTGTATATCACTATACCCTTCCAGGCTCTGAAGAAGGCGACACTGCCGAAACGTAAGTTACTGTTGTATTGTATTGTGTATTTTTCTATGGAAGTAAATGTTTGCTGTATAACAACCTCGCGATTGCTGGACAAGAAAACAAAGTATTCATACTCCAATGCCGAGGTTAGTAGAAAGTCGATCCCAGGAGCTGAGAAGGCACTTTGAAAACAGGCGGACTTCTCACCACGATTCATTTCAATGGCGTCGAGTATATATCTACACTGCAATTGCATCTACTGCGTGTCCTTAGTGACTTTTCAACTTATCATTGTAAAAGTGTCCGCCCCCAAGTGTTGAACTTGTGGGGATTCTGTAAAGTAGTACGCATAAAAAGCTCTTCTTCAATATGTCCTTATAACGTGTCGTGGGAAAACTATCGAGACTACAGTGAAAAATTCTCTTTTGCCAACGGAGTAGCCGGCATGAGTACAGTGTGCTGGAGAAAAATTGCGCATCGGTCGCAATGTTTCCGACATACTCATCGAAATTAATGCTCATTGTCGCGAATGGGTTAACGACCCATTCTGTCCTGCAGGACGGAATTGCACTTCTTCACCTTTTCGCTGCTCGAGCGTCGACGACAAAAGAAAAAGAAAGGAACGACTCGTAGGCTACAGAAACCAAGCATATCATTTCGACGGAACTAACAAATCTGTATTTTGGTAGAGACTTGTAGATGTTGGTGGTTTCTACTTCCTCTAATAAAGTTCACTACGAAACTCGACGAGCTGGCCCGAAAATGAAAGGCTGAATTTTTTCAGTCATGCATTACTAAGGTTTTCCTCCACAGCCAAAATTCAGCGACCATCCTCAACATCCACGTACTAGTGTAGCATCCCGCTTAAATTTGTCTTTCCTACCATTCTTCCAAATGCCAAATGTTTTTGATTTCTGATTATATTCAGCGTTTTCTAACATCTCGTTTTCTCCGGAAATGGAATTTTTCAAGATTGTTGTTCCAGTATTCTCTAGAAGTCTAAACTAACATGCCGAATTTGTTCTTCACACTTGGTATAATGTTCCTGCTATTACATGGTGGTATGAAATTTTAAAAAATAGAGAGAAGTGATACGCAAAGTGAACTGTGAATCTAATGAGTGACGGTGTGAAACTTCATCCACAAGGGTAAAAGGCGTTCAGCTGTTGAATCGCTTAAGGAATATTCTTATACTTTCGAAAGAATAATCGTCTTCCAGCATTTTTTATCGGCGATGCACAAGAGAGGAACTGAAGCACATGCCACCATCACTACACATTTTATAAGTAAAAGAAAGACCAAGCTCTGATCCTTAGGCAGCGCTGACATTGCCAATTCTTACGAAACGGAAATTTGGTTGGACATACCAACTTGTTCCCTGAGGCTACACTTGAAAACGACGCTATTATGGCTTGGTTTGTGTGATCAACGGCGACATAGCCATCAGTTCTTTCTCCCTGTAATGAATTTATCAAAAAAAAGTGTTAATCGTTTCGATCTTCACGAAAGAAATTACTACCGCCGCCGTTTGGATTGCGAATCTCTTTAGAACCTCAATATTTCCAGGAATCGTTGAAACGCACGATTGCTGTAAACCATACGTGTTAAAAACTAACATCACTGGTTTGGTGATTTAAGTCAAAGTGTTTCACACAATTTGCATGAGTGTTCCTTGAGCTGCAGCAATGAGTGGAGTTCCTAGTTCTCGAGCAAACGTTTCGTTGTATTCTATCTAAATAGCAACAGAGGATTAAAAAAATATGGCCTGTTGATGAAAGAGAAGTGCGCTACCGCCGAATGTAGTGGACAGTCAACATTTTCCCGGAATCTGGAGCGACATATAACCGCTGCTGAGACACAGGAATTAAAAATAGAACACCATCTGAAAGATTTCTAGCCTTTCTGGAGGTCGTTTAAGAAACACTAGTTGATAAACACTACTTGATATTGGTTTTCGTCCATCTTAACTTTTTATTAACAAATATTCATGTTATCGTTGTAGAACAGTGACTTATTTTCGAACGCCGTCTGGGCTCATACCGAACCAGTTTCTTCACTTTTTAGTTGCACTTCCTTTTGTAAATAATTTTTAATTGTTGCACTGAGTAATGCTGAACTTTCGTAACATATGAAAGGACGGACAATCGTGCTAATATTGTACGAGAGATAAACAAATACTCTAGGTGCTCTACAATAACACGTGATAGCTAGCTCCATTCTGTGCCTTAGGCTAACCGAGTGCTTCATCACTCCAAGGTCGGAAAATTAGTGCCAGACTTCTATGGAAGGAATAAAAACGCCGAGTTGGTGCATATGCAGGCATCCACAAATTAAAGCATACACCGGATTTAATCACCTCTACAGTCCTCGTAAGAGGAGGAGCATGGTGAATCTAAAACAGAGTGATGGGAGCTGAATGCTTTGTTCCTCCTTACATTTATCAGAAAGTGTAATAGTTTCGTCAGCTACAATTTCACAAACATTCAATCCAAAAACGACGCACGGTATGCGAAGATGTCAAGTTAACTAGTGAGCACATATGGGCAGCACACAGAAAGGGTCACTTCATGTTTCAGTCATTTTTCAATGAAAATTTTAAAGGTTGCTAAAAACGCGTTGAGACTGTCCTTTGTGGCTCGCCACTTCGCTATGGAAATGGGGTGTCAAACTGCAATATGCGCAAAACCCTATTCCCAGTAATTTCATCCTAGTTTGGATAGAAAGTCGCAGCATCATTAATTTCTGGGTTATTAGTTAAAATAACACTAATTTGCTTTTTTTTGCCAATCTTTGAAGCTTCAAAACGAAAAGCCAACAATGAGTAAACATCTGTCAGCAAACTACGGTTTTAGAAGAAAAGCAATCGCGAAGCGTCAGAACTCCTTTCGACTGCAGATATAGGTATGGTGATCTGCGAGTGAAGACCTGCTAACGTAGTTGCACTATTTTCTTGGGACTGCGGACAGATAAACTTGTCCAGTCAGTAAAATATCGGTCAAAAAAAAATTTGGACAGGGATCTGCAAAATTTATTTAAGCCGATAGCCCATGAATCAATGCGTACAAATAAATCAAGTGGAAAGTAGATTAAATTGATAATCCAGCAACATCTGGATATATTCGTTTCAAATAGAATCTGAATCGAAAGGCTCAAAAAATTTTTGGTATGTTTGCCTAATAATGATTTAGAAATAACGACAGTGAGTTTATCCCATAAATAGCGCCACCGTGCGATACTTAACCATTGAAAAATTCTAAACAAATCATAAAAGATCCCCGAATGTGAAAGCTGAACACGGCGACCCTGAGTAAGATCAATCACTTGAAGCGCTGCATTCTTCTTTCGCAAAAGCGTGAAGTCACATAAATAGATTTGAAGGGACGAAGACTATGAAAAACAAACTCAGAATATAGCTGCTTGAAAATTTACCGGGTAAGATAAACTTGACACGCACTCTATAAAAGAAGATACCTGATGCTTTCACTCTTCTTCACCATGGACGACAAAGGATAAAAAAGGATAAAGCTCTCGGCGTTGATCAATCCCTGAGGTATGCGCCATGCATTCGACTTCATTAAGTATTGTTGGAGGTGATTGAATGCATATCTGACCTTTACAATGACTCGCGGTGGCCTGCCGATGTATCGAGCCAGTGCTGCTATCCTCCCAGACAAGTCTGGTAGCAACTTGCAGACCCCGGAGTGATGGAACGCTTGCTGGGCCATGGGCGCATGGATCGATTCCACGTGCGTGCCACAGTGGCGCCTCCAACCACTGCGCCACACGCGCCCTCAACGGTCTCCTAAACCGAAGATTCATGGACGACAAGATAAGGAAAATCCGCTTCATCTAGGGAAGCGGGCGCAGAGCGTTTTTTTTAAGTTTCCCACACGAGTGTCGCAAAAATAACGTTAAGGGTGAACAAGAAAGCAAATTTGATGGAAAGAGTAGAAAGACATGTAATCAACGCGCATCATGAAAAATTGATGGTAGTCTTTTGAAGGGTTTAAAATTATACTACCTATTCCTGAAAACCTGCTCCTTTGAACGCAGTACTTGGCTCTGCATCAGCTATCATATAAATGATTAGGTTGAATATTATCACTCCAAAGAATGTTACTCAAGCATTAGTGAATCAAAAACATTTAAACGGAATGATAGAAAATGAATATACTTAAAAACTCAACTCCATCAGCGCTGTCTAGTGACCCCCCACTCTCATTCTCTCGTTCTTTACAACTTATTCGAACTAACTCGTTTCACATAAAGTTGAAAATGTTACTAAATAATCGAAAATCGATTAGATTGGGCTTTCGATGACGCGTGCACTTTTAAAAAATTGCAGCGCAAGAATGGGAACAGTTCGATACATATTGAACATATAATAGCATTGAACTGGAAATGGCCTGCTTAATCATCCAGACCATATAAGCTATCCTAAAGACTACACGTTGCCATTTCACATTAAAAAAAAACTCGATTAATGTTTTCAATTGCCTAACTCACACACATTCCGTATATTCGCTGTCGTGATGTCTTCCAGCACAAGTTTCACAGCTAGTAAACTGAGAACAAAATATCTCTTCATGTTTAATTACAGTATCAAGAGCAAGACAGCGATAAATCAGCCAGAAAATAGAAACATTTCTCTTGTTCATCTGAAAAATTTCCTATCCATTAGCTCTCATAGGGTACGTGAAGCTTTGAAAGTGTCGCTCTGGAAAACATCTTCAACAAGAACAGTTTTATTTCGAGTTAGAAAACGACTACTAAATCATCAGAAAGACATTCATTTAGTGGTCTCTTGACATTAAGAGGAGTAAGCGGACTTAACAGTGCAACAATATGGGGTTCAAAATATACCGTGTATTCCCTGTTTATGAACAGAGAAAGAGCCAAATTTCCTGTAACAGTTACTTGTTCAGTTTCCTGATAACGCCTAAAAGTGAATGTGATTTTACGAATCTTCAAAATGTTTCACATATAAGAAACTGCTTTCAAATGACTTTGTTCTAGAAATTTAGAGCTGGATAAGTTAGAGCTGTGGAACACTAAAGCAACGTTTAAAATGCGGACATGTTTCGAAAACAAATCGGTAGGAGGCAGACAACAATTTATACGAGGAATGAATTCAACACCACAAAAAGAAGTCAGACAAGTCAGACATCTTTTTGCAATAGCTCGAATGTCTACTTCGCTGGTTATAAAAACAGCAGCAGCATGCCCAATAGTAGATTTCCCCAGTGAAGATGGTCGAAGAATGGTAAGGATTCTACACCCAATGATTCATTCTCTTCTCAGATCAACCACCATGAAAAGTGTCTTCGTTCTGGTATTTCGTGGTTAGTCATTTTAAAACAGGAATTCACATCTCACGTGAAATGGAAACAGACTTGTGATTCATGAGGTCATGGAGATGAAACATGAATAGCATTAAAACACACCAAAAAAAGCTATAGCAATAGCGTTGGATAATGACAAAGTAGTGTTCATCACAAAACTATTTTATCGAACAGAATCGAACAGAATTAAGGCCGATCAAGCTGGCACAACGACGCCTTCGGAAGAGCGCCAACTGGAAGCGTTGACCTCGATTGCATTTCCTAAAATCGTGTCCATTCCATTTTTCTGTTTAGATAATCAATCAGAATTGACGCAGCACAGATGTTCAATGGTGTTTTCAAACCTTGTGGCTTCGTTTTTGAAAATCGTTCTGTGTTTCTGCGTTCTCGTTCAACATTTTAATGCCAATTTTGTTCTGTATATTGTCTTATAAAAATTTGAGCAGATTTCCTCCATAAGCTGAACGATGTAAAACGGCATAAACCTACAAAAAAAGCACGCTAAAATAAATATAACTTCCGACCAGTGAACCCTATCGTAATTGCTCTCAACGGTTAGTGGTGAAGGTGAGAACGATCGTTGGCAACGCACTACTATCAACGATGTCAATTCGAAGAGGTACTCGCATGGCAACAAGGTGTGGGTAAAGTACCAACCTCAGCCTCGGAAATAACTTATTCGGATGAGATGCTAAAAACACACGAAAAAAGGGACCCAAATGAAATCTGTCCAGAAAAGAGAAATCGTCGCCATCAAATTTCTTTTGCTCCTTCGCTCAATGAAAGTGGAGTGTTCTCTAGTCGCACTCTTAAACCCGGTCAAAAATGGATTGCGTGGACAGAGCAAATGCACACAAAGACATTTTGCTCAATAATGAACGCAAAGAAAGCAGCGATACATTTCTTGCAGCCGAATTTGCTTTACTAAAGGTAACGGTGATTTCCCCGTATTCCATAGGCGGGATCATCTGTTACATCTTCACCACTCCTGTATTCTCAACGTTGCAGAAGAGCATTGTCAGCAAATTAAAAGCTGCAAAACCACTGAAAAATTTGCTGTCGACAATGATCAACCAAGAGAAACCAATACAGACATACAACACAATCGTAGCTGACGTTTCGGCAGAATCGCCTTCTTCAGAGCCTGGAAGGTGCACTAATACGCGACTTACTAGGTCAAACACTTCAATAACACTTACAGAAAGATGAGAATCTAAATGGTAGTCACACGGTCAACAGCTTCTCGAAAAACCCACCTTTTTCTACGTGCCTCCAACTGAGGAAGAGCCGCTGATCAGCGTCGCATATGGTTGACAGCTGCACCTCCACACATTAACGATCGATACGAAGGTACGGGGCGAGATCACGTGTAATCTCGGAGAATTCCTCCCTGCTGCTCATCTTAGGGTTTTTGGCATCTTATCAAGTGGCGGTTACATGACAAAGTGGTACCGAAAACCACGAAACGAAAACATCCTCGTTCAATTCCTTTCTTTCCATCCTTCACACACAAAGAGAGCGATTGTGAGGAACATGTTTCGAACAGCCACCACCGTGTGTACGAAGAAAGAATCAAAGGAGGAATCACTCAACTTTGCTCGGCAAGTAGCCATCTCGAATGGCTGCGAAATGGTAACCCAGTGAGATATGTTTAAAAGGAGAGCGACACCACAAGACCAAACGCTTGACCAAAAGAAAATCCCTTGTATGCTGCCCTTTATTAGCGTTGAAGTAAGTATAGCTATAAAACGGTGCCTAAGAAGGGCAGGTCTGGAGGAATCGGTAACGACAGTTGAAACACCACCGGCCACTTTTACATCGTCAATTAGTTCATAACCGCCTGTATGATCGTCTATGTGAAACAACAAATCGTGTAATTTGCCCTTACGGCAGGGACGGTGATTGCATGAGTTCAGATACGATATGCCTTATCTCTTGTAATAATTGCTGAGATGAATATTATGCGAAACGGGCAGGCCTTTGTGTATCCGTATAAAAGAACACCTAGATCGCAAACGAAAAGCAGGACAAAGTGCCTCACTAGGCGCGCATAGGATACAAAAGCACAGCGGAAGACGATTTTGACATAAAAGCCACTATCCTCGCACAGGATGCCAAAACACCAGCGCGCAAGCTTCTTGAGGTATATATATGGCGACGATTGGAAAGTAACTCCCTACTTTGATATAGCTATAATGTACTTAACTACCGTATTATTTTTCTCAAATTCTTTTTCATATGTTACTTATGGCAATTAAAACGCCATCGCTTTTTTTATTGATTACCCCTGTTGAAATCTGGAACCCTTACAAACACAGGTGGACTTCTTGTCCCCTTCATTATCGTGTCCACCTAGTAGAACGGTGAGAAGTTCAGAGAACCGCTCTTCAACTGCTGATGGGACGTCGTGAAAGTCCATCAAAGAAGATGTCCCACTTGATACGAAGACTATCAAAAATTGTTGGACAAAACCTATGGCTGCAGGATCTGTAATTGATACCCCAAGATGCGGATGCGTGCATAGTTCAAAAGATCTGGAAATGGTGAAAATTTTTCAAGAAATGTTTGAGAAATACAACTAAGATGATGCTGAGTTATTTGCAAACCTTCGCACCGCAAGGGTCCGCGGTGGGGAACGAACGCGTCATCGCCCCTTCCGGGGAGCGACGCGTTCACGACCCCACCATGCGGGCCCTTTGTTTCGCCTGTCTCTCAGCTAGTTTTATCGATCTCTGCCATCAGCAATCACTCGTCAGCGGGACTGATCTAGGGAACCCAAATCAGAAACGAACCGAGCCTTAGCTAAACTAGGTCGGGAACGAACGCGTTCACTACCACACCATGCGGGTCCTTCGTTTTGCCTGTCTCTCAGCTAGTTTTATTGATCTCTGCCATCAGCAATCACTCGTCAGCGGGACTGATCTAGGGAGCCCAAATCAGCAACGAACCGAGCCTTAGCTAAACTAGGTCGGGAACGAACGCGTTCACTACCACACCATACAAAGGTTAAGATTCTAAATGTTTGTTTAGCAACCTCGCGACTGCTGAGAAAGAAAACGACGCCTTCACAGTCCAATGCCGAGGTTAATAGAAAATCGATCTTGGGAAAGGGTAAGATTGTTTTAAAAATGTTTACCCATACCTCAAAAAACTCAGCTACCAGTACTTAGAAGATTGTTTAAGATTTGAATTTTATGCAAGATGATCTCTATGTTCTCTCTGTTTATGCAAGACTGTCTTCTATATTTTGCCACTGCTCTATGTGAATGGCTGAATCGCTGGTCGCCTGTGAGAAGGATGAGCCATTATTGTCTGCTTGATTGACCACCCAGAAACCGTTACTTAACACCATCTGGCTTTCATTTTGCGTTTCGTTAAAGGACCAAGTCTACTACACTAAATCAATGACTTAAGAAAAACATGGATGCCAAAGGATACGAACATGGATACAAAAGCTTATGTTTTCTATTCCACAAGAGTTGCTAGTGAATTATTTGATGCCGTTACCGGGCGACATGAGAAGTTGGTGGTTGTCGTATTGCGAAAGTACAAGAGAGTTTCTTCATTTCAAAAAACTAATAAAAGGCGTTCGATCCTAAGTTATTTGCCACTGTTTTCTAGAAGATGACGGAATTACTAGAAAGACACTTCTCATCGACAAATTACGGCAGCATAAACTTCGCATTGCTGATTACATCAATCTCGTAAAAGCGAGCAGTGATAAAGTAAAAAGAATGCTGGTCGATTTTTAACGTAAACTTAATTTAAATGAGTGCAAGCGAAATCAGCGTTTTCGAAAGCACTCTAGAAAGGTTGGTGCTTAGACCATCTCGTACGAAGCAAGCATGTAGAAATTCGGAGTTCCGACCTACACCGAGAACAGAAGACTAGCCACCTTATTGCATGGATTGATGTCTAAAACCAGGTGATCCAGATATGTAATGCGTTTTTAGGATAACTACTGCTCAAATGCCATTCGTGACGGTGTTCCATAGTATGTTAAGAGAATACCAAGAAAACCATGGACTTTACGGTAGGAATTCTTCAACCGCTGTCAAGTATTTTTGGAGAATATTCTAGGGTCGTCAAGAGGCTTACCCTTTTGGTAAATGTTTATAGACAAAATTGGTTCTAAATATGCCAAATAACAATGCGTTATGGCTTATGTGGTAAAAGTTTCTCTGTTTTTTTTTGCATAGAATCAAATTAATGTAATAATACATGGTCGACCCACATTTTTCATGAATTCTGAGACAAAATCGAACTGTCGACGATTAAATTCGTCCGTATTACGGGCGAAGACGTGATAGGACCTGAAACATCAAGTATATCCCATCCAATGGAAATTTCCATTTTACGTACCTATTGATTGCAGCAAAACACGATGTGTTACCTGCAAGCGCTTTTGCCAGAAGTTTCAGCTAAAACCATGACTTCATAGCGGTTTACACCCAGTGGACCAGCTTTCACTAGGCACACTGAGAACAGAAATGGATTATGAAAACGGTTTGCAAACTCGCAAACTGTTCTTCTCAAACAGGGCAAATATTATGGGATAAATTTTGTACGATAACCTTTACTAAACATTATCATTAAAAAAAAGGTCAGTATGAGCAGTTTTCGATAAGGCACCAAAATACAGGTGGAAGTAAGCAAGGATATTTTTATTTGATTGCAAAAAATCAACATTGAAAAAGAAACTTAGAGCAAGGCGCTAATTTTCCAATCAAAAGAAGGCTCAAAAAAAGGAAAAAACTCAGCGTAAAATTCGTTGGTACGTGGAAGCCCGAGAAAAATACCTAACTGAGTGTTGCTTTATAAAGAATTAACGTACTGTTTACATGATATTGGTCAGTATCGATTGCCAAAACATTGTTCGTCACATATGACATACTACCATGCATCTGGAAAGCTACACTCCTTAGCTTCAACGAAGCTAATGTCAAAATAATCAAAGCTAGATCTGACCTCGTGTAATTCATTTCCTTCCGAATCGTCTCTGTAAAACATATTCAGCTCAGCTGATCCATTCAAATATCCTCCAACTGCAATATTGAAATTACTAGAGGGTTAAACATCGAGAAACTTCCAAACAAGTGTGATTAAACGAAATCTTAAGATGAAGAATTGCTGCCCTAAAATTTTTACTTTCCAATCCTACGCAAGCCGTTCCCTTTGATGTTAAAACCGTTTTTCCATTAGCCGACTGCACTCCTTCGAGGCTCATTATAGTTCCAAAAATCTTCCTGATAACGCGTGGATTTCCGTACATCTAAAAACTCGTCAACACCATTTAGTCAGTCAAGTAAAAGATTATTTGGAGATTAATGCTTCGAAACCGACTTTCCTTGAACCTCGGTGTGCTTAATCAATACGTATTTTTTCCTTGATGAGCTTACACGAGGTTGATAATCAACCTCGTGTAAGCTCATCAAGGAAAAAATACGTATTTGAAGATTGACAAAATTGGCACACCTGAGTCCATGCTCCTCTCATCATGTCAATATCGTGAGGAATACACTGTGAGCAGGTGCTAGGTAATTCTGATGATTTAGCTGCTTTCGATCCATGAGTTCGTGAGCGGTTGAGGCCGATTTTCCGGAAATTGTTTCGCATCTTTGCAATACCAATGTATACTGTGCCTTTCTGTTGCTTACTCAATTTTTATAGGGCACCTTTGAAAGCTCAAAACTCAAACCTCTTCAGTGATTCCATCGTCTTAAAAACTCCTCGTTCAATAGCTTCTTCTTTGTTCTTAGAAAGAAGTTCCTTCAGTGCCCTTAAAACAAAATATCTTATGCTTCCGTTTTGTCCAAAAACTAGCATTTCATTACCTTTTCGAATTATGAGGCTAACACGAGGTTGGTAAAATGAAAAAAATTTGAAGTAGGGTAGTGAAAATCAGAAGTGTTTTTTACTTTGTTTTTCACTTTAATATTTAAAAAATTTAAATGCAGCCAATTTGAAGCATTTTCTCTTGTATTAAAAACCATTTGTATTCACGTAGTGTTCAATTCGTAAGAGTCTAGACGACAATCCTTACTTGAGAATATCTTACTTGAGAGTTTCTCTTTCCTCATCGGTGAGTGTGCTTGCCTCACTGGATAGATTTATGCCATATTTTTCCTTGAAATATTCTCTTAAATGTTCATCATTCGCAATTATGTCGTCGTCAGCGAACTCTTAAAATATGTGGTATGATGTGACGTAAAGATTCTCTTTGATTTTCCTCAACAACATAGGAATGCTTACGACGTTTGGGAGAATTGGGCGCACGAGTTTTCACTCCTTTTGCTCTAGCCGTGAGAACCTGCAAGAATGGCAGCTGAGAACTAAAGACTTAGAAGATTGTTTTGTGCACGAAAGTAAATGGATACAGGCTGGTGTTCAAAACAAACCCTTCCTCCAACAGTATTGTCATTTGTGAGATTGTCGTTGTTTCCATATGATGCTTTTAACTGCTTCATTTGCTCATTGATGAGATCCTGCTGTTGTTTTTGCATCAGAAGCTGAAATGTTACAAACCATCCAACATCTGAGTAGAACAAACAAATAAAATCTTAATTTATTTTGCACTAAATTATTGTAAAACAAACCGCAGCACCGGCCTGATGATCAATCATGGATTGCTGGTACCTTCGCTGCTGATCGAGATATTCCATTTGTTTCGCGCTGTATTGCGTTAATTCCGACTGATGGCGTGCAAGTTGCTAAAATAATAAGTTTCACTTAGCACCCTACTCTTTGGAACATATCCTGGACGTAGAACCTCGCTTTAGAACTCATTGACGCCTAATGACACTGGTCAACTTACCGCAAGGTATTGTTGGTTACGAAGAGCATTTAGAGATTCCGGAGAACCGTTTGCACCAGAAAAAAGCATAGCTGCATTTGGCATGGATAGTGGTGCATTTTGCGACATGCCTGCGCTGCTAATAATTCTCTCGTCAATGTTTGGAGTTATGCCACCGGAGTTCTGAATGGTTTGAATTAGGTGCTGTTCACTTCAGATCTATTTACGACCTGCTTAAGTGGCACAATAAAGCAGAAAAAAACACCTAATAGTTGTTTCGAATATTCAAAGACATTGAAAACCACTACAGCATTTGCTCAAGTTTGAGCACGGTAAACGGCTGACTTAAACGTCCTCGAGTGATCGGTCGCGGGATTCATTGCCGGCACAGGAATCGCCGCCGCCCTGAGAGAAAATAGTCGCCACGCAGGAAGCCACTTTTCTTTTATCCATAGAGCTCTGCGACTGCTTATGGTGAAGACCTGGAGACGTCTACCACAGCTCTGTTGGGATTGCACGGAAAATCAGACCCGACCGGCATTTAACACGACTAAGTATAAGCTACAAAAGTCTACGACACAACCGATGATATACTACGGAGACTGCTCTAGATTATGTGCATGCAACACCAGATTGGTCTCTTTAGGTTAAGACCCTTGTATCCTACTAAATGACGCAAACCACATTAAATACGACCCTCTTCAAGAAATTAAAAACAGGAAAGTTATCACCTGGCGGCTACACTACTGAATCCTTGTCATCTTAAATGAGGAATCTACACCGCTTAATGCTGATGATGTTACTTTTGTCCTGCATCCATCCTTTACCAAACTTGTTGGTTTTCACGAAATTCTATCTTCGCATTATGTATCTTACGTCCTGCATATCCTTATTGGAAGAAAATAGGCACCAGTAGATGATTTCCATCAGCATCAACAGCTTATGATGAGGAATTCGACACGACTTGTGAAAATTTGGTTCAATTCGAATGGGACGAGATATTCTTCCACAAATTCGTTATTGGTGAATTGAATGCGAAAATAATAACGTCATAAGAAGAACACGAATGCAAAATCGGAAATTTGGGATCGGGATATGCCAATGAAAATACAAATCCTTGTGAGAAATCACTCCCTAAGCTCTATTTCTTCCATGAAAACTCTTTCTGATCGTCACTGCCGTACGTCGGAATTCCCAATAGCATTGGTTCATGCAAAGACCGATGATATCACCTCATTCCTGTTTACGCAGATTTGCTTTAACTGTTTTGGATGGAGAACAGGCTATGTCATCACATGAAAAGGAAGAAAAAAATGCTGTTTTCAAGAATTCACCTTCATTGATGTCATGTCTAACTACAACTTGCATAAAAATGAGGAGATACTGCTGAAACATCTCCGAACCTGTGTTGGGTGAGCTCTTCATTATTCCGAGATAATCTCCAAACCATTGTCAAGAAAAGAAACGAGTTTTGAAAAAAAAATACTTACGCTTCCAGTGTGCACACATCGAACGAATAGTCATCAACTCTAGCTGTAGAAAACCAATGCAAGAGAACACCCACTGATGCCGAATTTAAAAATGGCACAAAAGGTGAAACATCGAATAAATTCCGTCTTTCATGGGTGTAACATTTCATTTTCTATGCTGTTCGATGAGGCAGGTTGAAGCTTGGCACATCTATAGGTCAGGTAATTATCGCATTTTATGCATATTATTTGCACTGAATTTGCACCAGCTACCTAGATCTGTTAGTTCTGTTAGTTGCAGCAGAAAATACGTCACAGCTATCCAACTACTGGAGGAATTCTCGCATGACAAGAGGTGACCAACGCAACTGTCGTCTCATTAGATTGTTTACTGCTTACGGAACTGTATGCATTTCGCAATAAATTTTACTGCATAGAGCATATCACCTGTCACGCGTATCACTTGCGCTGCTTCGATAATCATGATTTTTAGTGGCCACCAGTTAACCTTTCATTTCTGCCTATCGCGTGCAAGGGCAGCCCAATGAGTTTTGCTTGCTTTAGGGCTTCGTGGAGCATCATGTCTTTCCTATAAACTTTTCATAAGAACTCTGACTATTGGGTCTTTCTGGTGTACACATCCTAAGGAATCCAGTCAGTAACGGCTCTTCTCTATCAGATGTCGTTCATCCGAATTATATGTCCAGCCCGCCTGGTGATCATCGACGGTGTAGAACACCGTCCCTTTTTGACCATTGACGTAGGTCGCAGTTCCTGAACCCCTTGCTCACCTATGTGATGCATGATACTCTTAGTATCGTTCTTTCGACTGGACGTTTTATGACGTCGAGTGATCGTCATCCTGTCTAGGTACCGACCAGGTTTCTGACGCATACGTTTAAGTGGGAAAAATAATGCAGTCGAAGAGAAGGACACAGAGTTCGATGTTCTTTTTTCCCCTCACTGCACCCTTGATGCCTTGAAAAGCTCCTCAAGTTGCCCTTTTTCCCGTGCTCAAATGTGGAGATAACTCGTATATTATGCTGATTTTCCGACCTAGGCAGGCGTAGCTGGAGCATTCGTGGGCGTTCCTTTAGAATGTAAGTGGTATGTACGTAACCAATTGGTCCTTAATGAGCATGGTTCATGTGAGAACTAGTCGAAAATCAATCTTTGCACAGGCGTTTTTAAAATCGGCAAACATTCGTTCCGCTCGTCTAATGCCTCTAGTTTATAACAGCAATGTCACTGGCAAAGCAAAAATGATGTAATTGTCTGCCATACCTACCATGCCTACCCACCATGAATTCTCACCATAATGTTGTCCAATTCCAGTGTTCGCATGATACTCTCGAAGATAGCCGTAAATGATTTTGAAGAAATTGTTTCGCCTGGTCTAACTACTCTTTTGGAATAGATGCTAAAAAAAGCTCTCGGTGTTGATCAATCTTTGAGGGATGCGCCATGCATTCGACTTCATCAAGTATCGCTGGAGGTGATTGAATGCATATCTGGCCTTTACAATGACTCGAGGTGGCTTGCCGATGTATCGAGCCAGTGCTGCTCTCTTCCCAGACAAGTCTGGTACCAATTTGCCGACCCCGGAAGGATTGAAGGCTTGGTGGACCATGGGTGCAGTGATCGATCGATCTATCTATTAGGGCGCGTGTGACGCCTCCAACCACTGCGCCACACGCGCCCTTATAGATAGATGATAATATCATTATAAAATGGTAAAATTTTGGTTCTGGATTTTTCATATGGCTCACGAAGAATCTTTGGGTCCTGGGCAAATAGGCCATAACAAGAGTTCGTAGACGGCAGACAGCAAGGAAATTGGGCGAACTGTTGCCGATATCTCGGACGTCGCCCTTCGTGAGTAATAACACAAACATGCTGTTCCTTCAATAAGTAGGAATCTAGCATTCTGACAGCTAATGTGTCGAGAGAAGAGCAAGTATTTCAATGAGGACTGGCCATAGGTTCTCCAAGTGTTCAGGTACTATTATGTCCAGAGCAGGCGTTGTTCGATTCATCATCGACGAAAAAGATGTTGAATTTCGGAAGGGAGAGCTGGTAGAACGCCGTATCCGTCCTCTCTTACTTGGTATAAAGGGAATAGGACACGGTTATTGAAGAGATCCGAGCACTAAACATCAGCGATTCTTCAATAACTTTTCGGAAGCTGTAACTAATCCTTTTGGAAGTTGGAATGCAACCATCTTGGTTTGTAATTGGCGAAGCCTCGTTAGGCTTTTCGAATGCTTATTCCAGTTTCCGCAGCTTCGCCCATAGCTGCTGCTCTTCTATCTTTAAGGTCTTTGATCACCTGCGGAGACTTTTTTGCAATTTCGAACGTTAGTTGGTGGGTCGCTGTGTCTCCTGCGCTTCCATGTTGGCGTACCAGGTCGAGGGTTTCTGGAGACAAACGTTGTTTTATGACTTTCAAACTCCCAGCTTCCATTGTTCTAACGTGACGATGTTGAATGAGCCGATCGCATTTCTTCTTAATGTTATCAACAACGTCATATTCTCAAGAACCGACTAATGAATTAAACAAACTCCTGTTTACGGTGGTTGTGGAGCTTCGTTTTTTGAACTTAGTGCCTTTTGCTCCTTTCTGCGAGTAACGAAATCTTACACGAAGGAGGCGATGGCCTGATTCCGTGTTGAATTTTGGGGCAATAGCGACATGGGTTGGGCAGTACTTTCCATTTACTACCTACTTCGTTACGTTGCTTTTCACTGGAAGACTCACAGGTTCATCGTTGAGAGTGGGGTTTCTGGGATTACAAGTTCCCATGAAAGTCCTGGCCGTCAAGGTAAACCTAGGAAGCCGCTCACCGTGTTCATTCCTTTCCAATGCGTGCGCCCTAATGTGACGTTCTTCGAATGTTCTGCTGAATCCATTCTTCACTTTCAAATCGCTAATGATGGCCTTTGAGAACGTGTGATCTTCTCCGGAGACATTCTGCAAGTCCATGTAACTATAACTTCTCGACTTCTTCTTCGCCATAGATTGGTATCAGTGAGTAAACGACCAAGATTGTCAATGTAGGTATTGCTCCACTTCTCTTTGACCACAAACATTCAGTTAGAGTTACGACTTGTTTTAATAAATCATCGTTCATAGCTAAACATGTGTTGACGAGATTTCTCGTACCGATTACTCCTCTGCTTTCGTATGTTCCGGGAAGCAGTTCTTCTCTCGTGTCATAGACGGCGTTGAATGCCTGAATGTTGAATAGGTGGCTCTTCTCGTCTCAGCCAATCCGATGAGATCATGCCTTATCCTTCTAGCCTGCATGATCAAGCATTCTATCGGCGATGAGATGAAAGTGTGCGTGCATGGCAAGTGCAGATCGCCGTTTCGATTTAGGCAGCATAGAATGGTCTTGAGATTTTAGCATCCTCTTCATACACTCCCTCATTTTCTTCCGGCACATTATTATCAAAGGTGCGCGTGTGGCGCAGTGGTTGGAGGCGCCACTGCGACACGCACGTGGAGTCGATCCCCACGCACATACCCCACCAAGCCTTCCATCTCTCCGGGGTCGGCAAATTGGTACTAGACTTGTCTGGGAGGATAGCAGCACTGGCTTGATACATCGGCAGGCCACCACGGGTCATTGTAAAGGCCCGATATGCATTAAATCACCTCAAAGGATACTTAATGAAGTCGAATGCATGGCGCATCCCTCAGGGATTGATCAACACCGAGAGCTTTTTTTCATCTTCTTCATATACGCCTTATACAACGCTGTCGTGTAGTGATCTCTTTCAGAGATAAGGAAATGGAGCCTGTTTATTTTACTGCATTTAGCCTTCCGATACCCACGTATAACTTTCTGATGTCTGAACGTTGAAGCTGGGTACACTTACGAGTAGCTTGCCAGTGTCTGCCAAAGTAGATGGGGAGCATATTTGTTGGAGGTGACTCCTAATTTCTTTTTCTTCCCATATACATCCCTGTCAGTCGATTAAAGGCATTTGGCCAGCCGAGTAAAATGCAATTCTCATAAGTGAGAACTTATTCACAAACGCATGCATGAATAGTTGTAAACAAAGAAGGTCTCCCAACGGTTCACCGCCTTATCGTGGCTGGGAGGTATTCCTGGTTGTCAAGCTGCAATGTGCAGGGAGAAGTTCATCCTCCCAGCAGAGTCCCCCTTATTAAGAAGGAGTCTGGCGTTTCCATCAGGAAGCCCAGAAAAGAACAAACCAATACCAGGGTCCACCACTGTCCTAGTCCCAAACTAGTTACATGGCAGCAAATCCCCCTCTGATCCACAATGGAAGCAACTCCCTTTGTTGGTAACGAACTGAGTAGACTTTGGCCTGGATCACCTCGGGAGTCAAGGAAACCACAATGGCTAAATCAGCAAAACCACGAAAAATTGGTGGAACTGAAGCAAGGAGTCTATACCCTGGATACAACGGTATCTCAGGAAACCATAAAATTGTTTTTGGTCCGCGACTACACTCTATCCGCGACCTGTGCTCATGCCACATTGCCTCGCCAAACACCGGCAAGAAATCCCTCAAAGAGTGAGATTCGTCGCCATATCCGATATTTTAACGAAAATCGTTGAAGTCTTAGGAGCATATTATCTTCCCTTTGCCTTTATCTTCATTGAATACAATGTGACGAATCGGATTAATAAACAACGTTATAGACAAATCCCACATAAGAGCACCTGCTTACTGCAATATTCATTGTCCAACGACAACATAACTTCCAATCAACCCCTCATTATCTAAGTTGGCCAAGGAATACCAACGTCGTGTCAATGACGATTGTTTTCAACCTTCGCTTTGCGAACAACAATGTTCTCTTTTCGAGTAGCACCGCAGCAACGGAAGCAGCAATCAGTGAGTCTAAAGAGCAGAAAAACTAAGTAGACTACCGATCAATTGAAAGAAAACCCCATTTATTAGGAACGCAATGTGTAAAGGAGGACGGATTTAATCCAATATAAGGGTACTGTTACATAAAATACGTTCAGGCTCTGAGGAAGGCGAAATCGCCAAAACGTCAGCCATCGATCACCATCACACCATCAACAACGACAATAAAACCGAAAACCTATACCAACCTCGCATCAGCTCAAAAGGATCAGTTTGTAGGATCATATAAATAAATAGAGAACGGACTGCCTTGTATAGATCATAAGCTGAGGAAACTACATCTTACGCCTACATATAACGTTCAATGAATACTGATGAAAACTTTAGAAAAGAACTCTGCAAAAGTATGCGAGTAGCATGGGCCTCATCTTAGAGAGATAATTATTCAGCTTAATGTTGCCAACCTACGCGGTCACTAGCTTATTTGGCGCAACCAATCTTCCACCTCTGTGCACTGCATCAGAAACATGGGCAGATACTTCACTCATAGAGAAGAAGGTGACGTCTTCTGAAGATGAAGAGCCACGTTCAAAACCACGCTGGTTTTTGTGGCTCAGATCTTTGAAGGATATTCTGCCTTCAAGGCTCAGGAGAATGTATTTCAAAAAGCAAATATCAATAAAATGATAATGTACTGAGAAGAGAATACAGATAAGAGGTGCGCGGAAAAAACGACAGGGCGGTTCTTGAGAAGATCAAGAAGATCGCGAGAGAGATTAGCAAGAAGATAGGCCGTTGTGTTAAATGAGCAAGCCAGCTATTTTCACAGCTGGTATCAACTGTATGATCGTCAAATCCCAGCAGGAGCCACACGAAAATGCTTTTATCTCCGTGGATAACAGTTGTAAGATGAAGAAAGGCATGAAAGTTGTGCCACGACCACGGGAAAGGACCGCCACGGGCAGTGAAGGTGGGTGTGTCTAAATGCGTATAACAGAGGCAGTATGAGTTAGCAATAAATGAATGTAAACTGGTGTCCACGTTATTTCCCAAGTCTGGGACGAAGAATGTTGGTTTATAGGTTAAAAAGCGCTGAAACATTTGAGGTCAGCAGCTTCTAAAAGCTATTGACTTCATTTTCTTAAAAACACTATCCTAAACTTCAGTTAGTGATAGATTCAAGACAAGTTCATGGTGTCGAAACTACATTTAGGTTACTTTACTCGTTTCGGGAAGGAAACGGCTCCGAACAAGGCGAAATCGCCGGAACCTCATCCACGCATTTCAAGAGGAGGTGAAAACAACTTCGAGTTAGCTTAACAGGGACAGCTCATGTAATATAAAACAACTATTGAAGCCGAAGTTTCTTGAAATTTGGTTTTTAAAATTCAAGACAATTATTTTCACTAAAAAACAGAAATTAAGACACTTTGTGAAAAAGGAATTTTGAAACACCTGTAAATAAGGTAAATAAGACGTAGGGATTTGAGCCCTCTGCGGAAGTTGGCTTAGCGGGTTTTGTTGTGCCATTTGAGTTAGAGAATTGTAATCCGAAGGGATTTGTTCAGCTGAAACATTTTAAAAATTGGATTCACCTGTAGAAAATAGATAGCCTTTTTATGATGTAGCAGATACGACTCACAAACTCAGTAAGTGTGTAGTTTGTTGTTTACATCCTACCACGAAAAATACTGATAGGCAGTAAATGAAAACTTAACGTAGCGATTTCCTTGGCACAACTGAGTTCAATGCCGACTTGTGCTCTCCAGATCATTCCCTTGGCGAGTCATTGCTGAAGACACCACTAGGGTGGAAAACTGGCTTAGAGAAAGGGAAAACAAGGGCCTTTTTAGTGAAGTGGGTAACACGTGGGCCACCGGAAGGGGTATTCGCGGCTTGGAATGTGCACTGAGCTCTAACTTTTGCAAATATTCCTGCATCATAGTGATTGTATTTCACATCATAACAGAACAACGGTGAACCGCAAACGAAAAAATCAACGCTAGTTTTTTCCATTAAAAAGTAAGTAAATTCTCAGGAAATAGATACCTTTCTACACTTTGGTAAGCATTGGTTCGGATCCTCCCTCCCGTTCAAACCAGGCTCACCATCTCTTTGGGGTCTATAGCTTGGTTTCGAGTAAAAAAATTGTCAAACTCGATTGATCGGTAAATCACGGCAAAAAGTGTTCCGGACGTTTTATTATCTCTATTGCTAGTGGAAACTTTTTTCTCAAAAATAAATCCGAGAAATTTCGAAGATTTCAGAAACCTACGTGAGTAATTTGGATAAGTACTCTGAAGAGGTGATGCGGGCGCTCGTCGAATCTAAATGTGTGTTGTAAAGAGGGAATTCTCGGAGCCATTTTTGACAGAGAAGCTAAGTAAATAATTTCTAGCGATGTACTTCTCGAAACAGTTTTCTTCTGTTTGAAACAGTAAGCTGAGCGCTTTTATCTTTCTTACAAGCTACATATGAAGCTATATGAACACAAGGGTGCACCTTGAAAGAGTTTGGGAACCAACCTCTGCTACCTTCTCTGAACGATCAATTTCAGGAAACATTGACTTCACAAGCGCACCTGCTAGGTTCACGGCCAATCGATCAACCACTATAAAACAGTTTGACTTCCTTTAATCAAGTAGCAAAACTACTAAAAATACAGGAATTTTTTTTTATACTTTTCCCTTCTGGTGATGAGGTCGCTTCATCGTCTTCATTGCTTTTATGACGTACTGTCGCAGAAAAAGGTAGAAAACAAGCGAAGATGAGCAATCTCATCCTAAAAATTGTCTTCAAACGTCTTTCGTAAAAGCGCATGGAAACTAGCAGTAGGGTAAAAAATATGTTCCATGGTTGTTCTTGAGAAAACCAAGCTTTCACTAACGAAAAAAAGCTGCTCTACCAGAATTTATCACTCTTATAACATCATGAAGACTTTAGAAAAGGTATCTTTCAGAAAACAGCGAAATGAAAAGGAAAATGGAAGAAGAAAGTGAAATCGGGCCGTTTTAAATTATGTTTGAGCAGATGTTTGGCTGTACAAACTCGGAGTGCTTACATAAATTCACGCGATATGGTGAATGGCTTCAAGAAATCGAACTCAACATAGTTAAAGCAAGCTGCAAGAAGGAGAAATGGGGCCAATCGGTGACTGCATGTGATATGAGCCTGACCCATTTTCTCACATTGCAACCGTATCCTGGCTATCATGACGGATCCACATCATCTTCGAACACTGAGCGCCACATTGCCATTTTAATACAAACAGTGGAAAACAGTGTAGAAATGACATTCCTGTTGGTGTAGTTTATAATACACTGCCTCTTTCAAATAGCTGGTTGCTTGGATGCGTGCTAAATGCGGTCATATATTTCCTTCTGAAACGCAAATGGGTTCAAGAGAACGGCACTTTGCTATTGCTAAGCCGGATTTACTTGCACCCTGCCGTATACGTAAACATATGTGTAAACAACATACACATAAACATGCGTAAACATTTGCGCGTGAATGGATGTGCTTGGTATGTGTGTTCAGAGAAGCTATCCTGCTCGTGAATGAGACTTCGAGCTTGCAGTGAAGTACCTAACAATTCTATGGAAGGGCGTTTGCAATACTTTCCATCATTGTTCTACCCACGTCGGTGTGCTTCCGTTCAGTTCAGCCTTTCTCGACATAGTCTAACGGCCTTCCAGTAGTGATCTCTTGCAATGAAAAAGAAACTGGGAACACTAGGCTCTTACAAAAAGGGTTAGTTGTTTCTCTTAAGGAGGTAAATCTCAGTTTCCAGGTTCGACTTTCTATTAACCTCGGCATTGGAATATGAATGCGTTGTTTTCTTGTTCAGCAATCACGAGGTTGTTATACAGCATACATTTACTTCCATACAATAACACACAATACAATACAACACAACAGTAGCTGACGTTTCGGCAGTATCGCCTTCTTCAGTGCCGCTTTTTTACATGACTTCCAATGAGGAAGGTTAGAACAGCTGATTATAGTCGCATATGGTTGATGACTCTGAGGTAAATCTCATTGGACTACTCGGGTATGTGGGGAGGACGAGGGAGATTAAGATTTCTTGCTGCGTGATCGAGTCAATCGACTAAAGTATAGCTTCCAAACTTAGTGTCAATCACTTAGACAAAAGTAAAAATTTCTGCCAACGCTCAGTATCGAAGGTTCATAGCAGTTCCAAGTAGATGAATTAATGCCGTACTGATAGCATTTGCTCCAGATTAGCTAACACGATTGCAAAACTCTGGACCGCGGGTGTCTATGGTGGGGAACGAACGCTCTTTTTTTTCATTTTCGTCATGGTAGAAGTTCACTGAAAGGCAAAGTAGGAGTCCCGGTTGGTGCAGTGGGTAACAGTGAGCCGAAGAAAAGGATAATCGCGGATGCGAAGTGCACTTGAGGTTCCGAGTTGTGCTCAAATCTCGGCTCCCTTATGACTTCGAATCTATATTGCTGTTTTATTCAAAACGATGGCTTTGTTTTTTTCTTTTCTTTCTCTTGCTCTTTAAAAATACCCTCTGGAGCAATGAAGCGATTCCCTACATCGGCATTTCTTACCCATCACAACTATCACTGCTGTACGTGAGAGGATCTTCATATTATCTCTGAAAATATGCAAAATCTGTCGGTCATCCTTTACGATACCATGAATGCTGAAAGTCAGTTATCAATGCTTATAAGAAGACTGAAGGTCTCACTTTCATGCTGGATGGGGCACTCCTCCACATTTTGCTACTGCTTTTAGTAAATGGCTGAATGCCCACTTCCCTGGGAGATTGGTGGGTCGCCGTAGCCAGCATTAGTGACCACTGAGAAGCCCTGACTTAACTCCCCAGTATTTTTTCTAGGGCTGGTTTAAAGAGCAAGTAAACTCTATCAAACCAATGTTTTCGAAAAAAAAATGAAAGGCGATACGAGAACTTATATCATCCGTCCAACAAGAGTTCTTAGAGAAATCAGTTGGTGCGATTCTTGGTCGTCTTGATTGGCTAGTGGCGAATGTTGTGCTGCGCGTCGAGTTCTAAATGCAAGTCCATGCTATACACTTCTTTTTCATATCCATTTCTTGCAAAATTCATAGTTTAAAAAAAGTTTAAAAATTTTTAAAATAGAGGAATGCTTTTCAATCACTCTGCTACTTTCAGCATCTATTAATATGACTCGCTTCAAGCTCTGAAGAAGCCCCAGTATGTTGAAACAGCAACCAATTTTAATGAACACCATGTCAGCGGCATGGTAGTAAGTCATCAAGAACGCAACATTTGAGCAATAGCAAGCTGAAACCCTGAAACTGAAAGTCGATCTTGTGAACACCTTACTTAGATGAAAACTCCGGACTGAAATCTACTAAGCCTTTTACTAAGGAGATGACGTCACAACGAGATAGGGTGCTTTACCTACTACTTCAAAGTAGTATTTGTCAAAAAACAAATAGAGATGAGCTGAAACCTACGGATTTGAATTTAACTATGAAATAAACTAAGTGAGTTTGGCAGCAATAACCACAACGATGCTGAGATATGAAGAAAACCTGGGACCATTTGAGATTCCAAGTCACGATTGTACATTGCGGGCCGTCATTTCCTATCCACAGCGCCAACCGAGGCCTTTGCTTTCTTTCTCCCAGACAGTTTTTTTTTACACTAACGATGTTATCATCAATGATCTGCCAATGGAAATGATATGGGAAGAAAAAAATAGGCACTGAGCTTAGTTAATTGATGCTGTAATTGAAATCACAACGTTTAATTCTTCTATTCACTGTCCATTTTTTAATCAAAATAGGCGGTGAATGGAAAAAGTTAAACCACGGCAACGACAATCACTTTTCGTTTTCTACCTGTTCTTTTTCGCGATGGAGCATGATGTCAAATATAACTAAAATTATGCTGAGATATTTGCAAAACTCCAGATTGGTGTTCACGGTGGACACCGAACTCGCTGGTGTGTTGATGAACTCTTTTTCCCTTGGCAAGGGTAATAACGAGTTCGATCCCCACAGCGAGCACCTGCGGGATGCAGTTTTGCAAATATTTCAGCATCGTTGTAATTATATTTGGCAATGATAGCTTCAATTTCAATACAATTTACAGAGTTTAACCTATTGCTGAACTTACACGCATCCTTGTCATCTCACGCTGGTAAGGAAATACACTTCGCTAAATAGGTCACTGCTTATTGAAATGTTTGATATTAATACTCCAACAGCTTCATCCATAGTGAACAGAGATTAAGTTCTTTAGGAGACGAAGAGAGCGAAGAAGAGAACCGATGACAAATTATTTGAAAGCTCTTTTCGTGTGAACGGTGAAGTGCGAAGATTAATGTACTGGATAAAGCAAAGAAGTATAAAATTCCATACGTTCTCATAATCACTGACTAACTCTGAAGCACTTACCATACATGCTCTATGTTTCCTCGTTCCTTTTCGCTGAACAAATCAATGGTAAGCGTTTATTAATACAGTAACAACACAGAAGAAGTGGAAATGTGACAAAATGTGAGAGGTTTGGACCATCATTGATTACAAATATTATATTCGAAGGTTAAATTGTAAGGAAATCGCCAGTCAAAAATTTCGAACTCACAGATGCATAAAATATCATCTAAGTGCATCTGCTGCAGTGCGTTCAACTACTACGGCACCCGATTACCTTCAAAACAACACACCAAACGATGATATCTGCTTTAGAAAAACATTTTCTCCAGCTTCACAACTGCATATATCCCTTTTGTCACAACTGTGATCACAAAAATGGACATAACTAGCACATAAATGGAAAGAAGGCAAAGGTAAACATTGCGATCAATTATGAACTAGTATTAATACTAGAATAAGCTCACAATATTGCGAAAAATAGGATGAAAATTTGACGAAGCCATACGAAATCAACGATTGCTGAAAACCAATCAAATGGGTTTCGATGGATAGTCTGGAGCCATAAGACCCGCAATTTTAGCAGAGTTGTATAGGTTCTCGTGTGGACCATCGTCAATCATTCCTGGACTCGTCGACTTAGTAGAGTGACTATGTCCCGGAAAAGATTTCTAAGAAGTGGGTTTTAATTCATCTGTATAAATCAGAAATGTCTTTCATGACTGACTCGCATAATACGAAAAATATCTCCACACCTGTTCAAGATAGTCCGTAAAAAGTTTACTAGTGAGCTCCCTAACAACTATAGCACCAGCGTGTCCTTCAATGAAGCGCAGCAAAAGAATTCCGTCTGAATGTTCACATAATTAGAGATGGAAAAAAGGCATCTTTCGACAAACGTCCTATCAGTGATAGATATGATATACCAGGACGAAGTGCAGCGTGCGTAAACCGGTGCACGATATGCTCGTGACGAAAGTCATCCGCCGTATCCTCTCCGTATCGCGGTCCGGAAAGCCAGTTTGTTGTCGACCTTTCCCGAAATGAAGTGAATACTAGCTGCACAAAACTGTAAGCGAAATTTATTCCTGTGGAGATAGCGACAAACAGGAACCAAAACCTGCAAAAGAATATGATTTATTTGAAAAGAGAAAACTCTAGGGAAATAGAAAGTTCTTGCTATTACCAGACGAATAGATAAATTTTCTCATTGAACATATTAATCATGAGTACACACTGAACGGTGTAATTATGTATATTGGCAAGACGACGAATCTTGAAATCGCACAGAGTAACACGCGGAAAAACGCCCGAATCTAGCCATTCACGACCATTCCACAAATCGCGGAATGTCTAAAGACGCAAACATTTAGCATGACAATCGACATGAAATTTACGTGGAAGAAACTTTTTTTCTATAGGTAACTTATATTACTCGTCCCACTAATTCATCAGCCATTTTAACCAAGCAGTACTAAAGTCACAATTGTTGATTGCTACCTAGCCTGTCGACCCTTCGGAGTCACCCACTGTGCTCCACTCGTTCGAGAAATGGAAACAACACATTTTTGGTATGATGCGACTATTATCACTGTTTATTGCATGAGTGATTGCATGAGTTCGGGTACCATTTATCTGATCTCTAGTAAAACGTGCGGAGACGAATACATTGGCGAAACGGGTAGACCGCTCTGCGTCCATATAAACACCTAGTCGGTAAACTTAAAGTTAGACCAAGTGCGTCAATGGGCACGCATAGGACCCAGCGACATAACGGGGAGAACTTTGAAGTAGAATTGAGGATCCTCGTACAGAAGTCGAAAACACAAGCGCGGAGAATTCTTGAAGTATTCTAGATTAATTCCAAGAATCCAAAAATGAACCGCAGGTAGGAATGCCTCATTATCACGCGTGATATCGGGCAGTATTTAAGACTGCTGTTTTGATGTGAGAGGCACATTACGCTTCCATGTAAACTCTGTGCGGTTGGTCCTTACGTGGCAAATCTAGTAGAGGACTCATAGAAAGCGGTGAGTATGCGATGACGACATTCTCTGTTCAATGTGATCGAAATCCTGGTTTAGCGTTTTCTTTGTTTGGTTATGGAGCTGTTTGGCCGAGTAGATTGCAGTCAACGTGACCTTTCCAGGCTCTGAAGAAGGCGAAATCCGCCGAAACGTCAGCTTGTGCGTAAATAAAGAATAGTTTTGGTTTTGCAGTTACTATATGGTTCCTGACATGTGTTCTTAATTTCTGTGTACTAAACAATACCATTACGGTTGTCCGAAGCATTTATGGCCATTTCTACCTCAAGTGGTGTAACGTGAAGCCCAAGGATCCACTTCGTTCGCCGTTCGGTCTACGAAGCCCATCTCTTTTGATCGGGAAATTGGCACCACTTGTCATGCATGGAATCGTCTCGCTACCTTCAATCCATAAAAGCTGGCAACTTCCTGAGATGAAGATTTGGAAATAGCCCAGCATGGCTATTCAGGGATTCCAGATAAGATTGACTCAAAGGGTATTCAACAATAGGCAACAAGTGGACCAGAAATCCTCGAATAAATGGAGAGGACACACAAAATCTCAAGATCTTCGTAGTTGATAGATGCGAAAAACGATTCGAATGTAAGCACTGCTGAGATTCGCACAATATATGCTAAAGGGTAATATAAAATAAGAAATAAACAATATTAATCACAATAATTTTGACATATCTGACACAAACGGTTCACCCATTTACCGCATTACGGCAGCATAGAATTGTCCCTGACTTTGGAAGTACGATGTTCAGTAAACATTCCACTTTCAGCAGAGTTTCTTAAGCTCACAAGGATTTTGATATTTCCATCACGAAGTACAGATAAGAATGAACTAGCGCTAGGTAATGTTCACATCAGACAACAAGGAGTCAGTAGCTGGCAAGCGGTAACGACCAGATAAAGTCCTGGCACGATTTACGGGATTCCAGTGAAAAATTTTCCCTAACCGAGACCAGCTAACTACCAGGAAATTGGGGAAATTTACAGTGGCCCACACGCCTGTTTGTGAGTAGTGAAGTCGCGCCATTTAAACGTTCAAATCATTTAGCCGTAATTTAAAAAAAAAAAAAACAAAGAAAGAAATGTTATCTGCTGCTTACCTGAAAGCCCCAGAACGTGTACTCACTTCCCAAAAAACTATTTAAAATATAAAACTGAGTAAAAATGTTAAGTAGATAGAGGAATTTCACAAAAAGATATAACATCGAGACGTATGAACCCAATCCGCGACCGAACCTGAAGGTTAGAACGAGAGCTTAAACAGTCATGGTAAGTCTTCAAATCACAAGCAGAAAATCGTACCGAAAACAGAACAGTCGACATGCAGTTCGACGCTCACTGTGGAATTCTAAGCATTCTTCGAGATAAGCAGCTAACTTTCCCACTTCTTTCTTTCGATCTGCTCCAACAATCTGCCTCAATTTACGCGCATCCTCTATAGCTGTACCCAGGTCGATCCCTGTGTAGTCCACGTTTATTGAACGAATATCAGAAATAATGTAATTGTGCTTCTTTAGATTGTCTTAATGGTACAATGGGATGTTTACGGTCCATCCAGAATAAAAGCACGCCCACTGTGTGCTTGTTTGCGGACTGACTTCGGAGAATATTAAATTTCTTTGCTTTGTCTTCATTACTTTTGTAGATCTCACAAGGTTGCTCACTTGTGACAAAATAAATACTAGCACTAGTGAACTCACAGCCTATACGCATGCATAGGCTAGTGACTAGTCGTTCTTATGAAGAAGATTAAGCTCATGCTTGGAATAGACACTAACCACAAAGGATGAGAAGAGCTTGTAGAGGTCGAGAAATGTTATAATATGACTCGAATCATAAGAACTTGGTATCGAGGATATGAACTGGTTCAGAACTGCTGCGAAAACTGAATAGATGGATACAGGTGAAAGCGCACGTGTAGAGCTGAGCACGATCTCGAGAATTTTCAGAGTTAAGAATAAACTGAGAAATATTGCCGTAGAGCATCTATTGAAAACTAAGGTCATGAAAAATGGATTCGAGTGATCATCCAGATCTATGTCTACCGTAAAGATTTACACAACAAATTATCTTCATAAAGATGTTATAGAAGATTTCGTAGTGCTCTGACTACTTCAACTTGTTTTTTGCACATATTCCCTCATACATCAGATCTATTTTTTTAATTTTTTTAAAATTAATTTTTAATTGGGCTGATTTTATACCACAAAGTGGAAGACGTTCAGCATAGACAAAATATCTCGAAAAATACCGACAATCTCACTAGAAATCCAACATTCGAGGACTTGAGAAGTAGACACAATTGAAAAATTTTGCCCTATCACTCTAAAGCCGTACTCGCATGAAGGTTATAACTGGGAGGGTATCATTACTTCCCTCGTTGTAGAATATTCTACAGTTTTTTTAAAAAAAAAAGACATGACTGACCAAAGCAAAATCTCAAAAAATCACATGATACTGCTGTAGTAGCTTAATTTACTGTTAAAAAACAGCTCTGAAACGAAAACTTGTTAAAATCGACAAAATTAAGAATAAAGTGGTGCCTTCAAAGAAACAGGGAGGAAGCACGGAAATTAAGATTGAAAAAATCTTTTGCTAGACTATTTAGCTAATATGATATTTTAAAAGTTGGTTTGGATAGCATTTCCGCGTCTTCTCTTTCCATAGAGAAGCGTTGATCTAAGTCGCTTTTCCATCGCTGGTCGCTTTAGCAATGCACGTCCGAAGAAGGGGAAACGCCGAAACCTCAACCAAAACAAAGAGTTTTTATGAGAATCCGGTGAATGGTCACGAAGAAGGTAAAATATTTATAAATACACGGACTATGATAGCAAAACAACCGAACCTACATACGTACACGAGAACATCTACGGATATCGGTTGCAAGGCAACGAGGCGAACTGAAGGCAACAGGCCCATATGACATGTGAAGACAGATTATCTAGCTATTTAAACACAGACTTCTGTTTGCTTTTGCTTTATGTAATATTACGCAGTTTATACTTCAAAAACACAGTGTGTTTGTTAACGGAGTATTTTAAATCTTGAAGTGCAAATCCAGGAAGATACGAAGCAAAATTCACACAACTCAACAAGAAATGCCTCTATTTGGTTTGCTTTTATGGTACTGTATGCAACCGGGTAGCGATACATGAAGTTTTAAATGACCTATCTTAAAGCAGCCACTTGAGGACACCAGCATGATCTTCATTTAAACAGCGTTCTGTCACTCGAGTGATACTCGACTCCAGAAGATTCGACTCTGTGCGACAACGAAGACCCATACTACCATGAGGACGGATGTGTGTCCACAATCGCCTCATATTATCTCGGCTTTGAAGGAAGCGAAGGTGCCGGAGCATCAGTAGATTAATGTTTTGTGACAAACCCTTGCTAGCCTAGTAATCCAACAAAATACAGAGTATTCATTCCTCGGTTAAAGGGTGGTCGGTTTGAAAAACAAATAACTGTCTGTTACAGAAATAACGCATGTGCAGCACAAGTACATTACAAATTCTAACAAATAGTTTTTTTCTTAACACTTACGCCGCGATATAAGGTAGTGAAGGTTTTTTAACACTTACGCCACGACGTGAGGTAGGTAGATAGTAAATTTTACATCTACATTTACAGTAGGAAGTAACCAATTCTGTACATCGTTGCTTGGAGGATAGGAGTTTTCTTTTCTTACCATGATAAAATCACGACTTTCTGGAATCCGCCAAACATATTTCGACGTTCCTATCATGGACGCAAAAAATTGCACCAGCGCGATTCCGTAACAATGTGAGTTGAGCAGGCACCGCGGTTACGTGGGAAATTTTAAAAATCTAAGCTTTGTTCCCAATTTCTTAACAATATTAATTCCAAACCATTTAAAATTGAAGTAATATTTTGTTAAAACTGCATGCTCCACATTATTTATTCCGGCAAAGCTACCATTTCGGCAGTATTGCCTTCTTCAGCGCTTAGAAGAGTATACTGATAGGCTATTTATTATGCCAAACGCTTCCATAACATAAACAAACAAACAAGAGTGATAAATTGCGTATCAACACACACCCTTGCAGGCTGTGAACAAGGCAACAATGCCGAAACGTCAGCTTTATCGGACTAAAGAGTAAGGTAACACCTCGTGTTTCCTCAACAAGAATATCACGAATTATTTGATCGTTGCCGAGGTTAATGGAAAATCGTTCTTGGGAACTACATCTGCTCTTCGAGCAATCGAGTGAAGTGTTTCTCATAAACTATAAGGTTCTCAATTCTTCCATTACATTGATAATAGAGAAATTATCATGTGCTTTCGAAAAACCAACTTCATCGGGTAAGAGTTAATCTACTACGGTTTTTTCCATCCGGCATAGTATACTGTTGATGTGATTTGTTAATATTCTTCCTCTCAATAAATTCTTACTGCAACCGGATGTTGCATTCAGTTATGGCAGTTGCATTCACAGCTGCTAGTGATTTTCTCTCCAAACTGACCACTCTGTTGATGAAGAGTCTTCCATATCCAATTAGGCAGATAAAACATGATAGCTTGAAGAGCGAGCACGATTGGCACCCATTGATAATATCCTATTTCAGCCTAAAATGGTATGCTGATACGAGGCCAATCAAGGAAAACCATGTAGTCATTTCAATGAATAATACTTATTAAAACCTCCCTTGCAACAAATTTTACACAAAAAAATGCATCTGAACACCAGAAATTGGTGTATAATATTTAACTAATAATTTAGATAAATAGAAGTTCTGGAAGATTAGTTCACAAATAGAATACCTCTGAGCGATCTTCATCGTCTGCAGGAATTTCTTCATGGAATGGTACAAAAAATGTATTCTGAATAAAGCAGTAGTCTTCTGCATATTGCTCCCAACCTCCTTTGAATTCCATGGGCATCCAACATTGAATTGGAGAGCCAACATATCTAAAGCGATTCCATTTCATGCATCAAATAAAGAATGAAGGAAAATGAGTCCTGCGTTGATCAATCCCTGAGGGATACGCTGCGTATTTGTCTTCATCAACCATCATTACAGGTGAATGAATACAGATATAATCTATAAAATAAATTTCGGTTTACCGATGTATCAAGTCAACTCTGCTATCTTCTCAGATATCATACGCAAAACTGCCGTCCCCACAAGGATGGAAGGCTTAGTTAGCCCTGGGAGAGAGATCGAACCAAGGACCAAGTATACTTCGGAGGATAGCTCTAGCCACTGTGATACAAGTAGGTCATTTCTCGCAATACATCATGCAATTGAAGGTTTTTGGTAGGTTAACAACTGCAGTACCTTACTTTTAACAACTTTGTGTTTTTTTTGTTGGATTTCCCAAACAGCTAGGAAGGGCAGTTGCAAAACATTTCCGCCACCTTCCTTCAGTTGTTTGTACGCACGTATGCATGTGATAGTGTCTGTGTATATACATAATAAAAGAATAAAGGATAAAGCTCTCAGCGTTGATCAATCCCTTTGGGATGCACCGTGCATTCGACTTCATTAAGTACCGTTGGAGGTGATCGAATGCATATCTGACCTTCACAATGACTCGCGGTGGCCTACTGATGTATCGAGCCAGTCCTGCTATCCTCCCAGACAAGTCTAGTACCAATTTGCTGACCCCGGAGGGGTGGAAGGCTTGGTGGGCCATTAGCGCGGGAATCGATTACACGTGTGTGTTGCAGGGCGCCTCCAACCTCTGCGCCACACGCGCCCATTTATATAATGCATCACCTTTATCATAAGTGTCACGTGGAACTTCGCCAATCATCTCTAGTGGGCAACTGTGAAGTCTCCATTCGTCCGAGTAGTAAGGGCCTACAGGGCTGTGTTCGCTTAAGGGACACCAAGAGAATTATACTTTTCCCACGAGGCCCTTTAGTTTTATTGCCTTTGTTGAGAAGATACGCAATTATTGTCGCATTTCTTCATAGAAACCAAGGGTAGAAATATAGCCATGAGTAGATTACTATACTACATCAACTTGAACGTAGGGGCTACTTGTTCGATGTGTGGTTCTAGGTCGCATGTAAGTCAATTTCCGACAAATAGCAATGAGCCATGTGGCTCTATCGCTACCCGGTTTATAGTAAGAACATTCGAAGTTCGAAGTATTCTGAGAAAAATACCGAACAAGTCCGCTTGCTTGGCTATTTTTGACAATAAATAGCTTGCTATACATTAAGACATCGCCCATGCAACCACAATGAGGATTTAAATTGAGGGGTTGACGGAAGGTGATAATATATTTCGAATAAAATAAATAGAATTTTCGGATATTGTTTTTAGCCCAACAAGAACAAAGTCCACTTTTCAATCAATACTTTCAATATAACCCATTAACGATCAGAACACGGGAACCATGCGCAAACCTCCCAGCCCAGCCACATTGTTTGAAGGAGCGGTCGCGATCTGCCAACACTGCGGCTAGGCTTCACGTATTAATTTGTTTGAGGACCCTATCACTATCCGTTAGAGAATACAAACAACACCCGCTGCACCTCACTCGGTATTCTCTACTGGAATTCCTTCGAGAATTTTTTGAAATGCGTACAAATAAAAGCAATGTGAAACAGAAAACCTATGCAGTGATAATGTTGTGATAAACGTTTCACTTTCTGCGCTAACATAAATCGCTATCAAAAACTGTTACGAGTGGAGTACGGTGAAAATTAGCGTGATCTACAGCCTGTCCGTATACTAGTTAGTGCGGAAGCTTTGAAAACCTTTGCTTTCCTCGCATTCATACTGGAAGAGTGTTTTCACGAAATACCTTAGCGATTGCCTAATCGGTTGTGGGAGGTAGTGCTTTGACGAGTAAAACCTACAGCAACAAACAACGACTTTATTGCACTTTCAAGTTTCTACCAGGGAAGCATACGCAACGACCTTATTTACTTTGCTTTACTCTTCAACTTTCCCTTAAGAGGTAGATGAATGAAAAAGAAACAATTTCCACATGAACGACCAAGGTGAACTTTTAAACGTACTGCTTAGCTGAGACCATTATGGCGAAAAAGGTAAGAAGTGTTGAAGTAATGAAGTAATTCAGACGATCGACGGGATCATCAAAAGTCTGCGGCTTAAACCAGTTCCAAATCGCATTATCAAGGAACGGAATGCCTAGCATTCTGAAATATTTAACCTAGAACACCTAAAACCGAAAACAAAAGTGTTTTTGGAACTCCAAGGTGTCCGAGTTTAGGAGATTAAGTGGTGATGAGTAACACTAAAACTGAAAAACAGAACTCAATTAAAACGTTTAAAGAGTTTCCAAATAAGAACTTCACAAATGCGTGATGATAAGAGGATATAGGAGATAGATATATGAAAAAATTCAGAAAAAAAAACCTCAAAGGGGCTTTATGAGGAACAAGAATCTTGTTTAACCAAGGACCGTGTAAAAAATGTACAACACGGAAAAAAAAAATAAGCGCTACAAACTTGTAAACTCTACGACAAACCTACACCCACGAATGAACAGAGTTTTGATCAACTTGCTGTTCAATAGCGATACTAAAACAACCGTAAATGGATATACAAAAACACCTTCCATAGCAATATCTTATAGTCAAGCCGTATTGTAGTTGAAGGGGAAAAAAATGAAAGGAACATTCCACAAAACAAGCACACCTCAACAGCAATTCATTGTTTTAGGGCGCCACACAGCACGTAAAACTGGTTCAGCATACAGGATGCAATATTTGACCGCCTGTGCTCAGACTAGCGCGAATAGAAACGCTCTTCGGTCGACCCTGGGCACGCTCCGCTGACCCCTAGCCTGCCACGATCAATGGAATGGTATGGACGCAGGTCAGTCTGCCCCGCCCACATGCTCTCATCGGAGGATATGCTGGCGAGAGGGGCGTTGCCTAATGGAGCCAACTGACGCCAAAGTTAACTGTAAAATACAGCTTTTACAGTAGGTGAGGTCCAATGGTGATTAATGTGGACGACTGAAGTTTGACCGAATAGAGTGAAATATTCATGATTATGAATGTGACACGGCCCTAGTACAAAATAGACAGGGATTTCGAGTGATCGTTGTGCTCTTTGAGTCATAAATCTTTATGATTAAAAACTTTACGAACTGTTGGTCGTCGTACAAGGTAATGTGGTCCGAAAACTATCGCTGTTAATCGTGCTATAAAATGGCGAAAGTTGACAAGGTGAATATGGACTACACTATCCAAACGATGATAGCAGTGATGACGAACAGATTTGAGGCGAACGTATGCATTCTGTGCTCAGTGAATATGGCGCGCTTCATACTTGAAGATTCGATGCATAAATAGGCTTAATTCTTAGTCTGAGTAAATTATTACCTAATTCTTTCTATTTTATATGACCCGACACCAAATATTGCGCGAATCGTTTCCTTCATTCGATCTGTTTTTTTGCATTCATCGTCCATGAAGGTCTTTGGATTTGTGTGTGGGTTTGACTGCTGGTCGATAGCTTTGGCCTTTACCGATCCCGATGAACGCTAGTTGAGTTCATGGAATTCTGGAATAACCGTATTACGGCATTAACAGGTCTTTACCACAGGTAATCTCCAGCTTTTGCTGGTCCGGCGTTGCACTTCCCAGATATGTCTAGTGTCATTCTCCCTATACCGAAGAGATGGGAGGCTTGGTTGTACCGGGCAGGTAGAACAAGGGCCTTGCACCTATTATTGAACAACTTTCCCATAACTGCACATCTCGTGCTCCATAAATATGTTACAAAAGCCCAAATTAAGAGCAAGTATCCTTCGTTTTTCTTCTGGCGAAACACCTCTTACATTCTTCTTTCTGGCGATAAATTCCTGAAATTCCCTACGGAATCTCAACCACAACTGCGAAATTCTTTTCTATTCGCTTGGTTAGCAGTTGCTCATCATTGACTTCATGGCCTAGCTTCATCTTGATGAGAGCGAAGAAGAAGAGTATCAACAATGAAAGCTGGACATGCTTTGCGAGCTTCCATAATAAACATATTCGAAAGACAGGAATCCTGATAAATATATTACCTTAGATCGAATTCCATATTGAATTAGCCAACCCACATCTGCTATCAGTGTCAAAGTTTGGTATATAATGAACTGTTGTTTGGTAACCTAAAGAAGAGGAATCCTAATGAAATAAAACCGTCGAGGCAAATTGTTGACAAAACATCTTGCATGCATTGAGGAATTCATGTGAGAAACACTCTCGAAAACTACTGAGGGAATAGTAGTGATCGATACGAGATTGAGGATCGGCGAATGAAAGCGTTTCTAATGTGTGCTAGACACTCCACAGTAACCGATCTGGATCAAAGAAACAAATACAAGATACACTTCGGTTGACACTCTCTTCCCTCTCGACATTGATTGAAATGCTTTCCTTCGCTCGAGTTTTCCCCATGTTTATATGAAAATTATGCTAGAATAGAAACAAGGGACAATAATGAAAATGCTTTCGATATCACGCAGCGACGTGTCAAAAAGTGAAGAGAACGAAAGCACATCGACCACTGTAGTTAGCCCAGTTTCAACTGATCCAAAAGTGAGTACAAGCGGAATAGACGATTATTGTTAGTTTAGAGTCTGTAGTTTGGCCAGTCATGCCTTGGTTTAAAATGGAGCGTTTCCAGCTGCCGGTTCCATCCTCATGCAATAGTGAGTGGAAAATTCACTAATGATGAAGCCTTCACAAATCTGTGAAAGCAATAGAAATTAGTGATGCAATTTACGTTAAACCCTTAATCGGTACGAGTATCATGTGCTTTCTGACCATTCATTTGCTGATTTTAAGAACAAAACAGAAACTTATAACAATAGCTGTGCGATCCATGAATCGTTCGCAGCTGCGAACACACGCGCGGTGAAGATGAGCTATGACTATAGCCACATAGATGGTCCCCTTTGAAGGTCGTTTTATGCTTTCTGAGCCCTTTTCGTTTTCCTTGTTTACCCGACGATAACTCTTCTCATCGAATGGTCAAACAATGCATTTTTTGCTTCTAATATAAAATGTTTCGTTTTAGAGAAAGACAAAAAAGGAACCGTTCATTTGAACGCTATTTTTTCTTTTTTTTCTCTGAACGTCCGATCTGCACAGTTTTTTTTTTTGATTTTGTCTGCGCCGATTACATTCTTAAAGACATCGTTCAAGAAATGAGTACAGATTATTGCACTTTCAAGTTTCTACCAGGGAAGCATACGCAACGACCTTATTTACTTTGCTTTACTCTTCAACTTTCCCTTAAGAGGTAGATGAATGAAAAAGAAACAATTTCCACATGAACGACCAAGGTGAACTTTTAAACGTACTGCTTAGCTGAGACCATTATGGCGAAAAAGGTAAGAAGTGTTGAAGTAATGAAGTAATTCAGACGATCGACGGGATCATCAAAAGTCTGCGGCTTAAACCAGTTCCAAATCGCATTATCAAGGAACGGAATGCCTAGCATTCTGAAATATTTAACCTAGAACACCTAAAACCGAAAACAAAAGTGTTTTTGGAACTCCAAGGTGTCCGAGTTTAGGAGATTAAGTGGTGATGAGTAACACTAAAACTGAAAAACAGAACTCAATTAAAACGTTTAAAGAGTTTCCAAATAAGAACTTCACAAATGCGTGATGATAAGAGGATATAGGAGATAGATATATGAAAAAATTCAGAAAAAAAAACCTCAAAGGGGCTTTATGAGGAACAAGAATCTTGTTTAACCAAGGACCGTGTAAAAAATGTACAACACGGAAAAAAAAAATAAGCGCTACAAACTTGTAAACTCTACGACAAACCTACACCCACGAATGAACAGAGTTTTGATCAACTTGCTGTTCAATAGCGATACTAAAACAACCGTAAATGGATATACAAAAACACCTTCCATAGCAATATCTTATAGTCAAGCCGTATTGTAGTTGAAGGGGAAAAAAATGAAAGGAACATTCCACAAAACAAGCACACCTCAACAGCAATTCATTGTTTTAGGGCGCCACACAGCACGTAAAACTGGTTCAGCATACAGGATGCAATATTTGACCGCCTGTGCTCAGACTAGCGCGAATAGAAACGCTCTTCGGTCGACCCTGGGCACGCTCCGCTGACCCCTAGCCTGCCACGATCAATGGAATGGTATGGACGCAGGTCAGTCTGCCCCGCCCACATGCTCTCATCGGAGGATATGCTGGCGAGAGGGGCGTTGCCTAATGGAGCCAACTGACGCCAAAGTTAACTGTAAAATACAGCTTTTACAGTAGGTGAGGTCCAATGGTGATTAATGTGGACGACTGAAGTTTGACCGAATAGAGTGAAATATTCATGATTATGAATGTGACACGGCCCTAGTACAAAATAGACAGGGATTTCGAGTGATCGTTGTGCTCTTTGAGTCATAAATCTTTATGATTAAAAACTTTACGAACTGTTGGTCGTCGTACAAGGTAATGTGGTCCGAAAACTATCGCTGTTAATCGTGCTATAAAATGGCGAAAGTTGACAAGGTGAATATGGACTACACTATCCAAACGATGATAGCAGTGATGACGAACAGATTTGAGGCGAACGTATGCATTCTGTGCTCAGTGAATATGGCGCGCTTCATACTTGAAGATTCGATGCATAAATAGGCTTAATTCTTAGTCTGAGTAAATTATTACCTAATTCTTTCTATTTTATATGACCCGACACCAAATATTGCGCGAATCGTTTCCTTCATTCGATCTGTTTTTTTGCATTCATCGTCCATGAAGGTCTTTGGATTTGTGTGTGGGTTTGACTGCTGGTCGATAGCTTTGGCCTTTACCGATCCCGATGAACGCTAGTTGAGTTCATGGAATTCTGGAATAACCGTATTACGGCATTAACAGGTCTTTACCACAGGTAATCTCCAGCTTTTGCTGGTCCGGCGTTGCACTTCCCAGATATGTCTAGTGTCATTCTCCCTATACCGAAGAGATGGGAGGCTTGGTTGTACCGGGCAGGTAGAACAAGGGCCTTGCACCTATTATTGAACAACTTTCCCATAACTGCACATCTCGTGCTCCATAAATATGTTACAAAAGCCCAAATTAAGAGCAAGTATCCTTCGTTTTTCTTCTGGCGAAACACCTCTTACATTCTTCTTTCTGGCGATAAATTCCTGAAATTCCCTACGGAATCTCAACCACAACTGCGAAATTCTTTTCTATTCGCTTGGTTAGCAGTTGCTCATCATTGACTTCATGGCCTAGCTTCATCTTGATGAGAGCGAAGAAGAAGAGTATCAACAATGAAAGCTGGACATGCTTTGCGAGCTTCCATAATAAACATATTCGAAAGACAGGAATCCTGATAAATATATTACCTTAGATCGAATTCCATATTGAATTAGCCAACCCACATCTGCTATCAGTGTCAAAGTTTGGTATATAATGAACTGTTGTTTGGTAACCTAAAGAAGAGGAATCCTAATGAAATAAAACCGTCGAGGCAAATTGTTGACAAAACATCTTGCATGCATTGAGGAATTCATGTGAGAAACACTCTCGAAAACTACTGAGGGAATAGTAGTGATCGATACGAGATTGAGGATCGGCGAATGAAAGCGTTTCTAATGTGTGCTAGACACTCCACAGTAACCGATCTGGATCAAAGAAACAAATACAAGATACACTTCGGTTGACACTCTCTTCCCTCTCGACATTGATTGAAATGCTTTCCTTCGCTCGAGTTTTCCCCATGTTTATATGAAAATTATGCTAGAATAGAAACAAGGGACAATAATGAAAATGCTTTCGATATCACGCAGCGACGTGTCAAAAAGTGAAGAGAACGAAAGCACATCGACCACTGTAGTTAGCCCAGTTTCAACTGATCCAAAAGTGAGTACAAGCGGAATAGACGATTATTGTTAGTTTAGAGTCTGTAGTTTGGCCAGTCATGCCTTGGTTTAAAATGGAGCGTTTCCAGCTGCCGGTTCCATCCTCATGCAATAGTGAGTGGAAAATTCACTAATGATGAAGCCTTCACAAATCTGTGAAAGCAATAGAAATTAGTGATGCAATTTACGTTAAACCCTTAATCGGTACGAGTATCATGTGCTTTCTGACCATTCATTTGCTGATTTTAAGAACAAAACAGAAACTTATAACAATAGCTGTGCGATCCATGAATCGTTCGCAGCTGCGAACACACGCGCGGTGAAGATGAGCTATGACTATAGCCACATAGATGGTCCCCTTTGAAGGTCGTTTTATGCTTTCTGAGCCCTTTTCGTTTTCCTTGTTTACCCGACGATAACTCTTCTCATCGAATGGTCAAACAATGCATTTTTTGCTTCTAATATAAAATGTTTCGTTTTAGAGAAAGACAAAAAAGGAACCGTTCATTTGAACGCTATTTTTTCTTTTTTTTCTCTGAACGTCCGATCTGCACAGTTTTTTTTTTTGATTTTGTCTGCGCCGATTACATTCTTAAAGACATCGTTCAAGAAATGAGTACAGAAAATGGATGGCAATTAGAATTCCCAGATAGAGGATCAGTGCACGTTTTGGAATCATTGAAAAGAACTCTGAGGTATGGATGATTGAAAGCGGTGAACGCGTAATTTTTGTTCGTCAACGATATCGTGCTTAAGGGAGCCGCATCCCTTCTTGGCAGCGCTTCTTCTGCACAATTCCTCCTTTATGTCTCTTTCAATGTCCATGAAATGCCCAAAGCACGTTTAGGATGTCAACTCTAATCTAAATAATCTATTGCGTTCTCCTCAGAGCCGATGATCAGAGTCAATGGTACATATTCACTCGATCTACATCGAGAAGGCGAACGACTGTGTAACCATCGACTCGGATCATCGGCTATGAGTAAGAAGGAGATGTCGGAGCGTCAGCGAAATAAACAACTTTATCAATCTCGTGTTAGCTTATCAATGAAATAAACTAAATTGATCATTCATAATGAGGTTAAATGAAACTCAGTTTATAGTACCATTTCGGTCCGTTCTTAGGTTTGCACCGACTGGATTGTTTCTTGTCTTCTCTCAATTTTGTCCTCTTTTCTAGTTCCATAATCTATTTACCATTACATTATTATTAGACCTCGACACGTCGCAACCGCATTTGCTCTACATATTGAGGATATCTGAACTGGTTATTATATACGATTGGTCTTGAAGAAGAAGCACATGGAACAAGAAACTCGCATGGCAGTTTCAAATAACCCTTAAGTCACTCTTCTCAAGCGAGGTGACTGTGTGCTTAATATCCTTCACTAGTCTAGGATCTTATTCTTTTGGATATGGGTAGCTGTGTGGACTGCAAGAACTCTATGTATTGGATGTCATCCAACATAAACGATAGAAACAGTGATGTTGTGCATTCCTGGAGCTCTATTTATTCTCTTGGTCGACACCAAGAAAGCAGTATTTGCTGAAATTTTTCGCTAATGGAGAGTTGTGGCTCCAGACAGGTAAGAAGAGTGCTGAGAATTGATGGTTGGTCGTAGAAAATTATAATAACGTTTTCGTTAAAAGATGATATTATCGAAGAAGGTGGAAGTTATCCCATTTTTTCCATCATGCTAGACATCTGGGCTCCACATACGCATTGCTCTCATAGCAGTTTTTTAGACTGATTCCTTAGAGAGGACATTGCAGTAGTTGCTTTCAGCGTGTACTAATGGAAATTGTGGAACTTCTGCAGCATTCACTTATTGCCAACACTGCTTGGTATTTCAATTATTTAGTATTTAGTGTTTAGTATTATGGTTTTTCCAAGTATTCAAGTATCACCTATATACTTACCACCTATAAGTATAAGTATTTTGTTACGTTGTGTGCTAGATAACAACGATACCGATGGAATTTCCGAAAAAAAAACAAGTTATTATCAACGGATAATCACTATCAACGAGGAGCGCTGTGTATGAAAGAGCTCTATCGAGGAGTTTCTTCATTCGAGAGGTGAACAACTGGATTCAACTCGGTGCGATCACAAAGGACCAGATCGGAAGAAAGAAGAACATTGAACAACTTCCAAAAGGCTTCAATGCCACTGTTTTTAAGGCAAGAATGGGTGACTATTTCAAATAGTCTTTGTGACGTACTCATTTTTTTAAATAAGAAGTCAGTGGCCGATATTGATATCCATTGTTGAAAAAATTTATGGTTACGGTTTGAAGTCTATGTATGTGAATAGGGATTAACGTTACAGGGTGTGCTTTTTGGAAATGATACTGACTGCTGAATCACGGATTGTCGGCAGAAAGCAACTTGTTATCAACGACCGATCACCAACAACATGAAGTGTGGAGTATAAAAGAGCATTGCCAGTTGAGGTGGTTCATTCGGGGGGTGTCTCTCTGTTTTTGACTCGATGCGTTCACGATTAACCATATCGGAGGAAGAACTATGGACAAGCGATTCGGATCAATCCAGCTCTAGAGAATACGGAGGTACCGAAATGTTAGCCGAGTAAAGCTTTTTTTAAATCAAACTCGTGTTAGTTTTCCAATAAAAAATTACAAGTGTTTAGCACGTTGCGTTGAACAATGCTCAGTTGTCATTTCAACTTGCGAACTCGATGGTGACAGGGTAGATAGGATTCACCTTTGTTGATCGAAGAATTTGTTGAGTCTTTTCTACCTGGTGATTTAGTGGATGAGGTTAAGGCAGAACGCTTGAGCACAGACGATCGTTTTTTGCTGTTCCGTTACGAAAAAAATTTTGTGAGGACTATTATGTGCCTCGTTGAGTATTCTCTATCTCTTAATGCATTTATGTTTCCTATGATATTTGTATAATATTCGACAAATTCCAACTTCTGTCTCTAAAATGTGTCAACGCAGCTGCTTCATGTTTTTCCACCATATCTGGCTGGGAAGTGCTTGTAGTGCCTTGATGGGTCGACAACTGCATAAGCGTAAAAACAGTGTATTGAAATCACAATGTTTTCGTTTTCATTTACTGCCTATTCTTTTTTCATGGCATGGTATTATGTGAAAGACAATCACAATGATGCTAAGATATGAGCAAAACGCGGAACAACTGCGCTTCGAACCCGCGATTGCTCTTCCCATAAGCTCACGTGTTACCCACTGAACTAGCCGAGGCCTTTGCTCTGCCTTTCTCTCCGCCATTTACTTGCCCTGGCAGTGCTATCAGCAATCATTCGTCAGCGGGAATGATCTGGGGAACACAAATCGTCGACGTTGAACTCAGTTAAGCTGAAACTGCAGTCGAAATCACAACGTTTTAACGTTCATTTGCTTCCTAACCTCTTTTTAGGGTAGGAAAAAACTGACTGAGAGATAGGCAAACCAGGGGACTCGGTCATGGCAGTAGATAACATGTGAGCTCCTGGAAAGAGTAATCACGGGTTCGAAGCCCAGCTGGGGTTCTACGTTTCGCCCATATTTTAGCAACCATGTGGTTGTATTCCACTTTCGTTTGAATAGGCCAAGCGCACTTTAGGGACATCTTCCATCAATCGATGTTAATTTGGTATTATAAAATCACCATCGTGCTTCAGGGTGATCACACTGTATTCTACTAAAGACTAGATTGCTCCTAAATGCACTAAGTCATCGTCTTGTATTACCGATGTGTTGAAACTCTTCAGTCCTCACATATCCATTGTTTGTTTTTCTAGTGTTGATATGGTTGTAATATCCATACAAAAATGCTTGATCATCCAGGTTAGATCAGCTCTGAGAGAACAAAAAATGACCCGCAAAGTAATTGGTATAAGGTCGACCATTCAATACTGAACTAATGATCTAATGGAGGAATGTAAGTTCTTTGTTGGTTGTCGGTTGATAGACCTTGGCATAAGTTATGCATTGAGGCTACGGCTTCCATTCTCACTTAGGCGTTCTATTTCAATTTTTCCGATCCTGTATTAAGTTTTACTTTGCTTTGTTAATGCATTTCTGAAATCTCACATGATGTTTTTCATTTGTGCGGTGTTCCACCCTTCTAGGCACGATTCAACCACGAAGACTCACACCTGCACTAGATAGCAGAGTAGAATTAATGGTGCCTTCAACAATGAGAGCGAGTGTGGCACAGTGGTTGGAGGCGCCACTACGACGCATACATGGAATTGATCCTTGCACCAATGGCCTGCCGAGCCTTCCATTCCTCCGGGGCCGGCAAATTGGTACCAGATTTGTCTGGGAGGATAGCAGCATTGGCTCGATACATCGGTAGGGCACTGTGAGTCATTTTATAGGCCTGACATGTATTCAATCACCTCCAAACAATGAGGTCGAATGCCTGGCGCATCCCTAAGGGATTGATCAACGCCGGGAGCTTTATCCTTTTTTACAAGGAAAGGCACCAAAATGTTAACTTCAATGGAAAGATTTTACCTGGCGTAAATTTATCAGTACATTTTCCGACAACAACGACTATATAGAAAAACTTTTCGATGGGCGTACTTTCCTGCAACCGATCGTAGAACGTTTATAGCTTGCTGTCACCGATCATAAAAGTTTATGAGTAACATTTGATGACATTAGTCCATTTTTGAAGCAGAGTGGACTTTATGTAGACTTGCCACAATTTTAAAATTCAAAATCCGGGATTTTTTCCGGGAAATTTCGTGATTAATATTTTCGTTTTAGTGGCTCACGCTCTTGTAGGAAATCTAGACACGTAGTTTTTTCCTTAGTCTCCCTCATAGAGATTTATGTCAATGAAAAAGAAGCATTTCAACGCTCAAGTGAAGTCTCAAAAAATGGACATTAATACGTTCACCTCAGCATTTTCTGCAAAATGAAAGCTCCAGTTACTGGAAACTTACCCACCGGAAACAAAGTCAAATCACTACATAGAGTTTACGAAGTAGCCATTCCATCGCAAAACTAATTATTGTTCTTCCACACTGTGCAGACAGGTTTCCGTTTACGAAAACAATTCAAATTATGTTCCATAGAATACAGTAGTTGCAATATTTTTTAAGTTTCCTTGTAACTCGTATCATTTGCATAACCTACAGTATTCTTAATAGGTGTATGGAAATGGAAATGGAGAACAACTTGAAGAAGGAACCACAAAAAGAAGGTGAGCAGGATTCGGCCTCCTAAAGAAGAAGCAGGACAACTAAAAGACTCGAAAACCCGTACTCGTCGTTCCAACTCAACTATCTTCCCAGCGTTCAGCTATGCAGCAGAGACGTGGACTAATATTACAGTTTATAGCATATCACTCCACGGATCCCCCTCATATGAGGGATTTCGAGCCGGTCAGTCTCGAAGCTACGTGGCACGTCCCCAAGTGAAGGATAAGTGGTTAACCGCGGACGAAAAGCGACCTTTGCCTCCTTGAGACAAAGGTGGATCCAGGAGATGGATTCCATGTTTCTGCTGCGCCGACTTGGCACATACTTTCTGTATTTGCTAGGCGTATTCATGCATGCGTGTGTGGGTGCGTTCTCGCTTTATGCGGATTGTATTCTACGAGTTAATTCGGCCAAAAGCCTGCAATCAAGTGACAGGGAAGTATATGGGAGGCGGTTAGGAGTCGCCTCCAACAAATAAGCTCCATGTCCACTCTGGGAGAGCCTGGAAAGCCACCCGTAAGCATAACCAACCCCCACGTTCAGAGCCCAGCAAGCCATACGTAGGTATCAAATATGCTATACAGTAAAAAAAACGGGCCTCATTCCACTGACCCCGAAAGATCCCCCAATTTCGCAGCGTTTGGTAGCACGAGTACGGAGAGGCTGCTAAAATCTCACGGCCAATGGAAGCTGTATAGATTACAAAGAACTAGGGTGACGATCTGCGCCAGCAATGCACATACACTTGCATCCGAGTTCTCGATAGAAGACTTGCTCATGCAAGTAAGAATGATAAGGTACGACGTCATCGTCCTGGCCGAGACGAGACGACGCCACCCATTCAACGCTGTCTATGACTCTGGAGAAGAACTGTTCCTGGGAGCATGAGACAGTAAAGGAGTAGGCGGTGTCGGCGTTCTCGTCAACACGAGTTTGCCCATGAACATCGATTCATTCGTACAGCTTAGAGCTCGAATCGCACGTTTACGATTAAAGACATGTCGATCAACATCGGCCTTGACAATCTTCGTCGTTTAGACGCCGACATCAAACTATGACGAAGAAGAAGTCGAAGCGTTCTATATGGACGTGGAGAAGTTCTACAGGGAAGACTATAAATTCTTCCAGGTCATCATTGGTGATTTCAATGCCAAGAATGGACCATGAAAAACGTCTGAGGAAGGTCACATTGGGACCCACGGAATAGAATGGAACGAACAGGGTGATCGGCTCCCTGAATTTATCATGACGACCAAGACCATCCATGGTAACTAGCAATTCCAGAAGCCCCACGCTTAACGCTGGATGTGGGAGTCTCCCAATGGAGAATACCGTAACGAAATAGACCACATCATAGCAAATAAAAAGGTTTGCCTAACCGATGTCGCTGTTGTTCCAAAATTCTGCACGAGATCATACCATCGTCTCCATCGTGCAAAATTCTATTTCTCACGGACAAAAAAAAAGTCTCTAAATTAGAATTCCGAAGTCCCAGAATCATCACAAGAAGGAGTTATTCAACTCATTTGTCGGCCGTTGGGAAGATGCCATTGTCGATAACATCAACGAGGAATACTGAGCAGAGCTGAGCAGAAAGAAACGAGCGGCTTGGAGAGCTTTTAAGAGCATCGAGGATGTAGTGAAGAGAACAGAGAACACCCGACTCCGTGCCCACCTTTCCGGCTCGACAGTTCTTCCTGCCCTAACGTATGCGTCAGAAACCTGGTCGCTGCGTAAGCAGGATGGAAGATCCATCAGCGTTATCGAACGCGCAGTCGAAAGGACGATGCTAGGAGAATCCCGTTTCATACGAGTAAAGGATGGGATCCGAAGCTCCGACCTACGTTAGCGATCAAAATCATAGATGACGTTCTATGCACCGAACAGTCGAAGATAAGGTGGGCCGGACACGTGAGGCGTATAAATGATAGCCGATGGAGAAGAGCTGTTAGTGACTGGATCCCTCGGGATGTCAAACGTACTGTAAGAAGACCACTGACCCGATCGTCAAAGGTTTTCACGAAAAGCCCAAAAGAAAGATATAATGCGCGACGAGTTTCTAAAGCGAGGGGAACCCACTGGGCTAGTCTTGCAGACGGCAGGGAAAAATGGAGGATTTACTGGCGCCCGCTCGAGTCACTCGACGATCAAGCAAGGATGAAGCAAGGTAAGCAGGATGAGAGATCAATCACCGTTATCGAACGCGCAGTCGAAATGACGATGCTAGGAGAATCCTGTTTCACACATGTAAGGGATGGAATCAGAAGCCCCAACCTGGGTCAACAATCAAAAATAAAAGATGCAGTTCTGTATGCCTAACAGTCTAAGATAGGGTGGACCGGACACGTAATGCATATGAATGACAACCGATGGACAGGAGCCGTTAGTGACTGGGTTCCTCGGGATGTCAAACGTACTGCAGGAAGACCACCGACCCGATGGTCAGAGTTCTTCACGAAAAGCCTAGAAGAAAGATATTATGCTCGACGAGTCCCTAAAGCGAGCAGAACCCACTGAGCTACTCTTGCACGCGACAGGGAAAAATGGAGGATTTACTGGCGCCCGCTCGAGTCACTCGATCATCAACGGGACTACAGGTGAAACAGGTGATTGGGCTGCTAAAAAGATGCCGTTCTCGACAACACCGACGAAGAATAAAATCGGCTCTTTCAACACAACATCGCGGGCTGCCATGTTAGGACTTTGCTTCAACTTCTCTAAAAAAAATGTAGGAACTCATTAGAAATCTAAAATAAGTTTGCACTTTGTGACTAAGATTCTTAGAAGATAGCGGAAATTCATGTGACCATTCAGCCCACCAATCAAAGGTGATTTCACAGGCTGGAATTAATGAAGAATTTTCTGCATTTCAAGCGCATTCATCTGCACTTCCGCATTACTGGCTTTTTCGATTTGTGGTTTGGTAGTACATTTCGAAGGAATCTGCTTCTAATACATAAGAGTTGACGACTATCTATGTTTGCCCTTGTAGCTGCGTTTTAGTATTCGAGCGAGAACCAAGCATGAAAAGCAGCAGGCTTTAGAGAGGTGTATGCGTTTGGAAAGCGATAACAAATTGAAAAAAACTGTTAAAATAGGTTACGTAAGCAAGCAGAAGGCACCGAATCCTTACCCTCTATTGAGGAGTTAAAGGAATGAATGGTGAGCAAAGTACTTTAATTCTTTGCAGGCAGGCGTGACATTAAACCAACGAGCACGTGAGTATTACAGGGAATTCCTAACCACGGCCCATGTATCAAGCGCATTCATCTGCACTTCCGCATTACTGGCTTTTTCGATTTGTGGTTTGGTAGTACATTTCGAAGGAATCTGCTTCTAATACATAAGAGTTGACGACTATCTATGTTTGCCCTTGTAGCTGCGTTTTAGTATTCGAGCGAGAACCAAGCATGAAAAGCAGCAGGCTTTAGAGAGGTGTATGCGTTTGGAAAGCGATAACAAATTGAAAAAAACTGTTAAAATAGGTTACGTAAGCAAGCAGAAGGCACCGAATCCTTACCCTCTATTGAGGAGTTAAAGGAAAGATATCGTAGCAAGACTCAAGTGTCCGACTTAAGTGTGTATCAGCTTGGTCGATTAATGTAGAAGTGAAGCAACAATGTTAAACTACACTACACAACCGGTGATAACTCTCTGGTACGATTGCCCTACTTCACAACGATGAATTCAATTATCAAGGATTTGTAATAAACAGAGAAAACAGTTCACGTCTGTGGATAGCCTTCTGTCATTCAACGTCCATTCATAACATCGTTCTTCTCTGATTTCTCAACCCTCTTAAATCAACTACACCTACAAAAAAAGACTTGGTGCAGCAAACCTTAGAACGTCACTAGGTGTGCTAAACAGTACGAAATCGGTAGTGATCGAACAAATAAGAAGAACAGCCTTTGTTTCATACAGAGGTATCTGGGGAAAAATGGAAATGCTAATTTGGAAACTTTAAGCTAAAAGCTCATTTCTTGTGTGAGGGACATTAGAGCATGAATATAGAGATGTTAAATTTTATTCAAGAAGATGTGTCAAATACCGAAGCGAGTAAGCGGATAATACCTTCGCGGCAATTCCTACATTATATATGTATATATATATACATATATATATATGCGAAATGTAAAGCTTTCACTGTCGATCAAATCCTGAGGGATGCACTACGTATACGATTTCGTTGCCAACATCGTAAGAGGTGAGAGAATGCGTATATAGCCATGGCAGTGACTTGCAGTAACCGGCTGACGAACCTAGTCAGTAGTGCGACCTCCCAGACAGGGGTGACAGTTTTCCGACCTTGAATGGTGAGCAAAGTACTTTAATTCTTTGCAGGCAGGCGTGACAATAAACCAACGAGCACGTGAGTATTACAGGGAATTCCTAACCACTGCCCATGTGCGCCCATATTATGCGTATACATGTACATCCCCTATACGTTGCTTAAGCTTTTACATATTTACATCGAAATAAAAGCACATATATTGCTGAGATATTCAATATCGTCAAAACTAATTGAAGTATATACGTACGCAAATATATATTTCCATAATTCAATTTACATATATATATTATTAAGAGGTGGATAGCACAGTGGCAGTGGTGCCCGTCATCACGAGCATGGTGCTAGTTGGATTTCGCTCTGGGCCAACGAGCCTCTCATCCCTTCGGGATCGGGAAATAGGTAGTGGACTTCTCTGAGAAAAAAATCACTGCCCACAATAAAATTAGCAACGCTCCAGCTCCATTATCTCAGTACTTCATGGAGAAGTGCTCGACCAGCACTCAGCGGCATTCAAGATGAATGAAAACCCTCAAGTATCATCCGTAGCCACACGTAAAAAATGGAAGATCTTCGTAGACAATGGATGAGAGAAAACGAATCGAGTGTGAGAAGTGCTGAGATCCGCACAGTAGACGTAAAGACGGGTCAATTGAAAGAATAAAAACAAAAGAAAAAAAGAAAATAAAATGAATAAAAAATAAATTGAAAGAATAAATCGTGTTAATACATTTTAGTGTGTATAATCTGTGTAATGTGTATGATAGCAAATGTTAATAATACATATTATTGTAATACATGTAGAACATATAAAGTTTTATACACTCGCCTAATACTTCTATGGGCTACAAAATTAAAATTGCGCCGCGTCAATTTTTTGAAATTTCTCCTGTTTCACGAGGTGTACTTAAGCGACGCCAATGCGACTGGAATCGATCACTTCCCGTGCTCTGATCATTTCATTAAAACCGCAATAGATAATGCTCGCCTCGAATGTCATGTGGGTCGAGGCTGCCGCCTACTTTATTTCTTTGAAAATGTCATAATAACCAAGTAGTCGTTGTTAACTTCTTGGATTTTGCGAAACTTCAAGCTTATTAGTCAGTTTTAAACCGATTTTTGAAGGTTTTTTTAAAGATGGTTTGGTTAAATTGGTTGAACTGAGTTAGAAAAACGAGTTAGAGCGAGCAGAACCCAATGGGCTACTGCTTCAAGCGACAGGGAAAAGGGAAGATTTTCTGGCAACCGCTCGAGTCACTCGACGATCAGTGGGACTACAGGTGATACAGGTAACAGATGTTGTGATCACCGATAAGCAAATGACATCGTCCTTACTGCCATTCGATATAAGCGACGAAATTGTTGCATAAACCACAAAATAGAGTTAATTTTAAACCGCATAAAAGAGAATCACGACGAGTACATCAATTATTACAGAAATCTTTCCATACTCACCGTTTTGCACTTGGAAGAAAATAGCAGTTTTCTTACATGTGACCATTTTCAAATATAAACAATTTCAGAAGAACGCAAGCAACATGTTTTATTAAACTGCTATGTAATTAATATAAAAATGGGAACCAATAAAGCACCACCTTCACAAAGAACAAAGTTAAACCTTTCTTGACTTTTCGGAACCACTTAACAATCAGGATACAAAACCACTGAGCTGGGAATGCGATACACAATACGCCAGATAACCGACACGATTTTTTTGTGAAGTTGGTATCACCTGTACTACCTCTAGTCCCGTTGATCGTCGAGTGACTCGAGTGGGCGCCAGTAGATCTTCCACTTTTCCCTGTGGCGTTCAAGAGTAGCCCAGTGGGGCCTGCTCGCTCTAAAGACTCGTTGAGCATCATATCTTTCTTCTAGGCTCTTCGTGAAGAACTCTGATCATTGGATAGGTAGTCTTCCTGCAGTACGTTTCACATCCCGAGAAATCCAGTCACTAACGGCACTTCTCCTTCGGTTCATTCATACGCATTTCGTGTCCGGCCCACCTTATCTTCGACTGTTTGGGGTATAGAAAGGCATCTTTGATTTTCGATCGTTGACGCAGGTCGGTGCTTCGGATCCCATCCCTTGCAACCGCATAAAAGAGAATCACGACGAGTACATCAATTATTACAGAAATCTTTCCATACTCACCGTTTTGCACTTGGAAGAAAATAGCAGTTTTCTTACATGTGACCATTTTCAAATATAAACAATTTCAGAAGAACGCAAGCAACATGTTTTATTAAACTGCTATGTAATTAATATAAAAATGGGAACCAATAAGGCACCACCTTCACAAAGACAAAGTTAAACCTTTCTTGACTTTTCGGAACCACTTAACAATCAGGATACAAAACCACTGAGCTGGGAATGCGATACACAATACGCCAGATAACCGACACGATTTTTTTGTGAAGTTGGTATCACCTGTACTACCTCTAGTCCCGTTGATCGTCGAGTGACTCGAGTGGGCACCAGTAGATCTTCCACTTTTCCCTGTGGCGTTCAAGAGTAGCCCAGTGGGGCCTGCTCGCTCTAAAGACTCGTTGAGCATCATATCTTTCTTCTAGGCTCTTCGTGAAGAACTCTGATCATTGGATAGGTAGTCTTCCTGCAGTACGTTTCACATCCCGAGAAATCCAGTCACTAACGGCACTTCTCCTTCGGTTCATTCATACGCATTTCGTGTCCGGCCCACCTTATCTTCGACTGTTTGGGGTATAGAAAGGCATCTTTGATTTTCGATCGTTGACGCAGGTCGGTGCTTCGGATCCCATCCCTTGCTTGTGTGAAACGGGATTCTCCTAGCATCGTCTTTCGACTGCGCGTTCGATAACGCTGATGGATCTTTCATCCTGCTCACGCAGAAACCAGGTTTCTAATCCCAATAGAGAGTACCATAACGAAATAGACCACATCATACTTAATGGAAGGTTTTGCCTAACCGATGCCGCTGTTGTCCCAAAATTCTACACGGCATCAGACAGTCGCCACCTTAGTGCTAGATTCTATTTTTCGCGAAAGAAGAAAAAGCCGCTAAATTAGATTCCGAAGTCCTAGAACCAACACAAACTGGGACTTATTCAACTCATTTGTCGGCCGTTGGGAAGACGCCATTGTTGATAACATCAACGAGGAATACGATCGGCTCATTCAACATCTTCACGCCAGCGCTATTAATGCTGAGAATTCGAAAATCACCAAGAGACGTCTGCTTCCAGGAACTCTCGAGTTGATATGCCAGCGTGGAATCGCACGAGCTGCAGGAAACCGCGAACTAACGTCCGAACTTGCGAAACAATGCAGGCACGCGATAGAAGAATATCTTAAAGAGAGAAGAGCAGCGGTAAGGATCGAAGCTGCAGAGGCGGGAAAAGCATTCGCAAAGTTTATCGAAGGTTCGCCTATTGCAAGACCAAGCTGTTAGCACTCCGACGCCCAGACGGAACAGTTACAGCGTCCAGAAAGGCAATGGAGAAATCCTCCACGAATACTACTCAGATCTCTTCGATAGCCTCGTCCACCTCCCATGCCCCATTAACGCTCAACGGAACAAATCTCCGAATGCTCCAGTTATGTCTATCTAGGTCGGAAAATCAATATGATGAACGACTTAGCTCCAGAGCTGAGCAGAAGGAAACGGACGGCTTGGGGAGCTTTCGAGAGCATCGAGGATGTAGTGAAGAGAACAAAGAACACCCGACTCTGTGCCCCCTTTTTGACTCAACGGTTCTTCCTGCTCTAAAGATATTTGCAGTTGTACATGAGGATGTACATAGATTTAGGTTGTATCTTGAACCTCGACTCAACTCAACGCCCGTAATCAAGAGCTCACACAAACTGGCGTCTGGATCTTGTATTTACACTGTGAAAATCAGGTGCAATGTCTCGGCATAAGAGGGCACTGCCTTTTATGATAAAAGAAAAGTGTTCTTCGGAACACTCAGCGACAAGGAAGGCGACCTTATCGTTGTTCTTCCCAGCACAAGCTTAACAACGAACATAGATTTCCTTGTGCAACTAATTATCAAAATCGGATGTTCTTTGTTGAGAAGGTGCGATCCAATGGCAGTTTTGATTATCAATATCATGCGTGCTTTTCACTAAGCATTGGGTGAGAAGAGGCAGAGATATTTTCTCATAAAATGTAAACATTTAGAATCTCCACATAGAAGATCATACTTTTTATAAAGAGATTAACGCAGCTTTAACGCCAATGCTGGAATACAGGAGCACATCTGAAGTATTTAACATAGGGACCAACGAGTTAGAGTGGAATGAACTAAGCGAGAAGTTAACTTAGTTGATCATGATGGCTAGAACTTTTCGTGCTAAGACACAAGTCCAGAGCCATTCTTACTAGCAATCGACCTAAGTGATCCCAGTGAGAAATAAAATAAAAGAGGATAAAGCTCCCAGCGTTGATCAATCCCTGAGGGAATGCACCGTGCATACGACTTCATTAAGTACCGTTAGAGGTGTTTGAATATACATTTGTACTATCCAACGACTTGCAGTAGTTTACCAACTTGTCAGTTCAGTACTACCCACCTTCTCGGACTAGTCTGGTAGCAACTTTGCGGCTCCGGAGGGATGGAAGGCTTGGTGAACCATGGACGCGTGGATCGATCCCATATGTAATGCAGCGCTCCTCTAACCGCTGCGCTGCATCCGCCCTACAGTTTTTTCTTCTTCGAGAAGAAGCAAAAGACCGAAACTCGCGGGAAACGAAATTCTGAAGATACCACCACTTCGGATTTATCCACTTTTTATCCTCTTGTTGTGAAAATAGTATTGCGAACAACAAAAATAGGGAATATGCTCCATTTGGCCATCCCCCTTTGCTAAAAAGCGGAAAATTGGAGGTTGCTAAGAAACTTCCGTCTCCAGCACAACTCTATTCGGTAAGCCAACCGAGACTGCATGGTTCGCAGACGTATGGCAAAATATATTCTAACGTGTAGAGCTCTACAGATAACTGATAAAAGAAATAAGGGAAAAAAGCAGCAGTAGTAGATGAAGTCGTTGAGGAGCATCCATTACTTTCACTGTCTACACTTTTGCCAACTACAACACCAAGACAATTGTTTTTTTTTGCGTCCAGATAGAGTAGTCATTGTATAATGAAGATCTGCAGGAATACAATCCAGGGCTTCTACTTCGATGTCTTCAACGGCTGCATTTTTTTTTGTTCCCACGTTAGAAGGCAAGGATATTAGTTCGTTGCCACTCAAGAAGCAGGGCCTCGAGGAACTTTCGGTACTATGAGTCATACTTACAGGATTATTTAAGAAAACTCAGACAATAGGCCCGATCCCAACCAGCTAATACGCTTTCCAGTGACTCGCTAGACACATTCTGTACCACTAAGGTCCTTGCTTTGCTTTTCTCAGCCGGTTTTCCCCCTAACGGTGCCATCATCAATCACCCCTGTCAACAGGTATGATCAAGAAGGAGAAATCGGCATTGAACCCAGTTAAACTGCGGATGCAGTCGAAATCACGAAGTATAACACTTTATTTACTGCCCTTTACTTTTTTCCCATTGCCATGTATTATGTGAAGCAATGAAAGTATTATGCGAAGTGTTGGTTATTAGTGAAAAGTCCTCTTTCATTTCACTTTATTCAACTTATAAAGGGCCATCAAGGTAGTTGGTAGATTAGCGGTTATGCAATCTTAGGCCAAACAAGGCGTCCCGTTGACACAAAGTCCTCTAACAACTTTATAGGACATTCTAACACTATCACTGATATGAAGAGGGAGACGTTGAACAAAATTATTTGATGCCACTCTCGGCAACGTCTTTAGAAGACAGGAATGGAATTACGTTCGAGTGAAAGTCATTCGTAATTGCTAAGATCTACGGAGTTTTCTCTTTGATAATGCCAGTATTAGCCAATTTGAATAGCGTGTATGGAAAAAGTTATTTGCCTAAGCATGGAGAAAGTACGAGAAATCTAACGATTTTTGATGCCCCATTCAATTCAGACGGAACGATTGTGCTTGAATGCTTCAGCAATGAAGGTAGGGCACAGAAAGACAACGTGATTAATAACTCAACTCTAAAACTGAGCAAAATGATATATGCAATATGAGTAACTTGCGCTAATATCAAGTATATGAAAAGAAGAAGGAATATCCAGCACGGTGTCCATATTCTCCACTCTGTGACCTTTATTGCTTTCAGGCCCAACTGGGAAACCTGGTGCTACGTTTTTAAAATGGAGGATCCAACGCTCTACCAAGAGGATGACGATAAAAATATACAGCACCAGAAAAATGAGAGAGCACATCAGATGAAGCGGCATACATTGGCGGTCAATATTGAATCCCTGGTCGACGAAAACGCTGATCAGATATTCAGCCTTCTTCATAAAAATCTTTAAAAAATACGACTCAGTGCAACTGCCTCGAATGAGCAGAAGCACTAGGAATCTCGGCTACTCAGCGGAGACAAACTTCTGCTGTGGCTCGATTTATTTGACGACCAAAGGAAGGACTAGTGAGTATATTTCTGTATGTGATTTATTTTGTTTGCTAGCACATATGCTATATATCTTCTATATATTTGCGTAGAGCACTTCTTAAAAAAAAACTACACAGACTCACATTGACGTCTTTCGTTGACAATGATGTATGGTCCACCTTATTTAGTCCGAATATTGGCACCAAGATATCTGAGCGAGAGATTCAACCTTACTACTCAATATTAATCAGTCCCACCTGCGTCTCAGGGAAGCAAAGGTCGCTTTTGGTCCGCGATTAACCCCCTATCCGCCACCTGGGGACGCGCCACGTAGCCTCGCGACTAACCGGCTCGAGATCCCTCATATGAGGGAGATCCGTGGCAGTCTTAACGATGGAGGGAAATATCCAAAAATCTCCGAAGGCTTCATCGTGACACGTACTTTTCCAAGCTTGGATTAAATTTCGGACAATGCATTGAAAAATAAAGATTTTTGGTGACGTAATAAGATCGAAAAAATTTAAGGTAAAACCTTTGTAAAATGTGAGCAAAACATTAAACCGGCTACCACTTAGCACATACAAGACTGTTCAATAATAAATATCACTCTTAACATATAATTTCACCAAATCACAGCATATATGGTACAGGTAGGTGTATCATGCTTCGGAGCTAATGCATGAATGCACCTGTGCATTCGTCCAAGTTTGAAGAAGAAACAGTGGAATGGACAATCACTTTGTTGCTCAGCACAGGCTATTATACATAAGCATTAAAGTGCATTATATATGCACTGTAGAAAGGTCACAACTGGATTTTACCGAAGAGGAGGCAAATGAACGGAAAGTGATGAGTCTGACGTAGGTTCACCTAAAAGAATTTAACATTAGATTACCATGTCAATAAAAATGCGTCTAATATTATCGATTATCATTTTTTAATAAAAAGAATACGACGTCTTCACTCGAAGAAAACCTACCTATTAAAATTTTTGGGTTTTCGGAATTTTTGAAATACCTATTATACCTGAATTACTCGAGGAGATAGTGTTAGTGTTCTTCCACACTGACTCACACATTTCACATACAGGTTAATGAAGTAAAAAAAACACGCAATAAAAAATGAGGGTCGATGACTGCTCGAGATGAGGACTTAGAAAAGCCTTAATATTGACATCCAAAACGTCTAGGAGAAAAAGGGCTGACAAATAAGGCTTTATGGATCACTAAACCTCATTACATGGCATGAAAAAATTTTTAATATGGAAACTTACTAGTTCCTTACTTACTGGATAAAATCTGGAAAAAATAAAAAACTGACTATAAATTAGATTAGTTAAAAAATATCTGATTGATTAAGAACTGCGTTTATAAAGTAGTTACTTCGATATTTTATCTTCATAGCACACGACAGTTCCAGTGCACACGTGACAAGACCGACAACAGCATAAATTAAGTCGAAGCAGCATTGGATGGGAAGTATTTCCGCACTGCTTATTAAAACGTCGACCTTCGGCTAGCTTCTTTTTTGAGCTCTCAAGGACCATCTAAGCAAGAAGTGCTTTGATCGTCAGCCATAAATTAAATGCGCGATGAGTAAAGTTATCGCATGCACTCGGGAGAACAAATTTTGCGTATTTTTTGCATTCATCTAGACGCTTGTGTTATGGGGTAAGTTGTGATGAGCACATTCAGAGTATGAGGTAGTTAGTGGACATGGGGTAATAGAGCTCATCATTCTGCGCTGTTCTAAATAGTCGGAAACGTACGGGAATATCAAGTTCATTAATTAAATTAAAAATGAAAACGCATCTTTAGCATTGATAGAATTCTGTTACCTACCTCTACCGTCACAGGAGTCCACTGCGGAATCTCTATCACGCTCTCGATCATTAATGAGAGGGAGCTGGGTGGAGTCTCTCTTTTTTCCACGCCGTGTGTTTATCTTTTCTTGGCCCTCCGAACTGCAATGTATTAATCATCACAGTTATGTAGAATGAGAATTTCAATTGGCTCACATTTTTGAAAAACACTTACGTCAAAGGCAATGCGTTACACTTTGGAAGAAGTAGGGAATTCCAAGACACTACGCTGTGAATGCTTTTAAGCGGAATTAAATGATAGTGAAACTGATTTTTCACTAATCTGTACTCCTGTTCAAGTTGTTCACGATCCTTGTCTGAAAATAGCATCCACCCAAAAAATGCGAGAAATGCCTAGTACATCACTGATTAATATTTACCACTGAGTTGCCCCTCGATCAATTTGTCGGCCAACATTTCGTATTTTGTTAGCTTAGCCATTGAGCTATCCGTTTTTTGCATGATTAGCGACTGAATGGCGAGATCGTTTACCGCAGATATTCCTGATAGCTTCGGATTTAATGAAGAAAATTTTCCAGAGTACGATATTTACAGCAAAATATGAATTAAGTAACGAATTTTGGTATTAATACCAACTTTCAGCTTGCACGTCATTCATTCGAACAATAAGGTCGATCAGTTCATGTTGTTCTTTTGAACGAGCTAGTGACCGCAGTCTTGTCTCAACTGCTTTCGCAGTTTCTCTACCTTTACGAAGAGATCGTTCAAGTTTCTGTCGTATATCTGCCATCTGACGTAGTCGTTCATTCTGAACGTGACCTTAGAATCACTGCTTACGCCATCTTGTACCGATTTACTTCGTTTAACAAATGAAGTAAAAGCTCATTTGGAGAGAAACGACATAATCAGCTTTGCCTGACATTTCATACAACGCACAAGTTCTGATATTTCCGTCTTTAAGCGACTGATGCTCTCAGTTACTTTCTCTGTTCGGCTGTGCTTCTCCCATGCATGAATAATGGCTAGTTTAGAGGTGCGATTCATCTCCAGCTCGTATGCATCTTGATTAGCTCGCATAAGTCGTTCCCTGTAGTGATGAAAATACACCTTGATTGGATTGATAAGATAAAATAAAGATTTGTCTTTTCTAAAACGAATACTTAAAATTTCCTTTACCGAAATCTTTGCTGCTTATCAGACAGAGTCATGTACTGCTCCTTAAGCTGATTGAATAGGGAGGAGAAATCATGCCTGTCACTCTGAAAAACTGGTATGTCCTGAATTTGAATTTCCCATATTTTCTCTGCTTTGTTTGCATTTAAACTTGGTGCATCGTCTAAAGATTGCCTTGTTTAAAAATTATTGAAACTACACCAATGTTTCGAGTCCTCTTCGACTATTGGCGCCAATCGATAAGCTCGTACTTCCGTTCCATCTTGGGCCGTCTCGGAAACGATCATTCGTAGCCATTTTATTAACTAAAAACAGAAATATTCGACAATATTCCTTACTAATCCCGATGAATTTTTAAATGATTTGAATGAAATTTTAAACAGAAAAGTATTCCGAATTCATTCTGACCAAAATTGTGTTAAGACATTGGCAGCAACATGCATTAACTTCAATCCATGCAGAAGCAAATCAATTCAGCCCTTAAATCATGTATAGACATATCTCCCAAGACTATTAGATTTTTCGCAGTTGTACGCATAGATTTACAAGATTTTTTTTTTTACAAGAAATACAGGATTTGTTGTACATCTTCTATTTTTAACACTCATGAATCCTTTGTCTTGCCTTTTGTTGTGTACTTCATCATATAGATTCTATTGTATCTACATTTCTTTGATGTATCTATTTTATATGTACACGCATATAGCGCAGGGCTCATGTAGGACAGCGATCAGACTGCAATACACATGGGATCGATTTATGCACACCAAGCTCACCAAGCCCTCCATCTCTCCGCGATCGGCAAACTGGTAACAGACTTCTCTGGGAGAATATCATCACTGGGTCGATTCATCGGCTGGTCACTGTGAGTCACTGTAGAGGCCAGATATGCATTCAATCACCTTCAACGATGCTCAGTGAAGTCGAATGCATGGCGCATCCCTCAAGGATTGTTCAGCGCAGAGAGCTTCATCCTTTTATTTTTAAATATATATAGTTTATTTATATCTATAAGTCTTCTTCTTTGCCTTTTAGTGCCATTGATCCTATTTTGTAATAGAAAATAGTTGACACTTGAATAGCCTGTCTTCAATGGTTGTGCGGGCCCCAGCATAATCTCCATTCTTCGGAGATTTGTAGGTTTAGCCATCGTCGTTCATTCGAATTCCGAGGACAGCCTGGCCAAAGTGTGCCCTTGGTCATCATCACCATAGACAGTCGCCGCCTTTGTGGATCAGAGGAGATTTGTCACCATGCTACTAGTTTGATACCAGGACGGTGGTGGATCCTGGTATTGGTTTACTCCTAGCTGGATTTCCTGATGAGAACGCCAAACTCCTTTTCAGTTTGGGAGACCTTGCTGGAGGGATGGGTCCCCCGCTGCACATCGCAGCCCGACACGTAGGAACTCTTCCTAACAACGATGAGACGGTAAACCGTTGGGAGGGCAATAGGAAATGATTGGAATGAACGAAATTTCGTTCAACAAGACATGGCTGTGTCCTTTGAAGCATCGTTAATATCGAATGCAACCATGTTGGAGTTGAAATCCTTTCTACTGCATACACTTTTTAAATTTTAATTTGAAAATAATAGGTTGCCTGATAATTGTGGCACAATTTTAACGTATACCTTTAAAGTGGCATATTTCACGTCAGAACAAATATATAAATCAGAATGAGAACCAATAAAATCTGCACATTCTTTTCAACGGAAAACATTTTATGTATAGCAGACGCATCAGATCCTAAACTTCCGAATAAAGTCACTGTTGCCAGTTTCGGCTTCAGTGTGGTTTGTGAGGACTTGTCGATATGCTTGAAGATGTGCTAGTTGGTAGGCAAGAGATCAGAATAATGTGGTTCGTAAGGCATAGCTTCGCAGCTCAATTTGTTCAATCTCTGTAATATCGTTAGCGCGACGTTTGCTCATAGATTATCGTAAATAAGGACTGATGCCTTTTTGTTAACCATTGCTGGCACATCCGTTTAATTCTCTGGTGCATTTGGTCAGTTTCCTGAACGTATTTCTCTGCCGTAATTGCTTCATCAGAATTCAAGGAGATGTCACAGATCAACTGTCTGTAGACCACAAAACGGGCAGAATATGTTCCTTTCGGTGAAATGTCGACCTCGTTGAAGTGCTATTGAACCTTACTGCTATTGAGCTTCATCCTGGTCCATCCACTAAGTTGATCGTCGCCGGTTGTTGCAGAGGATCTACTTCTCATCGCACGTCACAATACCGTCGAGAATGTAATCATAACCAAAGGAGAAAATACTAAACCAAGATTTCAATCACAGTGCACGCAGAATAGCTTCTTGGCACATACACATCTTTCTATGAGACTTCCACTGAGTGTGTCATATGGAGACCAACCGCACAGAATTCACAGAGAAGTGTAATGTGCCCCTCCCATCAGAATAACAGGCTTGTATGCTGCCCAATGTCACGCGTAATAATGAGACATTCTTTCCTGCGGTTCATTTTCGGATGTCTGGAATTAATCCAGAACGCTTCGAAAGTTTTGCGCGCTTGTTCTCGATTCCTGCTCGAGGATCGTAACCCCTACTTTCAAATCTTCCACGTTATGTCTCTGGGTCCTATGCGTTCCTAGTGGGGTATTTGGTTTTCCTTGCCGACGACAATCTCGTACGAGTTGAAAAATTCAAGCATATGAAAGAAAAATAAAAATACGGATAAAATTACGTATCGTACATTAATTTCTAAACAACTTAGCATTGTAAAAACAGATTCTTTTAGAGTGACAGAGGAAAGGTTCTTCAATTCATGTTAACCGCTCATATCCTCCGGCAGTTCATTTATCGAAAAGGTAATTGAAGACGCAGCATTATCACTAATCCGTCAAATGCACAGCTGCCACGATAACGGAATGGCGCAAAGGCGATGCAGAGCGATCTCTCTGCCAAGCGACGATGAACATAATGCTATCGCTTTCTCTTAATCGGTATTGGAATCCTTAGTTTTTGTACTGCATATAATGCAAAGATGTCGTTTGCAAAGAAAGCAATGCAAATTTGCACGAATCTCAAGCACAAATTTAAATGTTTTCCAACATTTCCACAGAACAGATCTTCAGTTTGTGCCACTTTCTGCAATTACAGTTAATGAGACCCACTTTGGCTTGAGGAGGAAGCATGTGTAATATTTCTGTTGTCGTGTTCACGACGCATCTCCCGCATTGCGTCTGTGTAGGGCTGATCAGCCGAAGCCGGTCGATTCCTTGTCACCTGAAAATCACCATCAAATGTATTGACTGCCTTTTTCAATACGTAAATTACTAGTACTTTATTTGTAATATTTTTTGCCCTGTTAGCATATACGAGTGTATTGTACGTTTCTTCATAATGTCCACTGGCAGCAGTGACGTGCGCAATCATACACGTTCGAGCATTTCCACCTGAAAAACTATTCAGCAATTAAGTTTAAATAAGAAGATTCATATGCTAAACACATAAAAAAATATAAGTAAAATGTAACTTAAAGTTCCTACAAAAGTTGCAAAAAAAACTAAAAAAAACTAACTTTATTATTAGCGGAATCTTAGAGGAGAAATTCTACGGATTACCTAAAGAGTCCTTAAGAAGTCGGGTAAGCTTGCTATCTCTATAGTTAACATATTTCCCTTTTGTGCCTGAAAAATGGTGGTATGAAATCGAGTCTTCAAAAATGCTAACACGTTAATTAAGTTAGTAAGTGTAATGAAGCATGGTGTGTAAGTTTATAGCTTAACTGAGGTTGAGTATGCTAGTTTTGGCAACTTTCTCGCTTGTTATTATAGTAAATGAAATATACTAATGACCAGATACTGCAGAAAATACATGACAATAGTCATCTTCATAACTGAACTATTCAAAAATTTTTCGACCACACACAGCGGTAGTAAAAGGATAAAACGATAACGCTTTCAGCGTTGATCAATCCCTGAAGGATGCGCCATGCTTTCGACTTCATTATGCGCCGTTTGGAAGTGACCGAATGCATATCTAGCCGTTACAATGACTCGCGGTGGCCTACCGATGTATCGAGCCAGCACTGCTATCGTCCCAGACAAGTCTGGCACCAATTTGCCGACCCCGGAGGGATGAAAGGCTTGGTGTACCATAGGCGCGTGGATCGATTTCACGTGTTTGTTGCAGGGCGCCTCCGACCACTGTGCCACATGCGCCCTTTTTACAACAGTCCTAATGAACAGTTCCCAGGATCGTCTTTCTATTAAGCTTGGCGCTGGATTATAAATTCGTCGTTTTCTTTCTCAGCAATTACGAGGTTGTTAAACAGCATATGTTTTCTACCATACAACAACACACATACAACACAGTCGTAGCTGATGTTTCGGCAGAATCGTCTTCTTCACGGCATAGAAGGGTACACTAATACCCAACTTACTAGGTCAAACGCTTCAACAGCACAAACAGTGAAGTAATAGCAGTAAGTAGTAATAAGGTAAGCATTAAGGTACTAATAAAGCAAAAACTTTACGATTTATAAACAATGGATAGAGATTTCAGCTTTACTTCATAACTATGATTTACATTTCTAGTAGGAATTGAAATAAGCGGACGAAACGTAACTTTATCGTCCTTAGGTTCTATAGATACAAGTGGAGGCTTCTTAATTGCTTTTGTACTGTCTACCTACTTTCTCACTAAAACTATAGCTTATAAGCAAAAAGCAAAATGTTAACTTACTAGAACTAAGTGAGTTTATCACATTCCCAAGAGCAAGCAAAGATCTATTGATGGCAGCGCTTTCCTTAAGACGTTGCCCACGATTCTAAAAATGAACAATGCTAAACTATCCACATCCACAAACTATAAATGAGCTATCCGCAGTGTCAATCAAAGAAAATAGAACAGTTCTAAAACTGAGCCAGCTTTTTTAATGATTACTTCAAAGAGTCAAAACAAAAGATTAAGAAAAAAAGATGTGTTCCTCACATATGCTTGGGGTTTCATTGAGCACAAACTACAGCTAATAGATACCTGTATAACTACAGCTAGTAAAAAATTTTGAGTGAACGTTTCTACCCACACTTAAAAGATAAAAGATAAAGCTCTCGGCGTTGATCTGAACCTAAGAGATGCGCCATGCATTCGACTTGGCTAAATATTGCTGGAGGTGATTGAATGCATATGTGATCTTTACAATGACTCGCGGTGGTCAACCGATGTATTGAGCCATTGCTGCTATCCCCCCAGACAAGTCTGGTATCAGTTTTCCGAGCCCGGAGGGATGGAAGGCTTGGTGGGCCATGGGTGCGCGGATCGATTCCACGTGCGTGTCTCAGTGGTTCCTCTATCCGCTGCGCCACACGGTCCCCAGACAGACTTAAAGCGTGAAAATCTTTTTTGACTGCTAAATAGCTCATGCTTCACCATTATGAAGGAAAATCTACGGCTGAAATTCTAGGAGAGGAAATTATGCATAGGTTTTTTTAATGGAACATGTTAACAAATCACTTAACAAGGTGACAGTTCCGTTTTGGTAGTTCAATGATAAAGGGTGCCGAACCATAATTTACGGTAAGGGGTCGAACCCAGCAAGATCGTCCAAGCTGTGGAATAATTTGACGTCTTCAGTGCGAAACCCAGATAAGAGTAAACTAATGCCGAGAATTGTCGTCATCGTGATAAAAGAGGGACCGCACAATGGAAAATTGCCCTAGGATCCACAATAGGTTGGTTATTTGGTTTACCAAATTATTGTCTATTAATCTGCTAGTCTGTATTAATTTATTATTAAATTCATACCGAGTGCTTCTGGCCTTTGGTTTGATTTGCTTTTTTTGCTGCTTATTGTGAACTATTGCAAACTACTTGAGGACGTAACCGTAAAACTGCATTCCGACTCCAGAGAAGAAACAAATCTTGCTCGTTCATCTACAACCTCAATACCCTCGCAATTTGCGTCCTCATGAAAGAGATATGATGCATTTTTAACATTAATGTAATGCTAGGCTTAGAGTGTGCATCCAGTAATCGTAATACTTGTCCGACCGAACCCGTTCCTTTGAGTACTCTTGAGCTTGACATCTTGAAGTCTTTCTATGGAAGAAAGACTTGATGGATTTTGGAAATTTCTTCCTGGTGGGTTCGCCGATATACTAATTGTATAATTTCGAATTGCCGCATGAGTCTCATCAAATTTTTCATTTTTCCCCTGAAATCGTTTTCCGTGGTGCTACTCTTTCTACGAGTGCAGATGGTTGGCTTGGTCCGCATGCTCCTGACCCTGGAGGATATTTGTAACCACCTGAAGTCTTTATGTTCATCTTATCCATCTGTCATCAACTCTTCTCATCTCCTTACCAGCCTATTTACGTTTTCCTTCCAATCTATAGTTTCCTAGAAGACAGGTACTTCGTGGTTGCTCGAGCTGTGTTGTGCGGATCGATGTTTTATTAAACGGCTTGATGTTTTCTACGCCGGTTTTGCTTCCGAAGTCACCGTTCCGGCACTCTATATGTAGTATGTGAAATGTTCGATTAACGAAACATCAACGCACGTTTTAACTGCGTGAAGGAGCGCTCTGAGTACCGTTGAGTCAAAGCAATGGCTTCCTGAAAATGCCATGCTCTTCTGCTGCAGCTGCGCTTCTGCACGATCTCTCATTCGTTCCGTTTTCCATATCATTTAACAACCCATACGCGTGCATGCAGGATTCTGTTAGCAAAGAATGACCCATCTCTACTTGCTTTCTATAGCATAATGAATTTTCATAAAATAGGCTTCTTCCGAAATCTTAAACATCTATTCGTTTTTTTCGTTAGACTTTTGACATTGTCTCTGTTCATCTAGCACTCTTCGAAAAAATTGCAGAATCTTACTTTCTCACCTGGTTGGGATCAATTGAAAGTTATTCATATGTTCAATATTATCCATGCCTAAAGAACGATGAAAAACCTAATTGGATAGTGATTTCAAACAACGCTTCGGTCATGCCTCTTCTGTTAGATGGCTTTAAGCTGCAGACTACACTTGTGTTTTGGACATATATACTTATGTAAGTTGCATGAAATACGTGTAAATCACTCAGGAGCCTGCTGTGATGTCTCTAGCCCCGATGCTGTTTGTATCTTCATGCTTTTGAATGCAACTCGAACTTCGAAGAATGAAAACAAGGATATGACATGAGTTTTCTTTGTCGGAAATTTCGGAGTATGGTAAGAAGGTAATGGGACGAGAAAGGTTGGACTAGGGTTTTCCGTAATCTGTTCCAGATAATAAAAACAGATGATGCGGATCTGATCTCCTTTCATCAAGGTTAATAATGGTACATTACATTTCCATTGGCCCTGAAAGCATTTCTCTAGGTTTATAGCCTTTGGATCTTTCACAAGCATTTTCGCTATTTAATGCCCGTACTGATGGAAGTCCATCGAAAATGATTTATTGCAGCTGGAATTTATTACTTCCCCATGTCAGTTATTTCACTTCAAATTTGGCTTTACTTTTCTTTTTTCCTCATGCAACTAACTGTTTTGGTATGAAGATGAATCTGTTACGAACTTCTTCGTTGAACAACACTAGTTTTCTCGGTCATTCTTTCTCATCACCATTCGTGTAGTGGAAGCAGTTATTCCACAATATTGTTGGTATGTGAATGTTTTCTCCCCTTCCTTTCTGGGTGATGAAGGTTTCTTGTAGAGTTCGTAAGAGAATAGGTGTATGCCAAAAACGCTAACCTAATGGTGAGTTAAGATCTAACTTCAAGTTAAATTTCATTTTGTTCCATAGCCAAAAAATACTCTTACATTTGTGTTCGATGCTCTCTCTGATCCAGCTAAGTCGATTAGGAAAAGTTTCGAGTAAGGTTGATTGTGTCTAAGCAGTGAAACCTGAACCACTTTAACAGTTATGTGAGCTCATATGTTGAAACATTGAATGGTTAATTGAATGGATTTACGATACAAATGAAGATCGTCTCAAATCAAAGAATAATGCACGCACTTGTACAGAGAAAGCAGAACAACCAAGAAAAAGGAAGGAAAAAGGAAACATAGCCCTGACATGAGAACCTATTCGTTCTATAATACCTGTAAAAGTGCATGACTTCTTGACGACGTTTTATTCGCTTCTGTCGCTTCTTGAGTTCGCTTTGAATTCCCTTCTTGGAGAATTTGCATTATCTGAAAGTCTGACTACAAAAATAGCAGCACTACCTGTTATTCTGCTCCTTAATTTCGGGTATCTCAAATAATGATTCAAAAAGAAGTTAAGTAATTATGAAGTGACGTTTTTACACAGTCCAAATTTATCTTCAAACTTGACACATGCATCAATTACTCAACATTTATGGGTGTTACTTATGAAAAAGCAAGCACCTAAAAATACTGAATTGATCCTACTTATGCGACTTATTTCCACAACATCGTCTTCCATGAAATCAAAGAAAAACGTGCATCGCGGCATAAGTTTACTGGTCAGGAAAACACCTAACCTCTGGAAAAAGCATGGTTGCAAAGACAATGTATAAATCTGTTGCCCAAAATATTGTCATTTATGAAATCCAGTTATGCGCCTTGCAATCCTTCACCTAGCAGTTAACAGAAGAAGGTATGTATCATCAGTTGCCATTCAGCACCCTAATAAACTTAAAGAGAAAAGAACAAAGCTGTCATTAGAAGTGACTGAATGCACATCTGGCCTAAACAGTGACCCGCAGTAGCCTACTGATGTATTGACTCATTGCTGCTACCATTCCAGTCAGATCTGGCACCAATTTTTCGACTTCGGAGGGATGGAAGGCTGGCAAGTCTCGGGCGTGGGGTCAAAAACATGTGCATTCTAACCACTACGTTACACGCTCCGCTTCACAACCCTATAACGCATAAGTGGATACGTACTATGAAAAAAATTTTCCATTGCGACAACTCCTCACTTAAATACTTAGGTGTCCCACTCTGAAATGCTGTGTGGTCCCAATCCGTTCTCCTTTTGGTTCCATTGTCTTACAACCGTTAAGAAAAGAGGTTATGCCTGCATGTTGACCCACGAAGATCCGTCTTTTCTGCTCAACGGAAGAACTAGTTAGTTGTTGACCCCTTCAAAACATGAGACATCTTTCGATTTCCACATTTTCGTATCCGATGGATGGTTCTTTTCAAACATCCAAAGGAATAACTCGCGAACAATAAACACAGATTAGCCGGACGTGTATTGACGAAAAAAAACGACGGGTGAACAAGAAGACATTGTAATGGATCTCGAAAGCACCAAACAGCTCGTACTAGATTTCCAAAAAGACTGGTTTACGCATTCCCCGCATGCGCAAGTTAAAGTATTTGCCGTTGAAATCACGCTTCGGATCCTTAATTCACAACTGAGCGCAGACACAACCGGCAATTTCGGCGAATGACAACTGCGTGTCAACGAAATGAATAGAGGGAAAGCTAGGTCGCACATTATGTTTGAGCTTTAGCTATGTAAGCAACTAAGAAAGTAAGCGTAATAATCGAAGACAAATGAACAGCATATCTATGAGCTTGTAATAACTAAATAATTTACAGTTTTAACTTAATATTTACTGCCTACTCTTTTTAGTGGCAATGACTCTTTTTATATCGCGAAATATAACTTCAATGATTTTGAGATATGCTGATGGCAAGAGATTGATAGAACTAGCTGAGAGACAGGCGAGACGAAGGACCCGCATGGTGAGATGGTGAACGCGTTACTCCAGGAAAGGACAATAGCGCGATTGTTCCCCACCGCAGACACCTGCGGTCCAGAGTTTTGCAAGCATCTCAGCATCATTGAAGTTAAAAAATTTGCTTCAGTCTTAACAATTAGACAAACTCCGGATAGGGTGGATTAAAAAGGACTTCCTTGATGACTATTGTTATAAATATTTGACGCAGCTTCACTAGTATACTCATACAAAAAATGGGCATAAAAGCAGCTCTCTCTAATTTTCGAAATTAAATTAACTTCATTAAACTCGTCGTTTATTTAAACCACTAGCTATTTGCAAAGTGTAGCCGACTACACAGTATTACCTAGGATATTTAGCCGGAATCCTGTGACTGAATGCACATCTGGCCTAAACAGTGACCCGCAGTAGCCTACTGATGTATTGACTCATTGCTGCTACCATTCCAGTCAGATCTGGCACCAATTTTTCGACTTCGGAGGGATGGAAGGCTGGCAAGTCTCGGGCGTGGGGTCAAAAACATGTGCATTCTAACCACTACGTTACACGCTCCGCTTCACAACCCTATAACGCATAAGTGGATACGTACTATGAAAAAAATTTTCCATTGCGACAACTCCTCACTTAAATACTTAGGTGTCCCACTCTGAAATGCTGTGTGGTCCCAATCCGTTCTCCTTTTGGTTCCATTGTCTTACAACCGTTAAGAAAAGAGGTTATGCCTGCATGTTGACCCACGAAGATCCGTCTTTTCTGCTCAACGGAAGAACTAGTTAGTTGTTGACCCCTTCAAAACATGAGACATCTTTCGATTTCCACATTTTCGTATCCGATGGATGGTTCTTTTCAAACATCCAAAGGAATAACTCGCGAACAATAAACACAGATTAGCCGGACGTGTATTGACGAAAAAAAACGACGGGTGAACAAGAAGACATTGTAATGGATCTCGAAAGCACCAAACAGCTCGTACTAGATTTCCAAAAAGACTGGTTTACGCATTCCCCGCATGCGCAAGTTAAAGTATTTGCCGTTGAAATCACGCTTCGGATCCTTAATTCACAACTGAGCGCAGACACAACCGGCAATTTCGGCGAATGACAACTGCGTGTCAACGAAATGAATAGAGGGAAAGCTAGGTCGCACATTATGTTTGAGCTTTAGCTATGTAAGCAACTAAGAAAGTAAGCGTAATAATCGAAGACAAATGAACAGCATATCTATGAGCTTGTAATAACTAAATAATTTACAGTTTTAACTTAATATTTACTGCCTACTCTTTTTAGTGGCAATGACTCTTTTTATATCGCGAAATATAACTTCAATGATTTTGAGATATGCTGATGGCAAGAGATTGATAGAACTAGCTGAGAGACAGGCGAGACGAAGGACCCGCATGGTGAGATGGTGAACGCGTTACTCCAGGAAAGGACAATAGCGCGATTGTTCCCCACCGCAGACACCTGCGGTCCAGAGTTTTGCAAGCATCTCAGCATCATTGAAGTTAAAAAATTTGCTTCAGTCTTAACAATTAGACAAACTCCGGATAGGGTGGATTAAAAAGGACTTCCTTGATGACTATTGTTATAAATATTTGACGCAGCTTCACTAGTATACTCATACAAAAAATGGGCATAAAAGCAGCTCTCTCTAATTTTCGAAATTAAATTAACTTCATTAAACTCGTCGTTTATTTAAACCACTAGCTATTTGCAAAGTGTAGCCGACTACACAGTATTACCTAGGATATTTAGCCGGAATCCTCACTTATTCTGCTGTTCCCAACATTACTGCCTGATTTTTTTCGTTCAAGATCCCCTCACTCGTTGTTGCTATACTAATCGCCCCAATTGCTTGATCATATTTTTGTTTTTCGCTGAATATAGCCATCCTCTGGTGTCCAAAATGCGGTTTGAGTTTTCACTTGGTAGAATTCGGATTTCCCTAGCGTCAAGGGAAAATATTTACGGAAACAGTTATAGTCTGTTTCTGGCGGAATCCATAGTCTCTCAATATCAAAATACTCGTTGGCAACTGTGTCGGAGCAGTGAGCTGGTCGCTTATTCACGAGGCAACAAAGTGGGAGCTTAGGAACTCATTCCATCTCCTGTTGAGAATTATATGTTCGGCCACCTCACGTACCGCACCACTTGGTGACACAGTAGCGGTTGCCGTAGTTTTCATGAATGAATTTCCAAGGAGAAGTGGCAGTAATTCAAATCCTTCCGTTGCAGTTGTAGACCCCGTGCTCTATTATATGTGTTGAAATACTAACCTCCACAAGGAAATGAGTTCTAATAGTGAACAGAAAACATACCCGTGATAGATTGGGAGCACAAACAGTTGATAAACCAGGCACACGTATGTTTCCTTTATCATCCTCCATTAGATCTAACACTCTACCAGACGGACTGAGCAAATCTCTAATTATCTCGTTGTATATCTCCTGCAAAAGAAGATAGCTAAATGCGGAACAAAAAGTTGTTCAGCTGACAAAATAACAATATTGTAGAACGATTGCTAACATTTATGCGATGATTCGACCTCTACAGGAGTTCCACGATGTGAAAGTCATGACCGCTGTCGACGACAAAGCAACACGCCCCAGATCATAGCAAATTGTATTAGTTGGGATAACATTACTAGAGTTTCCAAGTTATTGCCTACAGGTGAAAAATTCTCTTGTGTTATAATGGTGTAAATCTGATTTCATCAAATGTGGTCTGCTGCTTTATCACTTCATTGACCATGTTTCGAAAACGAAGGCAAATAATCAATCGGGATTTCATTCAGCAGACAAGATGGCAAGATGGTGTTCATGCAATGTATCCTTTATCTTTGATACTTCTGCTGTTCCGATGGAGTTTCTGTGGACTGGATTTCCGTTTTAATTTTTATTTACTATTCTTTTTTATGACAGGTATAATGTGAAACACAATGAAAACGATGCTTAGATGTGACCAAAACTAGGAACCTCATGTGCACTTCGAACCCGTGATTAGCCTTCCCGGGAATTCACGTGTTACCCGCTGCACCAACCAAAGCCCTTCCTTTACCTTTCTGTCAGCCAGTTTTTCCTTAACGGCACTATTGACAATCGTGAGTCAATTGGAATGATCTGGGGAACATAATTCGGAAATGAACCCACTTAAGCTGAAGCTGCAGTCGGAATCACAGTGTTTTAACCTTTTTATCGCTTTTCGTTTTTCATGATAGAAATGCAGCCATGCGGACGCTGAGGCATGTAGAAGTAAAAAGCTGGCTCAGAAAAAGGCAAAGTAAGGACCCTTGTGGGTGCACTGGATTACACGCGAGCTCTCGAAAACGATAATCGCGGGTTTGAAGCGCAATTGAAGCTTCCAGTTTTTCTCATACCTCAGTATCCTTGTGATTTTAAGCATAGTTTTGAATTTTTAGAGGGTTTCAATTATAGACATTTTTAAGTACGAGAGGATACTGTATAAAAGGTTCCATAAATCCAGAACTCCTGAAACACTCTACCCGTCGAGAAATTATGATTAGTTATCGAGAAACTAGCTTAACTAATAGCAAAATCATAGAAACGACGTAGATAAACGCGTTGAAATAAGATAATGCTGGAATGTAACAGCCTTTGTCGTAACTTCTTTAGGCCAAGTATTCTATTCTAGTTGCTAATATGGCTCACTGAGTGCTGATATCATGTCTTCAAAAAGGCTAGATAAAAATCACTTACAAGATATGAGAGCTGAACTTGATAGTCAAGGCCTATTTTTTGGTAAAGACTTTGAGTGAGCAAGCTCATAAGTCCTGGTCGTTCTTTTGTTCCTATCATCGTGAATGTCTTCCCAGATCCTAAAAATGTTTTCAAAACACGTTTATTTGGTGTTCAACCCTAGACGAACCACTATTGTTGTGATGGGGCATTTAGCAAAACTATGCCAATTATGTATCCATGGTACTGTATAATAACAGCCAATGATCATCTTCCTCTCTTCTGCAGAAAAAACGAAACGTAATATAACCCTCTCAGGATTCCAATAATTTGCAAATGAGTTAGGATTTCAACTCGTTCGACATTCTTCTACTCCAAAGTGTCATGATTTCAGCCAATTAAATTTTGGATATTCCCATAAGTGGAAATAATCCGTAAGACAAGCTCCTAATATTTTAATTAATGATAAATACAAAGCTAAAATAATTTTGCCTACGAAAGATGGTTGCGTTAATCGAACGTACTCGAATGCCTTCAGAATGATTCACCATCACATCATGAGGTACGAATATCACTTAAGCCGAGAAACCGATTGACATTTATATTGCCAATCTAGTTTAGGAGAGCATTCATGCCAAACTAGAGCCTGACGAGTCTTTAATCACAGATATTGAAAAGAAAGGCCTTGCAGTGAAATGCCAGAAGTAAACTGATAGTAGGCCCGAAATGTTGAATGTGGGTCGCATAGTGTTTGCATTCTCTTTGTGAAGTTTCCTTTTACTTCACTTCTGATATTTCGTTGTAAGAGGAGAGCATTCCATTCAACCACTTGAGCATAACTGTACGACACAACGTTTTACTCGCCAGTTGCTCCATATGCGAAAACTGTTGCATTATGGCCAGCTAACATGGAATTTACCAATGAGGCGGTTGTCGCATCGTGGATATCCACCTGCAATGGAGCGATTGTTGCTTGAAAATCGTACACTCTCTACGTACACTCTGAAATGATTTGTTTTCTCGAGAAACGTTCTTTAAAACTCTAGGCTTCACGATGGCGAGTTAGTCCTGAGCCTAAGTGCCATGAATTGCGGCGTCTCAAACATTTCCACTTATTCTAACACAGTAGGAATAAGAGAATCACGGAGAAGGAAATGTTAACCCGCTAAGCAAATTATAGTAATCGCGCCTTCATCCATGAAAGAAAGATGCTCTGACGGAATCCATAGACCATAAACTTGCCTAAACACTAACCTTTTTTTTAAAGTTTCCAAATCAGAAATATTTTTGTAACTAGTTTTTATCTCGAACGGCGACTACCAATAAACCGAAACCTGATTTGCCCTATTATGGCGTAAGAATTTATACATGTTGAAGGTTCTTTCCTTTAGAAATAAATCTATGGAAGACGACCAGAAATAATAAAAGTGTTTAACCAATCTCCAGACTGCTCAAAGTAGCCTTTGCCTCGCATGAGCGCCTTTCAAAGAATAACGTAATGGCGCCGAAATAACATCGTTTATTGGCCGGTTCTGGATTCTGAATAGGAAATAGAGTCAGAGACACGGGAATAGTACAAGTCGCCTGCCCTCAGTTCCGGCACAGCATCTTTCGGGTAGAAAATTTGCAACTAAAGAAAAATCCAAAGAAAGTCGAGGCTTGCGATGAAACATTAACGACTCTATTAAATGTAAATAGAATAGAGAAGTACCTTTTACCCATGGTTCAGAAGTGTTAGTGAAGGTTTTAGATAGTTTATAATGAAACAAACGAAGTAGTTTTCACAGGGGCCCGGCAGTACAATATGGCAACAACTACAAAAAGATCGGTTAGTTGTTGCTTTCGGACGTTAATGGCCACTGAAATGAAGGTATGTGAAACACCGAGAAACACCGAAAAGGAAAAGAAAACGATATGTTGCCATGATTTCGAAGAATATTGATGACTTTCATTATGTTTTTTTCATTTTGCTGGAACCTATTAGATGGACAAACTACGATAATATGATGCGAAGTGGAGATGATCCAGAAGTACTCCTAATAACCACGTAAATATTCGTCACTTAAGTGGTGCTCTATTGATGCAGATCCGATACGATACGACGACGAAGATGCCACATCTAGAGAACGACCAACTGTGGAACTCTGACTCGAATCATCGGCTCTGATGAAGACGAGGATGTCGAAACGTCAACCAGATAAAGCTAATTCATCATCATCGTGTAGGATCAACAATTTGAACATATTGATTATTTCATTACCGAGGATAAATGACGGTCAGTTTATGAAACGCCATGTCAATCGAGTTCCACTTTGCAGAGGACAGAACTTTTTGATTTTGATGGTGAACATAACACCAGAAATTAACACACTTTGTTGTCTTCCTAAGCATGGATGACCATTGACCACACAGTTCTTCTGCAGAGTGTAATGACACTGCACTTTTTCAAGAGCAATTCCTTACCAGCAGATATCACAATCACCGTCATTTAGCACAAGAATGGAGATCGCAATGACGGTTTTGTGGATGTGATGCAACAAGTTTATAACATCCATGTCGAGAACATAGCAGAAGCATCACAAATGGCTAAGCTGCTTAAATCACAAGTGAGTCTTAGGAATGAATCCATGTAATCACTTGCAGCTTTACATCTAGGTTTCCTTGAAGACTAGCGACTTCCGACATTTGACTATATTTTTCGAAGCACTCTTTGACTAATTTGGTAATACAGAAACGAACCCTCCCTACGTTACGAGCAATAGCCGACGAAAGATAGAAGCTCATTTCATAACCACCTATTGTCAAATGTACACTCAGATTTTTTTCACTGCCCCATCATTCTATCGTTCGTTTTGTTCTACGTTGCAAAAATATTATTTCAAGTTCATCCGCACCTACAGCAGTCCACAACATTAAAAGAGGCCTTCCTTACAAATAAACTAGGATACAGATCCATGTTTTCTTGATAAACAAACAAGAGGTTGTTAACAGAGTATTTACCTTGTAAAATGCTGAGATATTTGCAAAACTCCGAACCGCAGGTGCCTGAGGTGGGGAACGAACGCGCCATTGTCCTTTCCGGCGTGTAACCCGTCCACCACCGCTCCATGCGGGTCCTTCGTTTCGCCTGTACAGCCTCAGCTTAACTGGGTTCAATAAATATTCGTCACTTAAGTGGTGCTCTATTGATGCAGATCCGATACGATACGACGACGAAGATGCCACATCTAGAGAACGACCAACTGTGGAACTCTGACTCGAATCATCGGCTCTGATGAAGACGAGGATGTCGAAACGTCAACCAGATAAAGCTAATTCATCATCATCGTGTAGGATCAACAATTTGAACATATTGATTATTTCATTACCGAGGATAAATGACGGTCAGTTTATGAAACGCCATGTCAATCGAGTTCCACTTTGCAGAGGACAGAACTTTTTGATTTTGATGGTGAACATAACACCAGAAATTAACACACTTTGTTGTCTTCCTAAGCATGGATGACCATTGACCACACAGTTCTTCTGCAGAGTGTAATGACACTGCACTTTTTCAAGAGCAATTCCTTACCAGCAGATATCACAATCACCGTCATTTAGCACAAGAATGGAGATCGCAATGACGGTTTTGTGGATGTGATGCAACAAGTTTATAACATCCATGTCGAGAACATAGCAGAAGCATCACAAATGGCTAAGCTGCTTAAATCACAAGTGAGTCTTAGGAATGAATCCATGTAATCACTTGCAGCTTTACATCTAGGTTTCCTTGAAGACTAGCGACTTCCGACATTTGACTATATTTTTCGAAGCACTCTTTGACTAATTTGGTAATACAGAAACGAACCCTCCCTACGTTACGAGCAATAGCCGACGAAAGATAGAAGCTCATTTCATAACCACCTATTGTCAAATGTACACTCAGATTTTTTTCACTGCCCCATCATTCTATCGTTCGTTTTGTTCTACGTTGCAAAAATATTATTTCAAGTTCATCCGCACCTACAGCAGTCCACAACATTAAAAGAGGCCTTCCTTACAAATAAACTAGGATACAGATCCATGTTTTCTTGATAAACAAACAAGAGGTTGTTAACAGAGTATTTACCTTGTAAAATGCTGAGATATTTGCAAAACTCCGAACCGCAGGTGCCTGAGGTGGGGAACGAACGCGCCATTGTCCTTTCCGGCGTGTAACGCGTCCACCACCGCACCATGCGGGTCCTTCGTTTCGCCTGTACAGCCTCAGCTTAACTGGGTTCAATGCCGATTTGGGCTCCCCAGATCAATCCCGTTGACGGGTGATTGCCGATGGAAAGTTATCGACAGAACACTGAGACACAGGCGAAACGAAGGACCTGCATGGTGTGATGGTGAACGTGTTACACGCCGAAAAGGACAATACCGCGCCCGTTCCCCACCGCAGACACCTGCGGTCTGGAGTTTTGCAAATACAACATACCTTGCCATTAAACAGAATAGGCAGTAAACAAAAAGTTCAAGATAGTATTTATCTCTCAAGTGCTAACAATTCGGCCGATTACGCTTTCTTCAGAGTCTAGAACAGGGCGTATTGATATGCGGTTTACATAGTCAATTGCGTTCACAATGATAAAGGAAGAAAACTCTAAGTCTAGATTTCAATCGCATAGCAAACAGATTCTTTCAAAAAACCATAATTTTTAATTCCACCTCTGCAGGTACACGAACCCTTTCGAACGTTGGTCATTGCAGAGTAAATATTGTGCTAACAATCTCCTCTTTAATTGTCAAGAAAGCATAAACTCATCAATAGCGAGATTACTAGAAAGTCAGTCCTAGCAATTTAGGATGTTCCTTTTTTCCAACAATATGCAGCAATGATTGTTTGACCTGTGTTGAATTTGGGCCGAAGGCTGCATCGAACGAAAATTGCCTTTCGTGCTGACGATTCTGGCGAAGAACGTCGTTTCCGTATTTGTCCGGATCGACAAGCAGCAAGCGCTAAAATTATAATTCCGAACCAAATGTAACAAATGGTTGATACTCCTCAATAAATCAAACGTTTTTTTTTTCATTCAGAATGTCCGTCGGCAAAGAAGAATTCCTTAGTAAGTGGTACTTTTTCAACTCTGTGATGAAGAACTGATACTCTGATTACTCTAATTGTACGACAGTTTTTCTCGAACGGAAAAAAGAGAGCGGATAAACCTGTTTGTCGAGTTGAAAGACACACTGAAAATGTCGCTTCTGCTTTTCCGTACTGCTGAGTGGGCGTACACGGACGACAACCTTCAAGTAGGGACTGATTTGGCGCAGTAACTATTCCATCGAATGGAAAGTATCTTGTGGCAAAACACTTGTTAATGTCCTCCAACTAGAAATCTGATGTGGGTAGTCTGTTAAGAAGCATATTTCTCTACCTTTTAGATGAGAAAGTAAGTAGACACATTATAGACTGTAAGTGACGTTAGATGCCGTGTTTTAACTGCAAAATAAGACACTACATGCACAGAAAAAGCGATCACTCAAAAATCACAAAGGCTATTTCCAAAGGTATTTTGAAACGCTCCACAAAACAGAAATCCAACATACTGTACCATGCCGTCCGACATAGTTCCAACTTCTTCACTCGGACATGCCTTAACTTCTTAAGGGACAAAAAACTAATGTGGCCAAATTAAGAGACTACGGGGTCTTCTTTAACCAAAAACACTGACTGTATACAGAAATCAGGACCATCTGCTTTGCGTGTTTAGATATATACCTCTATAACCGAAACAAAAATTGTGGTCCATTCTTCTGGAATGAAAGTCGGTGAAAATTCTAGGACACAGTCAACACTTGTGTCCTTGAATAAAGCGTTAAACAATTAAGGGCACCTACTGCGCAGCTCGAAGCTAACGAAAGCTGAGTGCACTATTACCATTGCTACTGCAAGAAACTCGGTTATGACGATGAAGAAAGGGCAGAATGTTTATAGAATTCAGCAGTTCAATACTGATAAGTTAAAATTAGCACAACTGATTAAAAAAGGAGGAGCAATAAAAGGAAGTTATGATGGTCTTATAGTGCTTACGATACATTACAGTAAGACATGATTAATCAACTAGACCGAGAACACTATTAATGATACGACATGCAGATCGATTGGGCTTCATAGTATCTACCAAATACGAGCACCAGTTCGGTTGTGTTAGAAACCATAGATATACTTGACGTAACATGCCGTGCAACTACGGATGTAATCATATCAAAAACCGCTCTTCAATGCAGCTAAGACACCAATTTTGCTTGAGACACTATGAAATCTTCGCGCACGAAGTATAAAACCTTTCAAAAACAAGACTGATACTTGGTTCATGGGGACAAGAGTAATGGAAATACGATCGAGATGGCAATTTACAGACAATAAACAATAACCAAGACTAACCGTAAGCTTCGAGTCAGTCATATTAGCCACCCGTCACCCTTCTACACATTGCGACAAACTAGCGAATGTCCGTAAAGTTGTTTTCCTCAAATCACCCCCTTCCTGTTGCCAAGTAACCGTAATGAGCGTTCGAATTGCGGCTTTCAGACTTAGATGCACAGGTCGTTCGGGTACGGTGCAAACGCGACGCGAGACGACGCGACGCGGCACGAATGTCGAGACGGACGGCTGGCGCTGCATGTGTGCGATGCAGGCGTGCAAGCGGTGCGAGTTCGAGACGGACTTTAGTGAACTATCGATCTGGCTTCGGGAGCAGCTCGTCCCTCGCACAGTACTGTTTGGGTTGGTTGGCGTTCCATATGAGCTCATCCTCTGAAGAGGTGGAAATATAGGTCATTGTTTGCGATTAAACTGAGAAGTCACTCGGAACCCACGTGAATTTCTCAATCAAAGGTCATAACATCTTTATCTCTTCGAGAAAAATTTGTTCCTGTCTACGTCTTACCCATTCGTACTTTCAGTAAGACGTGTGCGTACTTGTTCATGGCTGTGTCGACCTGCGTAGTATGCTTCGACTGGTCCCCCACACCTCATTTCCATATCGTTCTCGCTGCCGCGGCGCTATCATTTGACTGTTGATGTTTAGAGACTACGAAACTCCTGCGGTGCTATCCACACACGCACACTTTGCCGTATCATGTCCTAGGATTTCTCACCTGCCATTGTTATCCCTGAGTCGAATCTCTGAAGATTCCCGTGCTTGCTGAGATCGTTCGTTGAAATTGTATCGGTCATTGACCCCTCAACCAGTACTCATCGTATATGCGTCACTTTTGTGTGTCGTAACACTACTCGGCCATCTTCGTATTTGTATGTGCTGCCCGGTCATCCTTATAGGTACTGCTTCGTCTGCATGTTCGTCTGTAAATGTACTCGTTATCTTGCGTATGTTTGTGTTTTCTTGTTCGTATGCTGATAAGTGAAGTAGAAAGAAGCACCTGAAACAAGTAAATCTCTGTACGAAACTCCTGTGGTATGTGAAGCCTCGCCTAGGGTTGACCACCACCTTATCACGCGTAACGTCAGCACCGACGACCGCGACGGTTTACACGTGAGAGCCAGTGAGTGACCGGAGTTAGTGGAAATGTTGAGGGTTGCTGGTCGACGGAGCATCTTGTTCGATCCACAAAGCCCTACTGGCTACAGTATGGAGGGATGAACAACCACGTGCCGGACCTCCGCCCGGTTCTCTGTCCCTCTCGCTCTCGTCCGCGCCCTCACCTCATGGCAGGCGCTCGCCGCCCGCGGGCACGCCACCCACCACGCCTGGCGACGGAATACGTCCGTCCGACTCGCTTGTCGGCACTACTGCTGCTCCAACATCGTCACCGCTTTCGTAGTGCATCGTTACTCGTTCCTCGTTGTCCTCGCTGTTTTCTGACCACGAGGTCGTCATCTGATCCCGCTCGTTCTAATGTCAAGTGTTTCAACATTGTGACTATCATCATCATCTAACTGTTTTATGTTAATCTGCTATTTTGGAAGGATTGTGTAAAGAGCGTACTTTGTCCGCTGGCTGTTTACGTTTAATCCGAACCTAATTTAGCCCTTCTCGTTCTTATCGATTAGTTGTCGTGTTGTATGCTTTAGAAATTTAGCATTTATTTAAAATTTTTGAACGTTTACAGCCTGCTCGGACATGTCGAGCGGCAACGAAGAAGCTCAATTGGCACAATGTCAAGCCTACGTCCAACGACATAATATTCAACAACTTGTTAAGGAGGCTATTGGTAAGTTAGTGCTGTGTTTTCTTTTTGGCTTGACTTTTTTCCCATTTGACAAAACTAACGTTGATTTGCGGTTGGTGGTGGTGACACTGAGTACATATCGCATTAAAGGCGCAAACCACCATCGTTTTCAGTAGCACTCTGTATCCATAAGCCAGAGAATCCCGTACTATTTTTGAAGGAACATTTCGACAAACTTAACGAGCAACGAACTGAGGTGCGTGCTTCTGACGTTTGTTCTCGTTATTTTCAACTACCGTACTGTTTTCTTTCTGCTTTGCTGTGGTTTTCTTTTTGTTAGTACTGAAATGTCTCGATAGAATAAGATTCCACTTGTCTAACGTTATGACTAAGTGATAGTTATCATTTCTAGAAGCTGTTTTGCATATGAATCGGATAAAATATCGGGTTACATTTTGGTTTGGTTGAGGACTTTTTGGGGTTGTTCCCGTAAAAGTTGTTGTAACAGAGCTAACATATATGTTTTATACATGCTGGCTTCAAAATAAAATGCTGGCTCACTCTTTCACTTCTTTAAGTTCTTCTTAGGACTCTTTTAGAGCTTAGAAGTAGTGTCTGTAATTCTGCGTATCCACATTCTTTGTTGTGCGACGTGGATGTAACTGTATAACATAAGAAAACTGCTACTTTGTCATCAATGGGGGACACGAGTGTTAGATGTCCTGCTGGAGGAAGGAAGAGGTCTGCAGCAAAATGACACAAGAAAGGTGGTGTGTGGTGACGACAAAAGGATACGGGTAAAATTTTCGGGTGTCAAATGAGAAAAAACAGTGTTTTGTGAGAGAGAACGAGAGCGAGGGAGAGAACCCGATGGAGCGACGACGGACGCGACGACAGAATCGCAGTTGTTACTGCAGTGGTGCAGCTGCAGTAAGTCTGCGCCCAGCATCGGCATCGCAATCGATAAGCCTGGAGCCGGCCCATGTCGCCGGGCTGCGTCCCAGTTGGCCCTCGAATCTGTGTTTATTTCTCCAGCAAGACGCTACATATGCTTCCCGCATTTGCTTCATAATTCTATGGGACAGCGTTTGAGTGCACGTCAACGCCATGGTTCAGCAGCAGGGAACCCTCCACGTACTAAAGAAGCCGCATCGTTTGATTTAGTTCAACCGGTAAGTTTCGATCTGCTCATGCTATGCTCACCATCTCACCTAATCCGTTCACAACCTTCTGGAGTTGAACTCGTAGTATTGCTTCTTCGTGATCTATTCCTGAGAGAGTCAAAGATCTTAATGATATCATTTAAATTCGAGCATTTCTGTTCTACTGCATATCCATCGGTCGAATTGTACGGTGGTTTTTGTTTTCTCTTCTCTTTATGACCAATGATTGACACTAATATAGTAAAATGTCGGACATTTTGGACGTGGTTCATGCGTGGTGCCTACTTTGCTTCTTCTATCTTTTCTTATTTTGGTTTTAAATAGGGGTTATTGAAATTATAAGAATAACGTAGGCGTTTTGCTGACCATTCAAGCCTTTGTAGTGGAACGATTGGCAAAATACCGTGCAGGAATGATTCAACTCCGTTTATTTTCTTTACGATTCACGACAATTCTAAAACAAGACGCTATTTACTTCAGTACAAGTGTGACAGGAAATTTGTGCCTTGCAGGTTTTCGCAAATAGCTTGTAATGAATTTTATTAATCAAGGTAAGAATCAGTGGAATCTACAAATCCTGACTAGCGAAATACAGGATTTTGTCTAGAGAAGACAGCAAAACCTGATTTTTTGAATCCAAGGAAGTATTTTCTCGCTTTTTTTTACGCCATTTAATAATATCGCCGTCTACATCATTAGTATTTAAGGTTACTGTCATTATGTTAAGTTTTTAAGTTTCGATTTTTGTTTCGATTCTCTATGGCCTTCTAAATTTTTAGCAGGTTCAAAATGGGAACTTTTTTCCAAATATTATATAGACAGTGATAGCGATAGGACAAAGCCTTTCTACAAGTCTGAAGTTCTGAACTCTTCAAGAGCTCTACTTGTCGAAAGTTGTCGGGAAATGAGCACTGTGAAGAATGTGTTAAAAATGTGTTGGTTATAGCAGCAGTTCACAGTTTTCTGTTTCATATAACGGGACATGTTTTGAGGAATAACGGATGAACATTTGCTAATAAACTTGTTTTTTTAGTTATTTAGTAATATATTTTCATTTCTGCTGTTCTAAAATTTCACGCCATGAGGGTACTGGAAAGTGGCAGGACTACCATTATATCTCCTTGGAGCCACTTCTTTGCAGCTGTTCTATCGCGTCTTATTGTTATTTCTTAGCATTAGTAGCATTCGGTACATATGGAATATCTCATAAAGCGTGTTTAAAGCTGGACGATGAAGCTCTCGGCGTTAACCAATCCCTTATCGATGCTCCATGCACTCGACTTCATTAAGCGTCGTTGGAGGTGATTGAATGCATCTGGCCTTTACAATAGCTTGCGGTAGCCTATCGATGTATCGAGCCAGTGCTAGCATCTTCACACACAATTCTCGTACCATTTTGCCGACCCTGGAGTGGTGGAAGCCTTGGTGGGTCAGAAAGCGTGTTTGACAGAATTATTATCAAGTAATATTTTTTGTTGCTTACAAGCCACTACAAATAACATGGTTGCTTGGTTTTGACAATGTGGAACTTGTTAGTTTTATGAGTCCTTAAATGTTATCTGCTTGACATAATTTCCCACCCACGATTTTTAGGTTAAGTGGCGAACTTGCAAAAGTTAATCGATTGATGGTATCAGTTCATAGATATCATTTTTATGCTGGTTTACTTACCACAGAATTGTGAAGAAGAATCAAAGTTGTTGGAATTTTTTCGTAGTTGTTTATTTTGTCTTGTAAGTGTAGTAATAACACATCTACATGATTTCGTCTAGAATATGAACTATGAATATGGTATAATGTAGCCTGAAAGTTTGCATATTGGTCTCATTGCAGCGAAAAAAGATTGCAGTTGTTTTTAATTAACTTCTTATCGCAGCAATGAATATATACTTAGATGGGCCGTCACGTAAGGGCTGTTGCAATTCCACTCGTTTAGTTGTGTTGCAGGCGTCATTCATGGACGTGATCAGTTCCCTGCACGGTTTTCTGCACAACTTGAGAATGTGTCATTATCTCCGTAATGCGATGAATGTAGGTCGAGCGCGGGTTTTTTTTTTTTAAAAAGAATCTTGAGGCAACCGGTAGAGTGTTCTCACGTGTTCAACATTCGCCAGCTCTTGTTTGTCGGAGGGACGTCTGTTCGACAAGAATGCTTCCGAGCTGGCAATGATTCCTGCGCTTATTCAGCTGATTTTGTTATAGGTGTTGTACGTTTTTTCTACTATGTCACCTTGGTTGGAAGCAGATATCCCCAAGGGAAGGTCCTAGTCAGTAATAAGCCAAATACTAAGATTTAAGTTGGAAAGTTGAAAAATGAAGTATTTTTAAATTTTATTTCACATATGGTTCAAATTCCATCTTAGCCTTATCACCTTTATCATAGGGAACTGGCACCAAATAATACCAAGTCGATAGCTTTTATTTTTTGTTTGCCGGCTATTCGTTTGTCGCCAAGTTGAACAGTAATGTGGGCCGGATGATGTCTTTCTTTGAAAGCTAAATGCTTAGCTTATAAAATATTATTAAAAGGCGTAGTTAAAAACATCGTGTGAATTTATCTCCACAGTTGCGCTAGACAGTGTAGAACCGATCGCAGTACTTTAATCATTAAACACTTGAGTTTTGTTTCACACTGTTTCTAAACTCAGCAGTTATTATTAGTCCAACTTTACCCACATAATACATATTTTTCACTTTAGCAGTTCTACTTTTTGCGATTTGACATAACACAAATTTTTAGCGATGAAGATGTAACTGTCTTACCAACGTGTACAGTTGCCATTAGTGACATACTTGAATAATAGTGGTAAACACCATCCTTTTGAAAACCGATTTTCCTTTAGACTCTCGGCATGACTAATCAATATATATGTATTCCTTCATTGATGTGCTAATACGGTAGGCGCCTTCGTGTTTTTCAGAAGTGTAATGATCCGAGTCGATTGTCCGTAGTTGTTCCTTTTTCCAATATGAAGCATCGTGATCTCAGCAAATCGAGTCCACTGGAGCAGTGCCCTCATAACCGGCAACACCGACGGCTGCAGGATGGATTGTCTAAAGGAAAACAAGCGTTTAACAACGGGCAGTCGGGATTATCAACCGTCTTGTGTAAAAGAGCCTTGCCGATGGAGGCTTTTTCATTCGGACGGTGCTCCACTGGGCTCGGCTCAAGGCAGTTAGGAAGATCCAGAGAGGAACAAGGAACAACTGTTAACAGTCGTCTCGGATCAATCCGGCTCTGAAAAAGGGAGGCCGCAGAAACGTTAGTCAAATATTTTTTTCTGTCAACATCGTTTTAGCTTATCAGTGAAAGAATACCATTCTTTTCACAAACACTCGTAAAATATCGCAGCTTAATCCTTTTCAAAGTTTCGGAAGAAAGTTTACTCTTCCCCTCTGTTATTTGTAGAATGTTTGAAGATTTTTGTGAAGAATTAGCAGTAACCATTTCTTCAGTAATTGTGAGTGTGGTGATACTTATGGGTTGGCTTAAAATTTAATGGCTTTACCAACGGACATTGATTTCACTGTCTTAACATTATTCTTACCAAACAGCGCAGTAGGATGAAGTAGTAGATGATTGTTGTAACAGTTCTGCGATTTAGTGGATTACTTTTCTACTACGGACCAGACAGTTTTCCACTAGTTTTCATTCGCTTGATGCGTCATTGCTTAAGTAATTCCATGTTTATTGTTGAAAATAGTTGCATAGTTACAGGAAGCTGGACGGAAGCAGGACCCTCAGGATGATGATGATATAATGATTGAGCCACCAAAGCGAACTGGTGGACGACGTACGGGTATATCAGCGGAGCCTATTAAAGAGGATGACACTGAGTACAAAAAGGTATTTTTCTATAAGTAATACATAGGATTGCAGCTGTGTCATGCAGATATAAATGTTGGCTCACATTCATATTGCATTGCGGGCTAAGTTTCCGCCCAGTGCTGGCATCTTTGTAGCCCTTTTTTCCAGTTTTTGCATTTACTTTATAGATTTTCTTCAAAACCAAGTTTAATTCGGTCGTGTTGAAGATATAAGTAGTTCTATGGTTGTCTTCTTCGCGGAAATTGTCATTTCGGGATTGTCAAAAATTTTAGATAAAGCTTAATCAGTTAGGCAGGCAGATCTGTAGGGATCTGTGGGTTTAATCCAAATGGTTCTTAAGATTATGAAAATTCTTTTTTTGGAATTAATCCTGTTCTAACCTTGCTTAATGCGAAAAAGGCTCTCATGCAAATACGAATGCCGTTTTGTCAGCGCTTGTCGACCAAGAAGTGGACAATTCCTGCATACACTCTGACCGACTAAAATCGCGACCGTATTACGACAACACAACTCTTCCATCGTTCCCTTACCGTCTTCGAAGAAATAGGTCTAATTGGTCGACATTTTTTCTTCGTCAGTTGAGCCGAAAAAGGCATACCCACTGCACTGGAAAATTGCTAACAAATTTCTTTTTTACATAAGGCAATCATCTTTTTGGGAGTATCGTTAAAGCGGTGATTGTTAAAGAAGCTGTCCGAATAGAGGAAGAAGATAGACTGTCGAATAAATTGAGTGAAATCCAATTTGTGCCCAAACTCATTCTTCTATGAAAACCAAATAGAGAAAGGTAATTTGTTAAATATGAAGGTCCACCATACGATTATCTTGATTGTTGCGTTAACATGGAGAAAAGTGTGAAGGAGAGTTGTGCAGAAGAGAACCATGAGCTCTTTACGGTTCTCTTAGAGAGGCCACCAATTAACTGACGGAACGGAAAATTCGCAATCACTTTTTTAAGTCAAATTCTTTTCGTTGTTGTGGTAGATCTAGCTGTTAGCCCAAGCACCTTGGGACTTCAATGCACCATCCATCAAGATTTTTACCAACGTCTCACGTGTGGTCAGTACACACAACATTAAACCCAATTAAGGCTTCCAAAAATACACCTTTAAATGGCGTGGAAAGCAGTTGTTTTAGAACACTTTTTGAAGTGGTCATTTTTTTATTTTGTGTAAATAGCAGTGTGAGTTGTTTTAATCAGTCTTCCTACTGTGCTGCTCAGGGACGCGTGTTGCGCATTGGTCGGAGGTGCCTTTTAATACACATGGGATCGATCCTCGCGATCCAGGCTCACCAAGCCTTCCATCCCTCCGGGATTGGCAAATTGGTAACTGACTTGTCTGGGAGGATAGCAGCACTGGCTCGATACGTCGGCCGGCCACCACGAGTTATTGTAAAGGCCAGATATGCATTCAGTCACCACCAGCAATACGTAGTCGAATCCATGGCACATCTCTCAAGGATTTTCCCACGCTGAGAGCTCTTCAGCTTTTTTTTTTGTTGTGCTGTTCACTATTATTTAACGTAATTTACAGCGATTACATATTGCGCGTGTAGTTTTTGTGCCACTGACATATCCGCATTAGTGTGTAGGGGAAATTGATTTGTTTAATAACGCTCATCACAGAAGGTATATTTATTTCATGGTTTAATTAACCGCACTGTGTAAAATCTTGAGATTTTTCTGTCTTGTAATAAAATTGTGTTCGCAGGTAGTAATACCGAAAGATGAGGCGACGCGCAAATCGCTGGAGGCAGCTATGAGCAAAAATTTACTGTTCGCTCACCTCGAGGTTTGTGCTAACTGTATTTTTTCCTTTTGTTTTTGCTTGAGGTAACTTTATTTTTGCATACTTCGCTTAATCTTGTGTTTAAATAGCTACGTAGCTACTGGTGAACAGGTTGCAAATTTGTCTCTTTGTGTACCTTATTATAAATATGATGTATGATATGATGTATGTGAAGTGTAGTTATAAGTTATACACTTATCGGTGAACATACTATTCAGTAGTTGTATTAGGAGGATGAAGCCAAGACAATGTTCGATGCAATGTTCCCAGTTGAAAAGAAGGCGGGCGAAACAATAATTGAGCAAGGAGAGGAAGGAGACAACTTTTACGTCATCGACAAAGGGGTATGCTCTTCGTCTTTATGATGATCGCTACTGTTGGCAGTGTTTGATTACAAAACTTGTCAAGATGGTAAATTTAGCCTCCATTTCTTTCTTGCCACTAGGTTTTCTCCCTTCTTTTTTCCTTCTTTTGTGTTGAACTCGTTAATAAATTGTATTAATCGATATGTAATATTGTAAGATTTGTTCCAGGTGGTCGACGTATTCGTAAATAACGAGTTTGTTCTTACAATTAACGAAGGTGGATCATTTGGAGAGTTGGCGCTCATTTATGGAACGCCTAGAGCTGCCACCGTTGTTGCAAAGGTTTCTTAGTTTGCATATTTTAGAAGATGTGACGCAGTTTCATTTTTCCTTGTCCTTATCATGGTAATTTTTTTGGTAATGTCCGAGCAAAATGTATGTCTGGTTTTTTTTAGACGGATGTCAAACTGTGGGCTATTGATCGCTTATCATACCGTCGTATTTTAATGGGTTCGGTAATGCGAAAACGTAAAATGTATGACGAATTCCTATCGAAGGTACAAATCCTAGGTGAGTTTATCTAGTGTACTGGTCATGTCAACTTCGTTTCGTTGGTCGTAATGTGTCATGTGTTAGCTGGGAATGATGTTTTATATTATAGCCGATCTCGACAAATGGGAACGTGCGAATGTCGCTGATGCTTTGGAGCGATGCGATTTTGAGCCGGGAACACATGTTGTCGAGCAGGTGATCGTTTTTTTTTCTCCTTTGCTGTTCTAGAACTGTTGCATATTTCTATTAACATAGTTTAGGGTCAACCCGGTGATGAGTTCTTCATAATACTCGAAGGCGAAGCCGACGTCTTGCAAAAGCGGAGCGACGATGCTCCCTTTGACATTGTCGGTCACCTTACTTCTTCGGATTATTTTGGTTAGTTGTTTACAAATTATTTATCAATTTTAAACGTGAATTTATCAATTGTGACAATTTAAGGTGAGATTGCTCTTCTTCTTGATCGTCCTCGTGCTGCCACCGTGGTTGCAAAGACCCATCTGAAATGCATCAAGCTAGATCGTGCCCGTTTTGAGCGTGTTATGGGACCCGTTCGTGAGATTCTCAAGCGCGATGTGTCAAACTATAACTCTTACGTCAAACTGATGACCTAAGTTTAGTTTCGGGTCACTTTTGATTCGTAAAACTGATGCTTAGATTCTTCATTCCTAGTCATTATTGCCAGGTCTTGCACGATGCCAACCCCGAAATTTACTAAATTTCATCGCTCACTACGTACTTGGCGAGATTATGCCTAAGGTTTGAGGTTAGAACACTGTGGTGAGGATCAGTTAGTTCCATCTTCAACGTTTTCTGATTTATTGTTGTGTGTATCGTAGTGTGCACCTGGTCTGTGTCATCCTGATATTCTAGAGTTCTATATGCGTAAATGTTGCAGACAATGTTTTTAAGTGTCGTTTTATTAAAATCCTACTTTAATGTACTTTATTGTTCCTGGTCATCGTATATGTAAATCTAATGCTTTTTTGTTGTGTCTGTCTCTTTTGTGTTTATATGAGGCGTCTTTATAAAATCCAATTTCGCCAAATCAATCCGAACACATTTAGCTTTACCATTTTTCACGTCATTGATCATTAGCTGTTTTCTGTACTTTATTCGATTTCACTACTGCTCTATTGAAGAAGAAATACCGATCGAGTCAATATTATATTATACAGGAAGATGTTCCATCTGTTGTTGTAGATCTTATTAGCCCAAACTGCAGCAGTTGTACTATTTTGTTAAAGTCCTTCAGTTCATCTGTAGGTTCAATTGAACATTGTGTAAATGTTCCTTTTTCGAGGTACAGAATAAACGAATATTATTGGTTGGCTAACGAATGTCCGAACACTTCCTAATGTTGTGTTCTAGTCTCTTTTTTTCGGTATCCTTAAGTTTAGTTCTCATATTCCTGTGTTGATCGTCGTCGGTTTATTGTGTCAATCCTAAAACAATGGGGGGAATATGAATGCCATTAAAATGCTACAAATTGACGTCGAGCGGCTTGAAGATATGAGAAGACTGGAAAAAGTATGTCAGAACGAATGGCTCTAAAGAAGGGAATATAGGAACTTTAATTGAGCGGGACTTTTATATCAATATCTTGTTAGCATGGTAGTCTTAATAAAATTACTGCATAAAGTGTTGCGTCGAACAAGTGATCGCATTTGCCAGGATCATCAAGTTGGCGAATGACCGCTGTCGAAGACGGGCGTGGACCGTGCTGTTCATTGTTTTCTACCTAGTTCTTCAAGTCTTCACTTAATTGAACGCCCCAGGTATACGTATCGCGTAGTTTCATCAATAAGTGATCCACCCAGAGTGGCCTGTTCTGTCTCACATCAGGTGTTTTCATGAATTGCGTTTTCCTCCTAGTGATTCATACTCCCATTTTCCGCTTCGTTGACCTCAGTGAGCTTTGTATACGCTCTTGAAGTGTTATTGGAGAATGTTCTCGGTAAAACAACGATTGAGATGAAGCGTTTATCAATACGTACCTCTTTGGTGTCGCAGTGGAATGACTGCATACATCACTGTAGCACGGCGTTTGGTGACGCTGTCCATCAGCTGCATTTTTTTGCCAATTGGAATAGTGGTCAGCGTGAAGCTACATCGTCGTAGTACGGTTGTTCCATTCCGCGAGCGTTATTATGTACGCCGGATCAACTAAGGCCAATATGGCCTTGATTTCAATTTTCGTTGTCGCATGCTTCTCATAGTGAATGAAAGTTAAGACTATAGCTAGAAAATTTTCTCTGAAAGACTGTATGACTCTTAAGAGTCCATGATTGTTCCACATTTACCTACATTCCCAAGGTTTTCTATAAATTTGAGGTAAATTGAGAAGCTACGTGGAGCGTTTACAGGTGGCCGAGATGGTGGTATTGTTTTTGCTGTATCAGTTTGACAAACACCTTCTACGTTTGCATAGTATGTTCATGCATGCGTGAATGAGGGTGTTCTCGTTTATGTAAGCTATATTTTATATATTGAAAGCGCCAAAGCCTGCAATTAAGTGAATGGCTAGTAAATGGGTGGTTAGAATCCACCTCAAATATGCCTCAAATCTGGTAGATAATGGCAAGCAGCCTGTGAATAAATCCGGCACCCACGTTTAGAGGTTGGTACTAGAGAACCCCCAATACGGCAACGCTGTGTAGTAGTGTTTTCTAGCAATGTTATCTTTCTATTTATTAAGCCTATTGCAATTTTTCATGGCAGGGTACATAGTATTATAGTATCGTGTGTGATACAACCACAATGCCTGCTAAGGCATTTGCAAAACATCAGACCGAAGGTGTCTGCGTTGGGAAACGAATGCGCTATTACCGCTTCCGGTGGCTAATGCGCTCACCACCACACCATACGGATCTTTCGCTTCCCCTGACTCTTAGCTAGTTTTATCGATCAGTGCCATGAGCGATAACCCGTCAGCGAAATTGGTCTTAGGAGCCCAAATCGACAATGAACCCAGTTAAGCTGAGGCCATAGTCCAAATCACAATTTTAACTTTTTATTTACTGCCTATTACAATTCTTCACGGCACGGTATTATCTGTAATGCAACCACAGTGATGCTGAGATATTTGCACAAATAACCAAGTAAATGTATCACCTGTCGTCTCGTTGATCGTCGTCTAACTGGAGAGAAGACTGGTAAATTTTTCATTTGTAACTGTCGTTTCGAAGAGTAGTCTAGTGGGCTCTTCTCGCTGTAGAAACTCACTGAATACCGCGTCTTTCTCTCAGAGTTTTCGAAAATAAATCCGACCACTGAGTCGTTCGACTTACCGCTTTTCGTTTGAAATTCAGGGGAATCTAGTCCCTAATGGTTCTCGCTTATCGGTTGCCTTTCATACGGATTACGTGTCCGGCCCACTTTATCATCGACAATTTAATATGTAGAACGGTGTCCTTGATTTTTAATCGTTGACACGGTTGAGGCTTCGATTCCCTCCCTCACTTGCCTGGCACGAAATACTCAGCGTCATCCTCTCGACTGCATGTTCCATAAAGCTGGGTGGCCCTTTATTTTGCATACGTTGGGACCAGGTTACTGACGCATACCATTAAAGCAGGGAGAACCGTGAAGTCGAAAAGAGTAGCACGGAGTAGTGTTCTTTTTCTGTCTCACTGCGTCCTCGATGCTATTGAAAGCTCCCAAGCCATACCCTTCCTCATTCGCAATTATGGAGCTATGTCGTTCATCGCGTTGGCTCTCCGACACAGGTAAACATAACTGGATAATTACGGGATAATCACTCTTTTGAGCATGAAAAAAGGAGCAGGAAACAAATTCGTTTTTTACGAGCACCGTTTTTGCTAGATTTGTTTAAGACCAATGTTTCCAAAAGCATTGTCAAAGTCGGCCAGCTTTCATTTTCACTGGCTAATGCTTGGTGTTATGAGTAAAATATCATCAGCAAACGAAGACTGTGTTGTTGCCAATCATCGATTTTCACGCCCAGTTGTCCTATTCCAATATTTGCATAACATTCTCGAGGGTGGGTGTTAAATAACTTGGCGATATGATATCGCCTTGTCCAATTCCCACTTATATGTCGATGCTAATATCGTTAATGATGTTTTGATTCTGAAATTTCAAATAGCTCACTAAGAATCTTCATGTACTCCACAGAAACGCCCCAGCTGCCCAAAGCTTCCATTACTCCTTTTGTCTAAACTGAGTCGAAAGCTTTTTTTTAATCGAAGAAAGTCGGGCAGAACGGTAGCCTGTACTCAGACGGCACTTCAACGAGTTTTGTAATCGTATGAATGTGGTCCACCATAGTTAATCGTTTTTGAAATCCTGCTTACATGGCTGTCCTTCACCTAGTGTTCTGACAACCCTGTTCAGAATGACTCGAGTGAAGAGTTTATGGACAGCAAACACCAAGCAGATAGAGCGATAGTTGCCTATATCGTTGAGGTCACTTTTCTGAACAGTGGCATACTCATTCTGGTCTTCAAGTGAATAAGAACCTTGCATTCTGAACAGGCGTTTATGTATTATTCTGTCCGAACCAGTTCTGCTGTTCAGTTCTTCACCAACAAAACAACGTGTCAGATTTCGTGCGGAAAGCGGGCGGGGTGACGTATCCGTTCCCTTTAATTTAATATGAAACCAAGAGGACGCGGGCATTGAAGAGCTCTGAATAGTAAAAGTGATTTATCTTCTCCGCTGCCTCTCTGGAACTACTTCATCTGGGCGTGGGAGTGCAAACGTCTTAGTTATGTAATTGGCGTAGCTTCGGTAATAGGTAAGTTACCATATAGAATATTATTTTCTACTAGATAATGTTTATTGGTCGTCTTGTCGACAAGGATAGTATGTGAAATAGATCTAAAAAGATACTGAGACATGTGCAAAACTTGGGACCATATTTAGGCTTCGAACTTGCGATCACCATTTTCGGAGACATTCGTGCTATACTCATTACCAATGATATGCACGCTGATTTGTTTTATTTCATTCAGCAATTCCCAGCAAGAGTAAACCTTGGTTTGAAGCCCACCTGAGGTTCCGAGTTTTGCTTATATCTCACCATCATTGTGGTAGCATGATAGACCTCGATAAGATGAAACGCAGTACTAACAGATCTGTATTATTTTCCCTTTCATTTTTTGCCTACCACAATTTTCACGTCAGGTTACTAAACGAAATACAACCACAACGTTGCTGAGATATTTGCATAACTCTGGATCGCAGGTGTCTATGGTGGGGAACGAACGCGCTACTGTCCTTTCTGAGGAGTAACGCGTTCACCACCAGACCATGTGAGTTCTTCGTTTTGCCTCTCTCTCAACTAGTTCTATCGATCTTTTGCTATCAGCAGTCGCCCGTCAACGGGATTGATCTGGTGAGCCCACATCGGCATTGAACCCAGTTAAGATTTCAACTACAGCCTCAGCTTAACTGGGTTCAATGCCGATGTGGGCTCACCAGATCAATCCCGTTGACGGGTGATTGCTGATGGCAAAAGATCGATAGAACTAGCTGAGAGACAGTCAAAACGAAGGACCCGCATGGGGCGGTGGGGAACGCGTTACTCCCCGGAAAGGACAATAGCGCGTTCGTTCCCACCCTAGGCACCTGCGATCCAGAGTTTTGCAAATATCTCAGCAACGTTGTGGTTGTATTTCGCTTAGTAACCTGACGTGAAAATTGTGGTAGGCAAAAAATGAAAGGTAAAATAATACAGATCTGTTAGTACTGCGTTTCATCTTATCGAGGACTATCATGCTACCACAATGATGGTGAGATATAAGCAAAACTCGGAACCTCAGGTGGGCTTCAAACCAAGGTTTACTCTTGCTGGGAATTGCTGAATGAGATAAAAACAAATCAGCATGCCTATCATTGGTATTGAGTATAGCACGAATGTCTCCGAAAATGGTGATCGCAGGTTCGAAGCCCAAAATGGTCCCAAGTTTTGCACATGTCTCAGTATCTTTCTAGATCTATTTCACATACTATCCTTGTCGACAAGTCGACCAATAAACATTATCTAGTAGAAAATAATATTCTCTATGGTAACTTTACTCTACATGTCTTCTGATAATGATTGACGTCTAGCCAGATGTGACCCAAAGAATTAGCGACAACAACGACAACAACGATAGCGGGTCACCCAACGATAATTAGCATATATCCTCACAACAAGAGTGGTCACCGACGATAAACATCATCTGCCCACAAATTGAGGCTGTCAAGAATAAAGGATGTGTTGGTATAAACAATATCATATATCTTCAATACCAGATGGAACACAATATTGCCTTTGCCACCATAATTGTGATATACGAGGACGACGCAAAGGTCAACAATAGTACCCATCTGCCCACTCCCCGAGGAAGTATTAAAGGACCGTGGTCTGTTGGTGACGCTTACACGTCGGCGTTCTTGCCACTTGCCATCTTCGTTCCCGTCACATAACATCTTCGTTCAGGTTTTGTCATAGAATTGTTCTACAGTACTTCATTGTAGAGGACCTTTTAGAGAGTCACTGACCTTTCCTAGAATACATACTCATCATGACATTGTCGCTGTAAGATTTAAGCAACATTTTGTAGTTTTGTCGTATGGTAACATCTCATTATCTTAAGTATAGTTTTTTTCTTCACATTCCTTCTTCACCACACATTGCAAATCTCAGTGGCTAGGCTGTCCATAAATATAAGCAGTACTAGTTACTGCTGCGCATTACACTTGTTACCATCCTAATAATAACACATGCGTTAAAGCTATTTTATTCCTATATGAATCTCCTACCACATTAATCTCATTGTACTGGACACCATTCTTCACTATTACTACGGTAGCTAATTACATTATGCTATTCGCGCTAACAACCATCTAATCCCATTGGTACCCGCGCTATCATATGCTCTTTACCTTTTTAGGTCAAATTGTGCTTTTATATGAAGCCTGTTTCTCATATTAACATGATAGCCAGTATAACTACTCTACCGCCACAAGGCGACTTTTTACTCATTGTCTTATGCTTATTTAGTAGTCCTGTTATCATCGCGCCACCTATACTGTTTCAGTATCTTCTTTTCGTTATTTTTTATATTAGTATAAACGGTTCTATTACCCGAGTTTGAGATTTACGCTGTGAAGACAACGACTACAAGACCCGCTTGGCGAAGAACGAGCAAATACAGTTTTTCCAAGCTAACAGTTCAACGCCGTGTGGCGCTGCATTCAAAGGAGCAAGTCACCCTCCAAAACCCTCATGTCAAACCCAAGTCGTTGGTTCATTTGGCAATCGTAGCCTGCAGCCTGCAATTGTAATACCATAGAATTGCAATTCCTATTTCTTGACTTTCGATTCACAGCATTTCAAACGTCAAAGGGTAACTACCTATATTACGGAACTATCAAATAATAAGGATAAAAGGGCGGGAAGGGCGCGTGTGGCGCAGTGGTTGGAGGCGCCACTGCGGCGCGCACGTGAAAATGCGCCCATGGCCCACCAAGCCTTCCATCCCTCCGGGGTTGGCAAATTGGTACCAGACTTGTCTGGGAGGATAGCAGCACTGGCTCGATACATCGGCCGGCCACCGCGAGTCATTGTAAAGGCCAGATATGCATTCAATCACCTCCAACGATGCTTAATGAAGTCGAATGCATGGCGCATCCCTCAGGGATTGATCAACGCCGAGAGCTTTATCCTTTTTTATCCTTATCAAATAATAAGGGTCACAAAACAGATCCACTTTCGAGAGCCAAGCAGATACAACAACTAATCGACAGTCTCTACACTAACTAATATTCGCTACAACCTAGTATTCTCACCACTGAATTACTACCAAGTAGTGAACTGCTCAACGGTCGCTACAACGCATTTGCATCCATCACAGTCGTCACTAGAATCCTATCATGAGGAAAGAATTGGCAATAAATACAAGCGAAGACATTCTGTCATGCCAGTTGGACAACGTAGAAGCTTTCGGCATTTCTAGAATCAAATCCTAGCACCCAGAGAATGAACAGTTTGAGTAGTTCACAAAGTTCACAAGTAGTTTTTTTTTACACTTTGTAAATTGCAATTAACCTCTCCACCAGAAAATGAGCAACACTGTCCAACCGTACATATAGGAAGGAGCGGTAAAATGACTTCGTTTCTCAACTTATTGACATCTTGAATGATTCATAAGCAGAAATAAGAATTCACAGCAAGGAACAACGTCGACTGGAATTTTAAATATTTTTCTTGGGCCCGATATATCTTGAGAAATAATGTAGAAAAGAATATATGTATATAATGTAGTGTTAGTGGCCCAGAAAAGAATTAGTGTTTCCATTGACCTTGTTGGGAAGTTGATTGTCAAATACAAATGTGAAGTTTGAGCCTTGACAAAGATCGTGCTCTAAAATCTTTTTCATTTGCAAGTAAAGAACAACTATTTCATTAGAAATCCTCTTTATGCTGTGTCCAAAACAGCAGGGATCCTTCCGAACATTTATTATTATGCTGTAGTAATCACATGGAGAGGCCTACACTACAGTGGAAACGGAAATACGGATGCCCTTTCCCAAATGCAAGGAAAAACTTTAGCTAATAAAAATATGAGGAAGCGTTTGCGGAATAAAGTGACTGAAATTACGCAAAATGTCACTAAAAGTAGGTTTCTTACAAAGAAGGTGGCGTCTGATGGAAATACAAAAAATATCTATTCTTAAAGTCTGGTATTAAAAAATTGTAATATTGGAATATGAATGCGTAGTTTTCTTGTTCAGCAATCGCGAGGTTGTTTCGCGATTGCTGAACAAGAAAACTACGCATTCATATTCCAATGCCGAGGTTAGTAGAAAGTCGAACCTGAGAATTGTACCATTGTCAAAAAAGAGGATTGATCCTGAAAACTGCCATTTTTGAAGAAAGTTAATGAAGCGACGTGACGGGAATCGACTAATAATGGGAAAATATGTCCTGTTTTGACAACAATTGATTTCCAGCATCCAATGCTCTGAAAAGAAGATATTGAAGAAGTCCTGAAAAGGAAAACAGCAGCAGTATTGAAAAATCAAGTCTCAGAAGTTCAGAACAACACCCAAAGCCATAGTGAGCCTGCTTAAATTTTAAGATCATGATGATCGTATACCTTAGCATTTATTAAAAAGTTCATATGTTTTTTTGACAAGCAAACAAGAGAAGAAACCTCGTTCATTGGCTGCGTTGCACTATGATGTTAGGAAAGGTATAGAGAGAAAGCTACACCTCCACTACACCTTCAGGTAAGAAGAGGTGCCGCTTAAACTACCTTTATTTTCAGTGGATTAATGGCACCTGTAAAGCAATGTCTAAAAAAACCCAGTGTGGAAAACACAGCATTTATGACTAAACTACCACCGAGCATCCTCAGACCTCTGCCAGTTCGGAATCGCGTTTAAGACCGTCTAACTTCCTGAGCCAAAAAAAGTGAACAGCCGGGAAGAATGCATTGTAAAAACGTGTGAGTAAAATCTCTCGCCCACAATATACCGCAAGTTGGCCGCGAGGAAACGTGGCGCGTTCCCGGATGGCGGAGAGGCGGTTAGTCATGGACCAAATGTGAGTTTCTGCTTCCCTTGGACGCAGGTGGACATAGGCTGTGGAATCCCTGTTTCTTTTGCGCTTATTTGGCACACACCTTCTGTGTTTACGTGAAAATATTAATCCACATGTTTGTGGGCGTGTTCCAGCCTGTGTGGGTTGTATTCTGCGAGATGGTTTGGCAGAAACTATAAGCAGGTGACTAAGAATTGTATGGGAGACGATTAAGAGTCGCCTACAACAAGCAGAGTCCTCATTCAGTCTGGGACAGATTGGCGAGATACCCTTGAAAATATGCAACACCCACGTTACAGGCTCGCTAATCTGAGGCATGAGCATCAAAAGCCATTAGAATTAGAATAGAATTGTAATAAATGAGTCTTATTCTACTGATCCAGAAACAACCAGAGTGCAGCAGCCTTGGTAAGAAAAAGGTCGAGGAGGCTGCTAAAATACCAGGATGTTCTCAGGTTGCCTGAATTTCAAAGGACTACGGTGATCATTTATAACAACAGTTCACGCTCACTTCCACCTGAGACTTTGATGGAGGATTTCATCATGCAGGGATGTAGGATAAGGTACGATGTCATGGCACCGGCTGAGACAAGAAGACGCTACGAATTCGACGCCGTCTCTGATTTGCACATGAACGTAGATTAACTCGAATAACAGGCAACCCGAATCGGACGGTTACGATTAAAGTGGTGTGGATCAGCACCGGCTTTGACAGTCTTCGTTGCATACGTATCAACACCAAGCTATGACGAAGAAGAAGTTGAAAAGTTCTATACGAACTTGCAGAATTTCTCCAAAGAAAACCATACATTCTCTAACGGCACCATTTTAAATTTTAAAGCCAAGATAGGTCCCAGAAGATCGTCTGAAAAACGTTACACTGGAAGCCACGGATTGCAACGCAGATTACGAGCAGGCAGAGCGGCTGTCTGAATTTATCATGGCTACGAAGACCATTTGTAATAACTCGCGATTGCGTAAGCCTCACTCTTAGCACTGGGCGTGAAAATCCACCAGTAGAGAGTACCATAAGTAATAGAACATATCATAGCAAGTCGAAGCTCTTGCTTTGCTAATGTTGCTGTTGTCTTAAAATTCTATACTGGATAATACCACTGCTTCCTTCGTAGATTTCGTTTTTCGGGTAAAAGAGAAAAAGTGGGCAAATTCAAAAAACGAAGTCCCAAAACCACCCTGAACTGAAATTTATGAGTTTCATTAGTCTGCTGTTGGGAACAAACCATTAAGATAACATTACTGATAACATCGGCGAAGAATTTGATCAGCAACATCATCACACTAGCCCTCCGAAAGTGGAAAATTCGAAAGTCACCGAAAGACATCAGCTTCCATAAACATTCGAGCTTACACGCCATCGTGGAATGGCTCGAGATACAGGATCAAATGCCCACTCACGTCCGCAGTTACAAAACAATGCAGGCAGGCGATAAAAAAAATTTCTTGAAAAGGGAAGAGCAACAGTCATTGTCGATGTTGTAGAGGCAGGGAATTGCATCCACAAGGCCCACCGAATTCACGACAATTACAAAATCAAGATATTTGTAATTCGATGGTTAGAAGGAATAGTTACAGCTTCCAGAAAGATATGGAGAAATTCATTTACGAACATTGCGGAGTCATTCGATGCGTTGATGTAGAGTGCGGAAACATCAAAAGACTCCATCACGGATGCGTTGTTAGGAGACGCGTTACGTAGACATTCTAGGAACATTTGGGTGTTCGGGTGTTACAGACAGCAAGTGCGTCCCTACTTAGTATATGCAGATTCTTTGGGACCTATATAAGTATTTCACAGCTGAAATATCACCGCTGTTTAAAGATACTTAAGTAGACCTCAAAAATGGGTTGAACGAGGCTGCACCATCTCGCCAAAAGTGTATACCGGTACCGTTGAAAACGTGATGGGAAGATTCTAGTGGGATAATACAGGAGTGAAAAACTATGGGAGATCGATAACCGGGATATTCTCAACAAAATCCTCTCCTCATATGACAGGCAGACAAAGGAAAATCTGTCCGATGACAGCAATCTGTTTGTTAACTAGCTTAAAATTTATGACAAACTCCCTTCTGCTCCTTACACAGTAAGTATAGATCGCACTACCATCACCGCTAACCAGCCGCTTGAAAGAAGAACGGAACTCAAGGTTTATCCTGTTGCAACACACCTAAGACGGGTAATAATTAATGCCAGGCTTAGTAGACCTTTACAGAAGCATTTTACATCGATATAGGCAGGAAAAGCTATTGGAAGCAGCTCAAAAACAGTTCAGTTTAAAAAAGTGCCATCGAGACCTATGCGACTGCAATGTTCCGTTATCCGTCCTGATGAACAAAGATAAGACTATCGCCGCATCTTACCGTGATATGGAACTGATAGAAGGAAAGTTACGCACCAAGTTTATTTTCATTCCAAAATCACCTTATCGGATCTGAAATCCTCGCTGGAATGAACTATCTGGCATTCTACTGTCTGAACCTCGAGTCGAGACACAAAGCACTAAAAGAAGGGCAGCTCGAAAGCCCGGAAATATCATCGCAAATTTCCTGGGATTTCAGAATTACTTGTATAGTCTCACGTGACATCTGATCTTCGAAAAGAAAAAATCCCACAACAATAGAGGTCGTTGCGAGCGGTCAGCCTACCTAAAAAGAGTTGCCAGTAAGATCTTTATAACTGCCGGCCAAAATATGCTGTTTAAGTGCACCCTACAAGCTGTTTACGAAGAATATCCTTTTGCTCATATCAAATACCTTGGATGAGGCATACAACCGGTTGAGAAAACAGGATTCTGCCAGGGATTTAGCTGCATGGGCCACATTCAAACCACATCACGGGTTATGGAAATCCAAGAAAGAAGACAAACATTACGGCTTAATACTTAAAGCTCGATACGGGATTTTCAATACCACTTACATCTTTCTTAATAACTGTAGTACTGGTCCAGTTAAGAACTTTACAAGTTTGTAGAAAAGGTGCACAACAGATGTGCAAGCATAAGTTATAGTTATAAAATGCTCCTTCAATTTTAAATTTTCCTAAACTCTATATTGGTGAAAACGGAGACCGAAATCCATTTTGTCAACACAAATGCGGCATCGAGCAAACATCAAAGATTATTTCTCATTGTTGTTCTTTGAAATATTAACATCAACCTAATAGAGCGATAAAGTGTATTTTATGGGCTTAAGAACATTATGGCATCACCTTAGTAGAAAGAGAAAACGTGTTGGCAAAAACCTGTAGTCCTTAGTGGTATTTATTCCAACTACCAAATTTTAATAGCTTCAATACAGGCTGAGAGATTTTTGTTGAGAAGTGAAAGACGCAATTATTTTCGAGCACATTTAGATCAAAGCCGAGTCGCATCTATAGAAACAAGTTGTCGAAGCCTGAAAAGTTAAAAGTCTTCACTAATTCCAGAAAACTTAAAATTTTAGTAAAATTTGTCTTTTCTTCACTATAAAGCGAAATTCTCCAATATTTTCTATGTTACTGGAGATTTTCGCTTTACAACACTACGATAAAATTATCGCCTTAATCGTTTATTCGGCCTATCATGATTTTTGCACTTTGGTAACATTTTTTTGGGTAAAATTTTTCGTCTGAACAATATTTTTGGGTACAGTTTAGCTTTTTTTGCTACAAAATTTGCTCAACAATTTCTCATAGTCGATAACGTAGTGTTTATGCTGTGTAACAGCAGTCTTCCGAGAGATTGTTGTCGGTTCAGCGCCGTCTCACGAGCTGATTTCGACTTCAAACCTACATATAATAAGCATACACATATATATAAACATATATATTATATGTATATATTATTCACTGCCACGTTTACAGTCATCCATTAATATCTTTCAAGTGAGGGTGAACACGTTGGCCTCCGGAAAGGGTAATGGCGTATTGAAACCCCAGCAGATACCCGAGGTCCGGAGTTTTGCGAATATATCAGCATCATTGTAGTTGAATACCATATAGTACCTTGTTGCGAAAAATCGTAGTGAGCAGTAAATAAAAAGTTAACAGAGTAATGGTTGGGTTCTCTGCTGTAATCACATCTCTCAATAACTTTCCATTAATATCCTTCATGATTGTTTATTCTCACAAAATTCTCGACTCTATCGTAGTTCGAAAACAATCTGGTGTAATTCTAACTAGCAGCACCTCTTTGCCCTGCGCGCTTGGCACAATGTAGCAACAGGCATGCCATCGCTGCACTTTGTTCCCCCATTTGTACCTTGTATCTAGAAGCCGGTTCTTCTGCCTATCATCATTTCCTTCTTCATGATTTCTCTTTCTTGTTGCTCTGTTTTATACCTAGAAATAGCTCGCTTTCGATCACCATGTTCATCTGAGAGCTTTGGAATCATTTCTGTCTCTGGAGCTTTCATCTCATTCTTTTTGGCAACAATATTCATGAATTTATATTGTTCTCTAAAATTTCTTTTTCTTCCTGTTACAGATATGGAGTATGCTAACAATGAAATTAATGGAAAACCTCTTTATGTAACAGTGGTCATTTTTTTTCTTAAGGTTTGTTTCAGCTATTTACATATGTAGTTTTAAGCTTTCTTTCTCGCTTGATTGCTTGAATGACTAAAACTGTTCCTATTCCTGAATAATAATGCGAGCTCGAAAGCAATTTTTGCCTCACTAATATTTTTATTACTGAGGTGGCTGTTTTCCTTGAGATACCGTTCGCCCTAGTTCAGAGGTCGTCGTGTCGTCGCAGTTAAGTATTGCAAGCAGCTGTGCAAGGGTTGTTATCAAGTTGTCACCATTGACAGTCACCTATCCCAATTCGACATTTAGGAACATCTCTAAAATTAAATTACGCATTTAAAATGTTGAGCGGAGGTGGAAAAAATCTAGGAGCACAGTCTATGTAAGGGCGAATTTACTCTTACTGGGCTCTTCTGCTTATCGTGCGTCAGCCGACACCCGTATCTCGACAGTGTAAATTCTATACCTATGGGTTTAAAAGCAATTTCTGAAAACAAGGGCTATATTTTAACACTTAACAAAACATGGAAGCTTGAACTCTTAATCTTTGAAATCTCAGAATAGATGCGGATAACCGGCTTTCATTCGAATGATGCAGTGGAAGAAAGTTGCATTGACTACAGGTGTTATATGAGCTTTGAACTAAGTGTAATGTAGCTCAGTTCGTTGAATTGTGCATCGTTTTGTAATCAGAAGATTTCGTCCGAGTCCGAACCTACACCAAAACCATTTTGAAATAGAAAGAGTAAATTTTGAGTGCTATGAATACAATACTCGTGCTTAATCCAATGTAAATGATGTTTGACAAAACGTTCTAAAATGTCTGTTTTGAATAATCCTTCACTGTGCCCATTTCAGATGAAATTCACTCACTTTGTTCACCTTTAAATTAAAACAGAATAGCTGAGATATTTGCAAAACTTCGGATCGCAGATGTCTGTGATGGGGAACGAGCGCGGTATTGTCCTTTCTGGGGCGTAACGCGTTCATCACCATACCATGCGGATCCTTGGTTCCATCTGTCTCTCAGCTAGTTCTATCGACCAGTGCCGTCAGCAATCACCCCAGCTCTGCTAGTTTTATCGATTTCTATCGAAAACAGGATATATTATCCATTGTTTCCACTGAGCTCGCAAACTCGTGAGAATTCAGGAAGTAAAGGAGTAATATGTTATTTATTGCCCATGCTATCTGGTGTAGATAACGGCAATTTGGGATTTAACGTAGGAGGAATTTTTCGTCAATACAGTATAGAAGTATATTGCAGATTGTATTCTTCATCTATGATGCGATTGTATTCATTCCGTTCAAAATTTTCGCCGATCCGTCGAAGAAGCTGAGTGTGTCAGGACGTATAAAGGTGAGAAGACGGCTGCTTAGTGGGCCATTAAACGGAAATCATGTCTTATTTTAATAGACAATACTTATTTGTTTTGTTAAGACATTCCGATGTTAAGCGAAACTCTCAAATCTCATTTGATTCAGCTTTATTCTTCCAATGTGAATAAATGTAATGAGTCCTAAGGTGATAGTTGTTGCACTAGCATGCCAATGTTTTGGTGGCAGCTGAGCAGCGATAAATTGCATCTGTTCTCGGCAATTGTTGAAACCACTCTTGCTTCTACTTTCCGTTTTAATTTTTTAAAATCTGGTCTAGTGAAACTTACTCACCATCTAATATCTTACAGGATAACTAAGATTATTTTGACACATTCGTGACATCGCGGATTTTTAGATGAAAGCTAAAAAAGCTCTCGGTGTTGATCAATCCCTGAGGGATGCCCCATGCATTCGACTTCGTTAAGCACTACTGTAGGAGACTGAAGCATATCTGGCCTTTACAATGACTCGCTGTGGTCTACCAATGTATAGAGCCAGTGCTGCTATGCTCCCAAACAAGTCTGGTAGAAATTTGTCGACTCCGGAGGGGTGGAGGTCTTGGTGAGCCCGAGGTGCAGGGATCAATCCCATGTCCCATGTGTATAGCAGAGCTTCTCCGACCGCTGTGCTACACGCGCCTTAAGAAATAATCATAATGGTATGAATCTGAGGATTTTTAGACAATTGGTCAAAATTTTTCAATGACTAGAACAGTAGAGAAAATGAGGACTTGACAGAATCCACATACAACAGAATCTACGCAATCACTTCAACGTCACTTTTATTTTTTGATGCACTATATGTGCTTTACAATTTTAACTTAAAATTGGAAAACACTGGTATGATGGGACTTTTTAAAAATTTTGGAGCGAGCACGATAATAACCGACGTCAGTCATGCTTTCGATTACACTGTCGTGCCCTGCTGAAAGAGGTCTGCCTTGTGCGATCGATTCGTGTACTCTAATAAACTAGAATTTTGTTTTAATAGAATAAATAATTTTGTACCCTGTTGGCATTGATGGATTGATTCTAACCGCTTCCTTCACTAGGCGCAACAATTTTGCTTAAAGTTGGATGGTTCTTCACTCTTTCCGCTTACACGCATGGAATTCAGTGGGTGTCATTACAAATATGCTGAAATTCCATAGTTGACGGTTAATATAATAGTAATTAGCAATAGAAGGTAGAGGTAATTAGCAGTAGGGGTAGCGCAGCGGTTAGGGATGCCGTTGTTCATGAACAAAAAGCGCTAGTTCGACCCCATCTCCAACGCTCTTCTCCCATCGAAAAGGTATATTGTCCTAGTACGGCCATCTCCAAGGTTGCAATCCAATTGATCAGCCAGTATTGTACGATCTTCATAAAGAAGAGGAAATCTTCACGTAGCAGCCGGAGCAACAAGCAGCATCTCGAAGAGCGTTGTGGACTGTGAATACGAAAAAGAAGAACTGAATGCAAAAAGTGTTGCCATCGGCGCAGTATATATGACGACGGGCCATGTAAATAAATAATAAATAATTAGTGGTGGTTCGTAGCAGTTAGTATTAACGATTTCTGAAGTGGTAAAAGATATCAGGCAGTGATCAAAAATATTGATCCAAAAACTCTGTTGTGTTTATTCTAAGCTAGCAGGAGGTTGTTAACCTAAATCGCCCAATTTCTGAATTCATTACGTGACAGACTTGCTGTTTTTAGAAAACACGATATTTTTCGATTGCCAGAGCGATCGCAATTTTGAAGACATGACGGGATAATAGCAGGGATTTTGTTCCATCCCTCGATAGACATGCATAGCACGTGTGCTGCCATTCAGTACATGACCCCGAAACCCTTGAGACAGCCACCTTGCTGTCAACATTTGAAGATGTTTTGATGCCTATGTTCAGCCTTGTGCTCTATTTCTTACAGGACCATTCCATACAATAATAATTATTCATCGTAATTCATTGGTAATTTAAATTCAGTAATAGTAAACTAGTGGTCACATGACCTGTTTTCTCACGTTTTGACCTAACTGCTGCCGATTGAGTACGAAAGCCCGGAAGAGCCCATTGTGGAGAAATATACCACTGAAAAAGACCTGGTAATCGTGTTCAAATTGCCCCTTTCCCCTACCACGCGTATGTGTATAGTACAGTGCATGCCGTGCGTTATAGTTAATACGATGTTCACCCTACAATAACTGATCTTTAAACAATTTCCAGGAGCACCTCTCTATTTGTCTCCACCTTAATGAATAAGTTTGCACGTCCTCGATAAGTAAACATGAGGTTGTTGACCCTTCAGGAACTTATGTGTATTTCGATATTTCTATTACCTAGGCACCCCATCTGATAACATCTGACAACTAACAGTCCATTGTATGTAAAATTGTGTTGGTCGAAAAAATTTTTTAAAAATATTTTTAAATGTAGAATTAAGCTTTTCGCGACATTTATTGCAATAACAGTGTTGGAGAAGCTATCTTCACTTCATAAGAAGCGTAGGAAATGAGTTTTGTACACCAAAATTAACTGTGAGAAAGAGAATGACCCACATAGAGCCCTTATCAAAGCCAGTTAGGGCGCAGTACATAAATACCTGGAATACACATCGTCCCTTATATTATAAAGCAATATTTATTCCAGTAGGACCAACGCTACAGCGAAAAACACTTCATTAAGAGCCTGAAAAGGTTCACATTGTTCTAGTCAGCCAACTTTTTCCATAATCTTGATAGGAAACTCTTAAAGGCTTAATTTCAATCGCATGTTGAGCATTGTTATCAAAACATTAATCGTTTATTGTTTATCTTCTCCTTATTGAGAAAGACCAGGCACACAGAGTTTGCATAGGTGGGGAGGGTGCCTCTCGACCAAAAATCCATCGAAGGTGTGGAGAGGAACACAAGCATTCTTTTCCATTTCCTCCCAATTGGTTCACCATTGGGTTTCGGAATTTCTTCAAAACCCTTCAGTAATTTCGTTTTGGCCAGTGTCGTGGGTAATATTTTGCCGGGTACATTACAATGTTTAGTCTCAAGTAAGCATTTATGAATCCACTGCAGGTATCCGCTTTGTTGCTGGAGCTTAAAATTTTGTGGAAAACATCCACGGTTGTGTTGTTCTGGAGCTGGATCAGTGTTTTACATGTTAACATTAAGCTTTCCAATAAACATAGCGTAAAATAGCAATCTTGAACAAATTTATGGAGAAACTGGAATTTTTCATGCTCTACCTCTGTAGAGGGAGCGTGTGGCGCAGTGGTTGGAGGCACCACTGCGACACGCACGTGGAATCGATCCCTGCGCTCATGGCCCACCAAGCCTTCCATCTCTCCGGGCTCGGCAAATCGGTACCAGACTTGTCTGGGAGGACAGCAGCATTGGCTCGATACATCGGCAGGCCACCGGGAGTCACTGTATGTAAAGGCCAGATATGCATTCAATCACCTCCAACGATACTTAGTGAAGTCGAATGCATGGCGCATCCCTCAAAGATTGATCAACGCCGATAGCTTTATCCTTTTAACCTTCTTTTACCTCTGTAGAGATATTCCAACTTAAGCAATTACCTCCACAATTTGAAATGAATGGAAAGTTTTATTGTCCTTTTTGCAGAAATGCCTAAACGTTGGTCCTACGAAATCTATTGTATCCTGTGCTAGTTTTTTTCTCTCTTTAATTTTTTCCTACTGAACTGATTTCTGCACTTTGTTCTTTTTCAAGTACAACACTAGGAATTTTCAATTTGGAAGCTTTGTAATCACGTCGTCAAAAGTATGCCTGCTTCAGGCTTCGCCTGTTCATGCGAATGACCCTCGATCGCCATGGAGAAATATTAATACGGTAGATAGTGAATTGGTTACAACCACATTTCCACACTGCAAAACTATAGGTGATCAATGGGATGCAAGTGTTAGGTATGTAATTATCTTAAGAAAATATCGGAAATTAATCTCTTGGCCTAGAAATAGAAAAATTTGCTTTCCGACGTGGTATTATTTGATGCACTTTCATTTTTTTTAATTTATAGGCTTTTTTTCTAAACACTTGTAGGAACACAATGCATTATACCACAATACGAAAGCCTTTGTTTTACTATACACTCATCCTGTTTTCTACCCTAGCCGTGTCATCAGCATTGTGTACCACATAATGCTCTGCCAAGAAATAATAGTAAAAGGCATTTGAAGCGCCTTTGTTGTGCAGTGGAATACAGGTGGGCCCCCAGGAAAAGTAGTCGCTGGTTCGAATCTGGCCTGGAATCCAAGTTTTGCAAATATCTCAGAATCATAATTGTTGTTCACATATTGAGAAAAAGTCTTCTTGAAGTGGAATAGGGAAAAATTCACATACAATACGTGTTTTTTTCACACTTTGAGGAATTTTTTTCCAGGAAATTTTCAAATAGTGATTGCTTCGGGACTCGTGAGGTCCTGTGCATCCATAAGGAAAAGCAGAAAAATGGGAGAATTTTCGAGAAGGTATATTAATGAGTCAGTAAAGTAGAAATTTGTGAAAAATTTTACTGAAATTTCTAATCCGAAGTGTTTAAGTGGGAAATGGGTGAATATCATTGGCGAACATATGGAGCTGTTGACAACCGCGTCAACCTTGTAGCATCCGCTCTTTCTTCACTTGGTTGTAAGGTGCTCTAAACATGGCTTACGTTACTAGATTCCGTAACTTTGCTAACTTTTTAGAAGCACGACAAGGTAATTATTTTTGCCGAAACGAGGGAAGAATGGATGACCACAGCTTTGGCGTGTTTCAAAAGCTGTTTGCCAGGTAAGAAGCGTCAATTTTTCATCGTTTTTAAACATTTAAAGCTGTTCAATTCAGTTTTCTTCCGGAGTTAGTACATTTTTGTTTATGTCATTCACTAACCGACTGTTGGAATTTTGTTATAGTTGTTACTGTGTATGCAACGTTGGGAGAGGAGGCCGTGAAATTTGCGATTAAAGAAGTGGTCGCTCACACTCTGTTCACTTCTGAAGGCCTTCTTCCTAAGGTGTACACTGTTATCATTCTTCTTCTGATATCGTCGCTTGCTTTAATGATCATGGAAAACAGCTTTGAAAATGAGAAATTCGTAATGGGATGCAGTAGTGTTACAGGTTCAAAAGCTAATAAATAACGGCTTGGATGTAAAGACAGTAATTTATTTCGAAAGTCCGGATCCTGAAAATGCCCAACAGCATTATGAGCAGGAAAACGTGGAAATCTTATCATTCACTCAGTTGCTTAACATAGGAAAACGTAAGTTTAAGCTTCAAAAGTACTACTAGAGTGTTGTTCCTTATCATCGAACGTAACACATTCGTTTTCTTATTTAATATTGAATACTTTTCCACATCGCGATTGTTTGCGCACAGATGGCTAGCGGGCATTTTTTGAACCAAAAAAATTTCGATGTAATTTTTCAGCACATCCAATCGAAAACAAGGCTTCTCCACAAGATTTAGCCGTTATTATGTATACTTCTGGGACAACAGGAAATCCAAAAGGAGTGATGATCTCTCATGAAAATATAGTGGCCGCCGTGTCTGGGCAGTGTGAAGTTGTTCCCACTATGTAGGTTTAACAGCAACCTTTTCAAGATAAAATAACGATTGCGAGTAGCGTGCTATTCTGTTGTTTTCCACTTGGTGAGTTTCTTCGTATCGGATTCACATACTCTGACTTTCAAGAAATGGTTGTTTCCGTAGCTGTATTTTCCAGAGTTGATTTAAGCCGACGATAAAAATTCATAGTCACTGTCGTACAAGCCAAGATCTCCAACCTGGCATGTGGTCTGTCTCAACGTCCAACCGATAAGCAGCTATTTGTCAATTTCCATGAGAACCATACAGGAGGGGAAACCAGATGCGATGATTTGAATTGTTCACGGAGGCATAGGAATCGAAATATGCTGCATGATCTGTCTTTCGAAAAATGGAGACTCAGTGGACAAGTTTGGCAGACGACAGGCTCCTCGAATGACTAATAATTAATGGTAATATAGAGTAGATGAATATTTGTGAGCAAAAGTTTCGGTTGCTCTGGCGTCTTAAAATGAAGCGCACGCAGGTTTTCCAATGTAGGTGAATGCTACAATTTAATAAGAATTTCGCAAAACACGACACCTCAAAATTTACTTAATGCTGGGAGAATTTTTACTATCAGTTCTTGTCATACATGCCAGCTCTCTTCTTGGCGCTTTGAAATGCAAAATAGGGAATATTGAATAAACTAAGATCAACAGACATACACTTTTTCGCAATATTGTTTTTTTGGTTAGTAAACTACATAAATATGCCAATTGGGAGTTTTAATGATTTATGATGATATATCGTTTCAGTCCAACCGATACTTATATAGGATACCTTCCTCTGGCACACATTCTGGAAGTCTGTTGCGAACTAGTGACGATTACAAAGGTAAAGTATACTGTCAATGTGTATTGGCTAAAGATCCAATTTTCAGGGTGTGCGCATTGGCTACTCGTCAGCACAGTTGTTATTTGATGGTGCTCCAAAAATCCAGAAAGGCACAAGAGGAGACTGCTACGCTCTAAAACCAACTCTGATTGCATGTGTACCAGTGCGTGAACTTTCTATTCTGTTTTTTCTCTACGGTCTTGCTGAGTTTTACATCACATTACAGTGATTAAGGCTGTGATGGATCGCATTTATAAAGCCGTAATGAATGAAGTGAACGCGGCGGGTCTACTCTTTCGTGAAGTATTTCGTGCCTGCTATGAAAGAAAATGCGAGCGATATGAGGAAGGCTACAACACTTTTATACTTAACAAGTGTGTAACCGCAGATTTCAGTCTGAAACAGATTGATGATTGTCATCGGCTTGCATGAAGCACTAACCTAATATTTCCAGTTTCATGCCGTACAACTTACGCTAGTGATTCATTTCATACGCGCCACCAATTCGAAAATCAATTATTATGATTGCAGAATAATCCTTAATTCCTTTTTTGCCTTCAGACTTGTGTTTAACCGAATTGGGAAGTTACTAGGCGGTAAAATCAGATGTGTGTTGTCTGGCGGAGCTCCACTCAGTCCTGAAACTCAAAGGTGTTCTAATTCCTAAGAGACATTCCGCTAGTTTTCATCTCAGTTGGAATTGCAATGTTTGTTACTTTCAGGTTTATGAACATTTGTTTTTGTTGTCCTGTAGTTCAAGGGTACGGATTGACAGAAACATGTGGTGGAGGGACATTGGCAGACGGCATGTGTATTTTAACCTAGAATTGCTTTTGTTTCTTTCAAGAAGGCATTGTTTATCTAAAAAAGCTTTTAGCTCCTATGTATTTCCGATAAAACGAAAGTGACATAGTGTCAACGATCTTTTCATTTTTCAGTTCATGACTTGTCGACTGGAACTGTTGGACCTCCTCTTACATGTTGTGAAATTCTCCTTGAAGAATGGAAAGAAGGTATTCTTATTCGACTTTTCCTGCGTAAATCATGCTTGCAGTTCCAGTTGTACTACAATGTTTTCCTTCCTTTTTAGGTTGCATGGTTAAAAAATAATAATTTTAGCTGGATACTCCCCGTTGAATGAAAACCCTCGAGGGGAAATTCTTATTGGTGGAAGAAATGTAGCATTAGGATACTTCAACAATCCTGAGAAGACAAAAGTGACTATTGCTAAGTCTGAAATATTTTATTTTCTTACAGGACATCCCATTTCTATTTAACACCATAATTTTACTTGTTGGCGAATAACTATTTGTTTGTTCAGTAAATGTTTACTCTAATTCGTGGTTCAGGAGGACTTCGTATATCGCAATAACAAGCGGTATTTTGCCACCGGAGATATTGGAGAATTCAGAAAGGACGGATCGTTGAAGATAATTGGTGAGGTGGTGTACTGTGCATTTTACAAAGTATTCAAGGGACTATGAGCAATAGTCCACGGATCTCCCTCATATGAGGGATCTCGAGCCGGTTAGTCGCGAGGCTACGTAGCGCGTCCCCAGGTGGCGGATAGGGGGTTAATCGCGGACCAAAAGCGACCTTTGCTTCCCTGAGACGCAGGTGGATCCAGGGGATGGACTCCCTGTTTCTGCTGCGCCGATTTGGCACATACTTTCTGTATTTGCTAGGCGTATTCATGCATGCGTGTGTGGGTGCGTTCTTGCTTTATGCGGATTGTATTCTACGAGTCACCCCGGCCAAAAGCCTGCAATCAAGTGACAGGGAAGTATATGGGAGGCGGTTAGGAGCCGCCTCCAACAAATAAGCTCCATGTCCACTCTGGGAGAGCCTGGCAAGCTACCCGCGAGTATGACCAGCCCCCACATTCAGAGCCCAGCAAGCTATACATGGGTATCAAATATGCTAAACATAGTAAAAAAAACGGGCTTCATTCCCCTGAACCCGAAAGAGCCCCAAATTTCGCAGCGTTGGGTAGGACGAGTGCGGAGAGGCTGCTAAAATCTCAGGGCCAATGGAAGCTGCCTGGATCAAGAACGATGGTGACGATCTGTACCTACAATGCACGTGCACTTGCATCCGAGTCCTCGATAGAAGACTTGCTCATGCAAGCAAGAATGATAAGGTACGACGTCATCGGCCTGGCGAAGACGAGACGACGCCACCCATTCAATGTCGTCTATAAAACTGGAGAGGAACTGTTCCTCGGAACATGCGACAGTAGGGCAGTAGGCGGTGTCGGCGTTCTCGTCAACATGAGTTTGTCCGTGAACATCGATTCATTCGAACAGCTTACAACCCCAATCAGACGTTTACGATTAAAGAGATGCTAATAAATACCGGCTTTGACAACCTTCGTCGTTTATGCGCCAACATCAAACTATGACGAAAAAAAAGTCGAAGCGTTCTATATGGACGTGGAGAAGTTGTACAGAGAAGACCATAAATTCTTTCAGGTCATCATTGGTGATTTCAGTGCCAAGAGTGGACCATGAAAAACGTCTGAGGAAGGTCACATTGGGACCCACGGAATAGAATGGAACGAACTGGGTGATCGGCTCCCTGAGTTTATCATGACGACCAAGACCATCCATGGTAACTCGCAATTCCAGAAGCCTCACCGTCAACGATGGACGTGGGAATCTCCCAATGGAGAGTACCATAACGAAATAGACCACATCATAGTAAATAGGAAGTTTTGCCCAACCGATGTCGCTGATGTCCCAAAATTTTACCAGGGATCAGACCACCGTCTCCTTCGTGCAAGATTTTATTTTTCGCGGAAAGGAGAAAAATCCGCTAATTTCGAAAACCGACGTCCCAGAACCACCACCGCAAACTGGGACTTATTCAACTCATTAGTCGGCTGTTGGGAAGATGCCGTTGTCGACAACATCGACGAGGGATACGACCGGCTCATTCAACATCTTCACGATAGCGCCATGAAAGCTGAGAGTTCGAAGGTCACCAAGAGACGTCTGTCTCCAGAAACACTCGAGCTGATACGCCAAAGTGGAATCGTACGAGCTGCGGGCAACCGCGAACTAACGTCCGAGCTTGCGAAACAGTGCAGACAGGCGATAAAAGACGATCTTACCAAGATGATTGCACTCCGACGCCCAGACGGAACAATAACAGCGTCCAGAAAGGCAATGTAGAAAATCATCCACGATTACTACTCAGATCTCTTCGATAGCTACGTCCATTTCCCGTCTTATGAAATAAAAGAGAATGGATATGCTGTTCCACCGGTTCTCCCTTCCAAAATCCGACATGCCATTTCGTCGGTGAAAAGTCGAACAGCACCAGGTCCGGAGAGGATAAGATCAAAACATCTGACGAACCTTCCGCCAGCCTTCGTAAGCACACTGGCTTGGCTCTTCACACGTTACCTATCTGAATGCAAGGTCTTTATTCAGTGGAAGAGTAGTAAGACCGTGTTGTTGTTCAAGAAGGGGGACCTACACGACCTACACGATATGGGCAACTGCGTAAGCAGGATGAAAGATCACTCAGCGTGATCGAACGCGCAGTCGAAAGGACGATGCTAGGAGTATCCCGTTTCACACAGCAAGGGATGGGATCCGAATCTCCGACCAACGTCAGCGATCGAAAATTAAGTATGCCGTTCTATGCGCCGAACAGTCGAAGATAAGATCGGTCGGACACGTAATGCGTATGAATGATAACCGATGGACAAGAGTTGTTAGTGACTGGATTCCTCGGGATGTCAAACGTTCTGCAGGAATACCACCGACCCGATGGTCAGAGTTCTTCACGAAACGCCTGGAAGAAAGATGTGATGCTCGACGAGTCTCTAAAGCGAGCAGAACCCACTGGGCTACCTCTTGCACGCGACAGGGAAAAATGGAGGATTTACTGGCGCCCGCTCGAGTCACTCGACGATCAACGGGACTACAGGTGATACAGGTGATGAGCAATAGTACAGGAGATGCATTCAAAGGTGAACCAACCATTGTAAGAAAGTTACCGTGTCCAACAAATTGGATCGAAAATGATATAGCGCGTTTTTCTCATAAGCCTGGTTCGCGTTGCCTTGGAATTTCTGTTCACCATGGCGCATTCCATAATGATAGATCAAAAAATTGTTGTTATCAAATCGTTTTAATCATGGTGTGTTCTTCTACGTATACGGAAACGAAGACAGCATTTTTTTAGATCGAAAAAAAGATCTGCTGAAGTTAGCACATGGGGAATATATATCTCTGGGAAATGTTGAAGCTCACATCCTTACAAATCATGGCATTGATAATGTGTGCGTCTTTGGAGACTCAACGAAGGACTACCTCGTCGCTCTGATTGTACCTCATGAAAAATACCTCATTAAGTTAGCCAAAGAGGTATGTTTGTTGCCTTTACATAAAATCAATTTTTGCTCATAATCTTTAAGACATTTAGCTTTTTAGATTTTATGGACATTCAATTAATTGAAGATTTTACAATCGGTACACTATGTCGACACAGCATAATTATTTTGATGAATAAATTTTTATTCCATTTCATATTTCTTTTGTGGCAAGGTATTACAAGAGATACAACCACAATGATGCTGATGTCTTTGCAAAATCTGGACCTCATTTCTGATTTGAACCAGCGACTTACCTTTCCGGGGGCACGCACGTTACTCGTTGCACTCTTTCTTTCCCTTGTTTTCAGCTTGTTTTTTACCTAATAGTGTTATCTGCAATAACTCACCAACGGAAATGAGCTGTGAAGGACAAATTGGCATTCAACCCAGCAAAGATAGAGTCGTTGTGGAAATAGGCTAGTACAACTGCAATAATGTTGAAATATCTGCAAAACTTGGACCGGGTCCAGATTCGAATTCAGAATTACCCTTTCCGGGGCTCATGTGTTAACAAATGTACCAATGAGGCCCTTGCTTTGTCTTTCTCTCAGCTTGTTTTCTACCATAATTGCCGTTTTATCTTCTTCATTTTTATCTTTTTTTTACCCTATCTCAATATCATTGTGGCACCCTTTTCACGATTGTTTCTTGGAAGTCTTGCGAGCAAACAACAATGTCAGTGAGTCCATGTAATCCAAATAAGCCTGTCTTCATTCTTCACAGTGTTTTAGTCGAGAAGTTCAAGGTTTTCTTTCGTGAGTGTAATTTGAAGAGGACGTGAAACTCTCGGAAACATTGAAGCAGCGAAAGAAATGTTTCATTCACTTATTGTTTTTTCAATGTGATCGTAGACACATTCACTATTGTTTTTTAGAAATGCAGAACTTTTCCGAAAGGGAGACCTATCCTCGAAAAGTCAATCATGTTTTTTAGTTTTCATTGCCAAAAAATGACATGGAGAGCCTATGTAAAGATAGTACGGTAACTGAAGCAGTCTTGAACGATATTCAATCTCATGTGGCAGGTGAATCTCAATTACAATTTTACATTTTATCTAGAACTATTTTGTCGCATAAATCCAATCACTTAGAACATCCGTTGTAGATGCTGTTTTACCAATGGCAGCCGCAATTTTCAGGTAAACTGCAAAAAATGGAGATTCCAAAGAAGATTTTTTTATGCTCTGAACCATGGACTCCACCTACAGGACTAGTCACTGAAGCACTGAAACTTAAACGAAAGGCTATCGAAAAGACTTTCCGTAAAGAACTGGATGAAATGTATAGCTAGACTTCAATTTGACCCATCACTGTCTATAATTGCATATTGGAGAACTACCAAGAGTTTTGGTACCCAAGCATTCGCAAATAACTGCTCATTAATACCGAGCTAATACATACCTCATTTTCAATGTATGTGCATATATATAATCATTTATACTGCATAGACATTTTAAATGGAACTTGATTTGTGGCTCATAAATGTGAACTCAATAAATTCATGCACAGGCAAGTAAGAAATAATAGGGTCACCTGCATCACCCGCCATCCTGTTGATCGTCGAGTGACTCGAGTGGGTGTCAGTATGACTTCCACCTTTCCCTGTCGCTTACAAGAGTAGCCCAATAGGTACTGTTTGCTCTAGCAATTCGTTGACACCATATCTTTCTTTTAGATTTTCCGTAAAAAAACCTGACTATCAGGTTGGTGGTGCTGCCGCAGTACGTTTTACATCCCGAGGAATCCAGTTACTAACGGCTCTAGTACACTGGTTGTGGTTCATACGCATTTCGTATCCGGCGCACCTTATCTTCAACAGCTCGGCGCATAGAACAGCATGTCTGACTTTTGATCTCTTACGTAGAGCGGAGCTTTGGCTCCCTTTTCCCACTTGTGCAGCACGGAATACTCCTGTCGTCGTCTATTCTACTGTGCGTTGAATAAGGGTGAGGGGGCTTTTGTCCTGCCCACGTAGCCACCACGTTTCCGACGCACACGATGAGGAATCGCGGTGTTCAAAAGGTGGGCATGGATTTGGGTGTTTCTTGTTCTCTTCGCAGCTTCCGCAATGATTTTGAAAGCTCCTCCAGCCGCACGTTTTTTTTCAGCTCAACTCTGGAGCTAAGTCGTTCATCATGTTGATTTTCCCACCAAGATTGACATAACTAGAACATTTGGAGCTATTCGTTCCGTTGAGCGTGAATGAGGCATACGAAATCATTTCGTTTATCACGAACATCGTTCTTGTGTGATTTAGTCGAAGACCAATCTTTCCACACGCTTTATCAAAGCATTCGTCCCGCTTGGCTAATGTCTGGTGTTATAAGAACGATATCATCAGCAAAGCGAAGGTGATGTATCTGCCGACCGTCGATTTTCACTCCCATATTATCCCATTCCAATGTTCGCATGACGTTCTGGAGGGTGGCTGTAAATAATTTTGGAGAGATGGTGTCGCCTTCCTTAGCTCCTTTCTTAACGTCAATGTTAACATAGTTGTGTAATGACGACATATTGGCTGTGAAACTCCATATAGCTAAAAAAATACTTTTCTATACTGAATAGGGACTCCATAGCTGTCTAGACCTTTAAGAATTCTTTCTCGCTTAAGTCAAAAGCCTTTTTTAAATCGAACAAATGAAGAGAGAGAGAGAGTAGCTTGTTTTGCTCTCACTATACTTCTATGGGCCTTATTATGGTATCATTGTGGCTCGTCGGGCTAAATCCTTTTGTGGACGCTGCTTGCTCACATGACTGTCTTTCGTCGAGTGTTCTGTCAATTCTGTTTAAGATGACACAAGTGAAAGTTTCTAGACGACAGACAGCAGGCACATTGGGAGACGGCTGCCGATTTCGTAGAGGTCACCCTTCTTTAAAAATAGCATGGTCTTTCTAATCTTCCTCTGGGAAGAACCTTTGCATTCTGGCAAATTAACGTATGAAAAGTCGAGCCAGTGTGTTTACGATAACTGGCTCAGGGTTCATCAGCTGTTACGATTTTATTCTGCTCAGACCATGTTCAATTTCTCACCGAAGAAATGGCATGACGGAATTCGGAAGGGAGAACAGATGGTCCAACATATCCACCCTCTTTCATTTCATAAGAGGAAAGGATGACGTGACTATTGAAAGATCTTAGTTCTAAGTTGAGTTGTTTTAAGTTTTCTACCAAGGGCAATATCGATTGGGCAAATCTTCGATTTGCTATTGTGTAGTTTTTTTCGTTATGGTACTCTTCATAGGGAGACTCCTACGTTTAGCGCTTGAGGGTGGGGTGCCGCATCTGGAATTACGAGTTACCATGGATGGTCTTGGTCGTCATGCTAAACTCAGACAGCCGCTCACCCTGCTCGTTTCAATTTAATACGTATGTTCCACTGTAACGTTCTTTGGACGTTCTTCTTCGTCCAATCCTAGAGCCAGCATCTCCAATGAAGACCTTGAAGAATGTATCTTCTTCGCTGGAGCTTCTCCAAGTCTAAACGGAACGCTTCGAATTCTTCTTCGTCATAACTTGATATCGGCGCGTAAATGGCGAAGACTCTCAAAGCGTTTATTGATCAACATGATGTGAGTCGTAAACGGCCGATTCAGGATATTAGTTGTTCGATGTAATCGATGTTCGTAGCTGAACTTGTGTTGACGAGAACATAGACGCCGCAGACTCCTCTACTGTCTTATGTTCCGAAGAACAGTTCTTCGATGCTATAGACGGCGTTGAATGGAGCTTGGGTCAGGGGAATGAGGCTCGTTTATTTTAATTCGTTTGGCTCGCTCTGGGAGAGAATGGCAAGCTAACCGTGAGTGTACTTATCCTTCATGCTCAGATCTCAGCATGCTATGTGTGGATGTAAAAAAAATAAACACGATAAAATAAACGGGTCTTATAATTCTGACCTCGAAAATGCCTCCTATAAAGCTACGCTGTGTAGGGGGACTGCGGCGAGGCTGCTAAAATGTCAGGACTATTCAAAGCTGCATAAATCGCAATGGCCAAAGGTGGCGATCTATGTCTACGGTGCATGCACACCTGCATCTGATTCCTTAACAGAGGACTTGGCCATTTAGGCAAGAAGGTTAAGGTACGATGTCATCAGCCTGGCCGAAACGAGACGATGTCACCCAGGCAATGCCGTCTATTGATATGAGATATTTATTCGGTATCGTGTTGTAACTTGTGTAACCTCGTGTAAGCTCAACAATTTAAAGGAATGTTGAATACTATAGCACCGACGTTAAATGATAGTCAATTTCAAAATTATTGTTTTACTATTCACCGTATGCTAGCTAACATAATACCAACTGCTGCAGTGTGGATTATCAATTGCAAAACAAATTATCACGAACTGATACTCATATCAACAACAATTGCCCTGTATAAAAGAGCGTCTTAGGCCACTGCGATTTAGGTAGGTTAAAATAGTCAAGACATTTTAGCAGGCTTTCTGTACTTTTCCCACACAACGTAGCCTTATAGGTGCATTTTCGAGGTCAGGAATATAAGGCTCGGTTGTTTACCCGTGTTTAGTTTTTCGACACCCACACATAGCTTACCGAGATCTTCGCGTGAAGCATGGGTAAGATGTGAAGGTGGGTCGTGTAAAAAAAATCCCAAGAGTGTGGTTGTGTTGTTAGTCGTTCTGATTGTGTATTGAAATACTTGTTTACATATGTATATGAGATTGCGATATGGATTGTGGTGTAGTGGACCTACGCGCATGTATCTACAACGTTTCTTATAGTATAAACACAGCGTCATAGTTTAGGACTTTTAGGAACTTTTAGGCGTAAGCTTTTATTTCAGAAATTCTGCATCACGCATGGAGTTTGGTATGATTTGATTTGAACGCATTTATGATCATGAAGCAACATCGCCATTTAACTAGGACACACGAAGACGTCGAAACGTTAGCCGATAATAAATGTTATTATCAACCTCGTGTAAGCTCATCAAACAAAGAATACGTATTGATTAAGCACACCGAGGTTCAAGGAAAGTCGGTTTCGAAGTAGGACACCTATAGTTCACTGCTGATAACAAGAGTATTCAGTGAATAGAGGACTTGACCTGGAGTAATAGATCGATTGTTACCCTAAACACGTTTCGAAAAGTGTCTCGTTTCTAACCATGTCTAGTCTTAAGATTTTCAGTAAACTGTGGACGACGTTTTCTCTTCTAAATTTTTCACAGCAGTCTCTTCTTCTGTAAATATCAACGATAAAGGAAAAATTTTGGCCATGTGAAGTGCGTCCAAGAAGAGGAGTCCTATAGCTCTATAAAACAAGAATTTTCTGTGGAGGAGTTTCAAAAATTTATATCGTTCTACCAAATATCTGTGAACCCTGTTAAATTCGCGACGAGTAAACTAAAACATGAGTTGAGATGTGTTCGTTTATTCCCATCTGTTTTTATGTGCTCAGAGGTGTCCAAGCTTACAGGAAACTTCACCGATTCAAATACGTTTAGTAGATTATATCACAGATGTGTATCCACTACCACCCTAGTGCTTAATGGTGATTGCAGATGTTCTCCATCACCGTAACAGAATGTACACAAAGTATTTACGCTTTAGCAGAATCACCAAACATGAGAAGAAATTCGACATTTTCGTCTGGACAAGTAAGCCAATGTCAGGATGAGTTGCATACTCATAGAAACCCACTCACAATATGGTAAAACTTTCTCCGATCTACAACGTCTGTCTGCTTTCGACGATCTCTGGAACCATACAATTACACGTGTGATCAAATCACTTAAATACCAATTTTATCTCTATAAGCGACTTTATATTAACCTCAGCATTGATCAAATAAAAGACTATGTACCCCACTAGGTACGCATAGGATACGAAAGCATAGCGGAGACGATTTTCATGTAAAAGTCACTATCCTCATACAGGATGCCAAAACACCAATGCGCAAGCTTCTAGACACCCTTTGAATAAATCCGAAAATGAATAGCAAGGAGATATAGCCAGAGATCACATGTGTTCTCGCCTCCTACTTTCGCATTGACTTTTGATGTGGACTGGTGCATTCATCGACCATATGCGACTCTGATTAGCTGTTCTTTCTCAATGGAAGGCAGCTAATAAACGGTGTGTTCTTCGAGCTTTTGACAGTGTGATTGCTACTTAGCTTTTCACCCTTCTGCATGTGTTATTGGAGCTTCTGACGTAGTAAATTACTTGTCAATATACCCTTGCAGGCTCTGAAGAAGGCAAGACTGTCGAATCGCCAGCTTTAGCGGAATGAAGAACTAAGTGACACTTCGCTTTTTCTCAACAGCACTTTAGGGAACCGATTATATAATTTCTTAAAATTCGAATAATCACGCTTAAAAAAGTTGTGCTTGCAGAAATAGCTCTATCCATAGGGATCACGTTTTATAGGCTTTTGTAAGTGTAGCGATATTTTGAAAAGTTACTTAACAACACAAATTTGCTAAATAACTATCTGTTCTGGAGCAGGATCTGTCAACATTTAATTTGAAAACGTGGCGACAATAGAATCAAATTAACCCTCACGTCTACAAATTCTTTTAAATGCTGCAATCGAGTGTTCAACGCTTTGGTCATTCCTCCCGTGTCACAAATATACGCAGATGTTGTTCACTACTTGCCAACGCGAGCAGCGTAGATGTACGCCCGTTTGCCAACACGAGCGAAGTATAAACGCTTTCTCGGCGACGACGAAGTTGACCTGCAAGCATAACATTTGCGATAGAAAATGAAAAGAGGAAAAGATAATGCACTTCTGCTCCAAAAAATGCGCACTGTGCACGAGTGACTTCTGTCTTCGTTCAGATTGAGTAAGTCATGAGTAGGACTTGGGTACTTAAAATTAAGTGGTTGAAGCCTATCTTCGTTGCTCTCATCACGGACTATATGTTTCAGCTGAATAACAGAAAAGAGTAAAGCCGAAAATAGAAAAAAAATTGCAATTTGATGGAAAAGATTACAAGCACACTGTCTTCGCTATTTTTTTTTCATTGCGCGGCACTTTCGTGAAATTTAATGTAAAAGGAGAGAGATGAGCTTGCATACATAGCCCGTAGCTCCACTTCTACATGTCTCATTCTAATATCACCATTCTTTTGCTTCTAGTTTTGACAACGGTGAGGCTTACGTGATCCAGATTCACTCAGCACAAAGTCTTTTGGTCAAATAGAGTTTCCATGAAAATGGTCTTAGAAATATCGTCTCCTACTACAGCACGTTTAAATATTCAGCCTACATAAGCAGATATTCAGCACTAACATTACTTGACCGGTTACCGTACTCATGTTAAGCTAACGCTAGGCTGTTAATATGAAATTTGTTTCACAATTCTTAACCGCTCGATTGCATTGATTGTGCATGCTACGGAATTTAAACAAACTGATATTCCCGAGTGGTGGAAGAGTTAGTAATTTCACGAGCCAAATCGGTTTTCTGCCTTACTGATGATACGTCTCTCTGCCGCTCGAAAGTGGTTAACTGACAAATTGTCTAGTAGTTTCTGAGATCAACTTCCGAATGATTTTGTCAGTGTGTGACACTTCTTTGCAGTAAAAAAAGAAAACGATTTTGTGTGAACCCGCGGAAACACTGGTCACTTGGGAACAAACGCCTAGGCCAGCTCATCAAAAAATGTCGGTCTGTTGGTGAACATCTAAAGCACTGGGAATACGCTCTTGAGAAAACATTCTCAACTCGAAGATTCGAAAAGGGTGTCAAACAACAGTTGTTCGCTGGAGCCAAAAAAATATAGATGTACTCCTCCCATATCGAAACCTATGAATCTGGGTGAGAGAAACGTTCTCACTAACACCACGTCCTCAGCGTTGTTTGTTGATCTCTTGCCCACTCGAGGATACGGTACCAGCAACGAAGTTAGAGGCAGCGCCGAGCGTGATATTCTTTGCAGCGGGAACGAATTCACTGGAATAAGAACAAAGTTTTTATGACTAATTTAAATACATGCATTGCAAAACACTACCAATTGCACTTTTCGATAGTTTAAAAAAATATCGCGTTTTGACGCGAATAACTCAACGTTGAGGGTTGCAACGAAAATTTTCTGAACCAATCCTTTAGCTTTATAAAATGAAGCACTACTCGAGTTGTTCCGTAAAGGGTTTCCACTTTGTCCTATGAAAGAACTGCCTTAATCTTGTACAAAAACAAGGGCTACGATAAGTTATCCGCTCGGAGAAAAAATTAGCGCGGATGAAATGGCGCCGTATTTTCCGGAATGCTTTATAAGCAAGAGTGCACAATAACTGAACACACCGTTAGGTTGGAAACGAGTACCGGTCGCGAAAGCAATGGCCAACAATAGTCCTAGAAGCGGGTTCATAGCTGTGCGATAGAATACGGATGTGAAATGGTATTGCCTAGCAATTATATCTCAGCGGATACGCCATCCCCTTTTAATATCCGCATAGGTACACAAATCGTAGGAAAGCCACTAGGTCGCTATGCGCTAATCGCTGAAGTAGTCAGCTCACCACGCGACTACAGAATCCACAGGAAATTGAAATCTGATTTCCGAAAAGCTTATCATCGATAACAGAAGAATGCAGATAAAGGAAGCGAATTGGTGACGAAGAACGATAAAGAACAGTGAAATCTCACCCTTCCATTGGTGATAGTTCTCGCCTTATTTCACCTATAAGTAATAAATGCAGTAATTTGCGTGTTATATTTCGTATCGCATATCTCTTGGATTCACGTCAGCATGATGATCTACTTGCAGCATTATGGGTTTTAGTGTTAAAATAATAGCACAACACTTCAGAAATCGAGCTCTTGTTTGCTTACCACACCACATGCCACTGAACAAAAATGTACACAATATTCGTGGCGCTGACGCCTGGAATTTGCTGAAAATCGCTGTGAATCTACTGTAAGTTTATAGAGAATGGTTCAAGACTTTTCTAAAGTCTGAACTTCAAAGCTGTCCTAATGTTACCTAAAACTGAGTAGTGCTTTGTACTCTCCGATTTACCTGAACTGAATGATACAAAAAAATTGGGAAAATGAAGAGTTTTTAGATGACTCGCTACAGTCGCTACGATGAATTCTTCGACACTTGATACTTACTTGATACTTGAATGGCCCGTCCTCACTAGTTGTGCGGGTCTCAGCATAATCTCCATTTTTCAGAGATTTGCTGGTTAAGCCATTGTAGTTCCCTGGAATCTCGAGCACAGCCTGGCCAAAGTCTGCCCCAGTTTGTCACCACGATAGGCAGTCGCAGCCCTTGTGGATCAAAGGGAGATTTACCACTACGTGGCTTTAATACCAGGACGGTGGTGGCTCCTGGTATGGGTTCAGTCTTAGTCAGGCTACTTGATGGAAAAGTAGGAGTCCTTCTCAGCTCTGAGAGACCCTGCCAGGAGATGAACTCCCTATGTGCATCGCGGTCCGACACCTAGGAACACCTTCTTTTGTGGATTGTTGTATTAGGTTGCAACATATGAAATGATCGATTTTAAATGTTAACTTTGAATAACCATAAATTTTTCCTTACTAGGTTTTATTGATTGAAATAAGTACCAGTAGGAAAATCGCATTTTTTTTCACTAAAAAAGTTTTGCGATTCCATTAATATGAAAACTGTCTCTTCAAGTGTTAATGGGTTCTTTAAGGGCATTTTCAGCGGTTGTTTGCTCGTTGAAGAATTTTTCCGCCAGAAAGTGGTTCAGATGCTTTAACAAAAATGAAAATCCCTTGGAGACAAATCTGGCGACCAGCGCGGATGTGGTAAAACTTGATAGTGCATTTCACTCAGCTTTCTTAATGTCATTTGGGAGAAGTGCGAGATTACGTTGTCATGAAGCAATATTGGTCCTTTTCTACTGACCAATTCCGGCTCCTTGCCGCGTAGTTTCTGATCCATTTCTTCGATATCAACACAATATTTCTCCGACGTAATCGTTTCGCTAAGTCATAAGAATTTGTAATGAATTATACCGGTCACTGATCACCAAGTAGAAGACGTTGTCTTTTTTGGATGCAGAATTGGTTTAGGCATGTGTCGTGAATTGTCATGGGTGCCTTGCCATTGTGCAGAACGGCAACGATTAATCCTACAGTGTCCACTTTTCATCGCAAATTATAGTGCAATTCAAAAATGAATCTCTACCGTTGCGTTGAGTAACGAATCCCTGGATTCAAAATTCGTGCACCAACGACGAATGGTGTGTTTGTTAGCAAAGCCGTCTCCAAACGCGCCATTAATATTCGGAGATCCTGCCGGCATTGTGTCCACTCTTCCATTGGTGCAAAAAAACACGATTATCACGTTGATCCATACTAAGGGTAAAGCCTGTAAAAATGTTAAAATAATACTTACTTACTTGGATACTTGGACGGTCCGTCTTCACCTTTGAGACATATTTACCATGGGTTTCGATAATTGCACAATTTTCCTGCCCAAATAAACGAGGGAATGAGATCTAAGGAACCTTCCCTGATCTACGTATTGTTTTGCATGTAACTTTTGCTACTGGAAAGTCATTATATTATACCGTGAGTGTTTCTACCACACTATGATAAATGATAGGGAATCTTAACCCACTGACCTGAAGTGGTAAACAAGCGCATGTCACGCCGTCCACTGACACGCTTAGCTATTCTCTAATCAAGAATTTTAGGACCAAATGACTTTTATTTACATCGCAGTATTACTGTTTTCCATTTCAAGATTCCTGTGTTGTGGGTATATTTTTATTTCTCTGCTATTCATTGCAAATATTTCACATTTTGTCATTACAGCTACTGAATGGTTCCCGTACTACGGTGTGCCTCTGGGAGAGTTGAAATACCCCGAGCTTGGAATTCGTGGAAATATGTTCTTGTCAGATGATCACTCAATCGTTCTCGATAAATTTACTCATACTCCTCAAAAAATTGGCTGTGAGTTGTTGGTTTTTCACATGACCTTCTAGATAAAACCCAACAATTTGATGAACATTTGAGAACCTAGAAGAATCGTTAAAAATTTTATTATAGGGTGCATGTCAGTTTTACTGAACTTAATTAAGTCATCGCTATGTCAATATATGTTTACTAAGTATGGTTAATTCATAGGCACTGCTATGATGATAGGACCAGCACGTAAAGAGGATGGAAAGCGAGAGGTATCATATTCATAAGCAGATTTATCAGATCAATCATCAATCATTAAACGACACACTTCAAGACTTTAAGGTAAGTGAAGGATTGCTGCTAGCGTACACGCAACCAAATTTTTCATGGGAGGAAGCGCAAAGATTTCGGAGGAGAACAAAAAGGTGGCAGGATTATTATTGTTATGTGCTTGGTAAAATTTTTATCATATACGATTTTAGATGGAATTCTCTGAAATGGGTTAACAGTGCTACGCGTGAGTTTTTTTTCTTTTGTTCGCATTAAAGAAGCTGCTCAACATCTTTGTTAGTATATGATTACAATTCTATGACGAACTATTGTAAAAGGATAAAGGATAAAGCTCTTGACGTTGATAAATTTCTAAGGGATGCGCCATGCATTCGACTTCATTAAGTATGCTCTTGGCGTTGATAAATTTCTAAGGGATGCGCCATGCATTCGACTTCATTAAGTATGCTCTTGGCGTTGATAAATTTCTAAGGGATGCGCCATGCATTCGACTTCATTAACTATCGTTGGAGGTGATTTGAATGCATATCTGGCGTTTACAATGACTCGCGGTAGCCTGCCGATGTATCGAGCCAGTGCTGCTATCCTCCCAGGCGAGTCTGGTACCAATTTGCCGATCCTGGAGGGATGGAAGGCTTGGTGGGCCATGTGCGCATGGATCGATTCCACGTGCGTGTCGCAGTGGCGCCTCCAAGCACTGCGCCACACGCGCCCTTTTTACGATTGTAACTAACTATTTTACGTGTCATAAACCATAAAATAAATGTAGAGTATATTCGCAAGAGTCGAAGGAATGCAAAAAAACATAAAATAAATGTGTTTAGCGATTTCGAGACAACATATAAAAGACGGTGTGCTATTTCTGACAACGTCTTCAACTGAGCATCATCCGAGTAGAGAACAGTAAGCTTAAGCATTAAGTACTGTCGAAACAGACGAAAATCGTGAACTAAGGAATGAATTCGCCTAGGTTGGAAGCTACATCGATGCATGTTCCAGTCGAATCCTACGAAGTGTTCGAATACTTGGAAGGTGCAGAAGAAGCAGAAGAAAGTGATGAAAATGTAGACGTCCTCATGCTAACACATAAGGTAATCAATTCATGCTAATATTTTGTGTTCATTGATCAAATGTTCTAATAAGAAAACTGTATAACAGAGAACACTATTTTTTACTTTAAAAATCATCATTCAACATAGCGGTTGGTTTGCACGGATCAACCTCACAACACTTAAAATTAAACTTTGTCTTTTTCTTGAATCTAAAAGGACGTGGAGTGGTAGCACAAAGGAGTAGAGGCACGACTTGGACGGTGGCCATGCCGAGATTGTATGCTGTTCCCCAGTAAATATCCATTTGCGCTCATTATCACACTTATTAGATTTATGGGGTCAGTGTAGCGCAAGGGTTAAAGGTGCCTTATAATGCACAATCGATCGATATCTGGTTCTATCTCGGGCCTCAAGGTCCTCAAACCATTCACCTACCCAAAATCGAAAAATTCTTACCAGACTTGTCTAGGAGGATGAAGACACTGATTTGCTGCTTAGGCTGGCCAACGCAAGTCACCCTATATAGGCCGGATACGCACTAAATTATCTTCTCTAACGATGCTGAATTAAAACGAATGGTAGAGCTCATTCCACAGGGATAGATCAGCAAAGAACAGATTATCCTTTGTCCTTCATTATCCACTTTGGCAGCTTCGAATACTTCACGACTGGCACACAGATCAGCGACAGTTCTTCCAATTAACTAATCGTTGCAGTGAACTACTACAATTTTATATTAAATCACTGTATTGTGTTGCTGAAAAAAAACATGATTTTTAATTCTATCTGTCTTGTTTATGTTTTATCAATATTTCTTTCGTGTGCTCAACTATCATAAGCCCGTGTGAAACTTATTTTATGCACCTTTTTCCTAAATTATTACTTTAAAACACAAATCTGTGCTTCTGACGAATTTTAAGGGTTAGAATTTTGAATATCGAAGCTGCAATTTCAATACATATACCTTCACGATCTCAAAGTAAGGCATAATACTGCAAAAACGGCTTGAAAATATTAGAAAATAGATGTTAGGTCAAGGAAGGGATATGTACGCAAAGTTGATCGCTGGTTTGAAGAGTTTTGTGGAATACTCGCGAATTACATTGTCCCCTCTGACGGCAACGCGAGTCTAAATGGTCGGCGACCGGTAAAAGTCGATTGAGCTGGGTTATGAAGCTCTGCCCGATAGGCCACATTCGCCAGACCTCGTAGTTTCTAAATGAAAGAAATCACCATTGTACAGTCGCTCCAGTGACAAAACACAGTTCTCGACTCAAAATCTAGGTGAAAAAAATACGTTTCGCGGAAACAAGAATGACAGAACGCCACCTT